>JBBBDQ010002054.1:2285000-2377500 GCA_037127315.1 Ascarosepion bandense
TAACCAAATATCTGACCAATAAGAATATGACAAATACCTGACCAAAAAGAAGTAACCCCAAATCATAACTAAGCAAATATCTGACCAGTAAGTATATGACAAATAACAGGACAGATTGGGTTCTGCAGCCTTGGTTGGGAACCAGTCTACCGCAGAAGGTAACTGCAAAATACCGCAGGAAAATCTTCTACCTAGTAAGTCATGTCTCTTTCGAGACATGATCGCCCAAGCGTGTATCATGTATGGCACTTAACTGACACTAGTTTATATGGATAAGTTCGTGCTCAGACTGATATCAGAAAGAGAAATACAATCGTAAAATGGTGTATGCCTATGTTTTATAGATTCTGCATAGCAACTGATAAAGTATCCCGCAAAGAAATTTTCAGTAAGTTTGATATATATATTTGGGAAGATTATCAAAAGTATCTATACTGGGAAAAAACCGCCAGCATTCGGATAGAAAATGAATTCAGCAAACACAAAAATAGAAAGGGTTGTGAGATAAGAATTTGTTTCCTTTTTCGCCGGAATTATTCAACATTGACAGTAGGCCTTCCCAGCTGATTCAGAAAACCTACCAGGATTCATTATCGACAGTCACAAAATTTTAATATTAAATAGAAGATGACACAGTGTTGATAGCAAACACGAACGGGCAAGAACTCTTACAGAAGGTAGTAAAGGAAAGCGAGAAAAACGGACTAATAATCAACTGTCAGTCAGTGAAGTGCCATACGTGATACACGCTTGGGCGATCATGTCTCGAAAGAGACATGACTGATTGGGCAGAAGATCATCCCGCAGTAGGTTGCCATTGCTTTCTGCGGTAGATTGGTTGCCGACCAAGGCTATAGAACCCAATCTGTCCTATTATTTAACCCATAACTGGAGGGAAGAGACGGATTAATACCTTTCCCAAGGGTATTTGTGCGTAAGTGAATGCAAGGAACTCAACTGGAATTCGAACTCGGCTCCCCGATTTCTCGTTCCGAGTCGATATCCAATGCACCACAACGCACATCCGTTAGACAAAATATATGATTGTCTGCAAAATAAAAGCCCAACATGGGAATTACGAATTAGAGACACCCAAAATCAAACAAGTGCAAACATTTAAATATCTAGTAAATGTTTTAGCCGAGTGTTTTGAACAGAGTAGAAATAATGTGACACCGAAATCCGAAGACGCATTTGGATAGCGAAAGAATTTCAAAGCAAAGTATTAAGAAGCGCAAAATATTTTTTATAGAAAGAAAAAAGCGTATAGAATTATTACATGCTATCGGCATTTGTATATAGCTGTGAAAACTGGACAATCTCGAAGACGAAAAAAGAGAATTGTGGCTACCGAAATGTGGTTCTACAGACGGATGATGAGAATAAAATGAACTGAACATATGACCAACGACGGTGTTCAAATGAAAATGGAAAAAAAAGGCACTTATACTTCTCGAGGTGGTGGCGCAATGGTTAGCAAGCTTGTCTCGCTAGAATCATTACAGTTGAGTGGTGAGTTTGATCCTCACTGGGTGCTCCTTATTTTCGGCTTTGTGTTACATCTAATCTGCGCTTAGAAAAATACCATTATTATGGTTATTGTTGTTCTTCTTATCAAAGGTGTAATAATTGCAATATTTTTACCGGATGTGCGCCGTGGTGTGGTGGATATCGGCTTGGGTTCTATAGCCTTGGTCAGCAACCAGTCTACTGCAGAAATTAATGGCAACCTACTGCGGGATAATCTTCTGCTCAGTCAGTCATGTCTCTTTCGAGACATGATCACCCAAGTTTGTATCACGTATGGCACTTAACTGACTGATACTTATCACCAGAATGAGGCAGTTGAAGTTTCTAGATTCCCTGAGGAAAGAAGACTTGGAAAATTTGATACTCGCAAAGCATATTGAAAGCAAGAGGAACAAAGGAAAATAACCTAATAAACGAGTTTGTGTAAATGGTAAGCAGAACAAGGATTTACTAAGAGAGACAAGGTATATGAAATTGAGGAGATCCGTGGTTTCCCACGTCCTGAATGGGCACGGCACATCATTAACCGTATGATCTATCTCAACAACAGATCGATTTTATAACAATTTAATATTGTCTGTGGAATACACTTTCCGGCAACTTGATTTGGTTTATTTTGTTTTACGGAATATCAACCTCAATGGGTTATTTAATGTCGACAAGATTTTTAGGATAGGGTCGTCTGAATAAAATAATAATCTGCCACCCATTTGCTTAAGCCCATCAAGTATGTCACGTGCTGTTTACCCCTGTCTCTTTTTCCCTCTATCCGCTCTGTGAGCATCAGATTCTTCAAGCTCACATTTCTCATTCAGTCAGTTAAGTGCCATACGTGATACACGCTTGGGCGATCATGTCTCGAAAGAGACATGACTGACTGGGCAGAAGATTATCCCGCAGTAGGTTGCCATTGCTTTCTGCGGTAGACTGGTTGCCGACCAAGGCTATAGAACCCAATCTGTCCTGTTATTTAACCCATAACTGGAAGGAATAGACGGATTAATACCTTTCCCAAGGGTATTTGGGCGTAAGTGAATAGAATGGATTCAACTGGAATGCGAACTGCGGCTCCTCGGTTTCTCGTTCCCAGCCGATATCCACTGTACCACAACGCACATATGTCTCAAAAACTTCAGCTGTCTCTTGCTGGTGTTAAGTGTAATTTTTCTTTTTGTTTCCATTCTTTCCAAAACATCGTCGTTGCTTACATGTTCACTTAATGGTATCCTAAACAAGATTTTACAGACTTTCTCATAGAGATGTCAGATTGAAAAATGTGTTTCTATCTGAATATAAATATTATAATGGCAGAAAATGACATGAAGTTGGTAAACATATAAATCTCACACATTTAAACTAAACTTACTTTGTTTTTGGTTTGTTTTTTTCAATTAGAGTAGATAGATCCATCTATCCCCCGGTTCACACACCACCCACGTCTATTGAACAGGTTAAGGAGCTCATCCCTTGTTCCCTGTTTAGTATGTGGTTTCCGGCTTTCTCTTTTCCAATCTTCTCAATTTGTTTTTTTTTCAATTAGAGTAGATAGATCCATCTATCGCCCGGTTCACACACCACCCACGTCTATTGAACAGGTTAAGAAGCTCATCCTTTGTTCCCTGTTTAGGATGTGGTTTCCAGCTTTCTCTTTTCTAATCTTCTCACTTTGTTTTTGTTTTTTGTTTTTCAATTGGAGTAGATAGATATATATATCGCCCGGTTCACACTACACCCAGGTCTATTGAACAGGTTAAGAGGCTCATCTCTTGTTCCCTGTTTAGGATCTGGTTTCCGGCTTTCTTTTTTCTAATGTTCTCGCTTTTGTTTTTTCAAATGGAGTAGATAGATCCATCTATCGCCCGGTTCACACTCCACCCACGTCTATTGAACATTTTAAGAGGCTCATCCCTTGTTCCCTGTTTAGGATGTGGTTTCCGGCTTTCTCTTTTCTAATCTTCTCATTTTGCTTTCTTTTTTTTTTTCAATTGAAGTAGATAGATCCATCTATCGTTCGGTTCACACTCCACCTACGTCTATTGAACAGATTAAGAGGCTCATCCCTTGTTCCCTGTTTAGGATGTGGTTTCCGGCTTTCTCTTTTCTAATTTTCTCAATTTGTTTTTTGTTTTTTGCTATTTAAATTGGAGTAGATAGATCCATCTATCGCCCGGGTCACACTCCACCCACGTCTATTGAACAGGTTAAAAGGCTCATCCCTTGTTCCCTGTTTAGGATGTGGTTTCCGGCTTTCTCTTTTCCAATCTTTTCACTATTACGTAGCCCCCTGCACATC
The DNA here is from genome assembly GCA_037127315.1 of Ascarosepion bandense. Classification (NCBI taxonomy): domain Eukaryota; kingdom Metazoa; phylum Mollusca; class Cephalopoda; order Sepiida; family Sepiidae; genus Ascarosepion; species Ascarosepion bandense. The sequence continues at coordinate 2,288,824 of JBBBDQ010002054.1, forward strand.
AGTGGTGTTACTGCCTTGCTCGGGTTGATACGATTAAGAAAAAAAAAGTAAAAGACGTCCATTACCTTATATAATACGGCTTGAGTATAATATAAATCCGTGCATCTGAAGTTAAAAACATTGAATAAATTAACTCCTTGAGTATAATATAATGTTTTTGAAGCTAAAATCAGTATGTATATTAAGTATAATATAATATAATGTTTCTAAAGCTAAAATCATTATGTATATTGTGTATAATATAATGTTTCTGAAGCTAAAATCAGTAGGTATATTGAGTATAATATAATATAATGTCTCTGAAGCTAAAATCAGTATGTATATTGTGTATAATATAATGTTTCTGAAGCTAAAATCAGTATGTATATTGAGTATAATATGTTTCTAAAGCTAAAACCAGTATGTATATTGAGTATAATATAATGTTTCTAAACTAAAATCAGTATGTATATTGAGTATAATATAATGTAATGTTTCTGAAGCCAAAATCAGTATGTATATTGAGTATAATATAATGTAATGTTTCTGAAGCTAAAATCAATATGTATATTGAGCATAATATCATGTTTCTAAAGTTAAAATCAGTATGTATATTGAGTATAATATAATATTTCTGAAGCTAAAATCAGTATGTATATAGAGTATAATATATTTCTAAAGCTAAAATCAGTATGTATATTGAGTATAATATAATGTTTCTAAAGCTAAAATCAGTATGTATATTGAGTAAAATATAATGTTTCTAAAGCTAAAATCAGTATGTATATTGAATATAATATAATATAATCTTTCTGAAGCTAAAATCCGTATGTATATTGAGTATAATATAATATGTTTCTGTAGCTAAAATTAGGGAACAAAATGGCATCATTGAGTATGATACGATCCAGCGTTTCTAAATCTAAAAACAGGAAAAAAATGTTCTTCTTGAGTATAATATGACCCTGTAATAGAGTTGTTTTTGTTTTTTAAATGTTTTACTATATTATACCTTAATACTTCAATGTCGTATTCACTTAAATTATTGTAATATTTTGTAATTCATAATTACAAATTTTCCCACTTACTTTAAAAAAAAACAAAACGGAGGGCGTGCACCTGCTGATGCTATTGACTTTATGATTCAAATAACATCCGGGGGTAGACATATTCCGCCCTTTATAACAGAAAATTGTTGATAGAATAAACAAGGTGTGCTTCCTACGAAGTTGATAGTATAACCCGGATGCGCTGGCTATTTATTAGTGTACCTAACTTCGAATGTATATCAAGTCAGTGGCAGTAAACAAGAGGGGCAGAGGGACCCAGAGGAGGTTTTACAGAAAAGTAGGCAAGAGCCCGGCCATGCCTTATGCAAGGTCTACGCAAAATTTATGAGAATTCTTACGTCAAAACCGTCCTTGAGTCACAGCCAGCCTTAGTGGGAAAGTTTCTAGTAAACACGTAGAGGAATCCAGACGAGGATTTGTCGAAAGGCAGAATCTCGTCTTGGAAATAGTAGACATCCCGCTTATGCAGGGTCTACTGGGAAATTTTGCCCGACTATACACGCTCGGAATGCTCCACGCAAAAAGAAAAAATAAGTACAACCTTGTATCAAATCCCGCCTTTTGTGAGGAGAGCTCGGGAAAATACTAAGATGAACCGAGACGAGGCTATGCCGATGAGCAGTCTCGTTTGGGGATGAATAGACAAGACCCAATCCCGCTTATGCAGAGTTACAAGGAACTTTTTCCCGGCCCTTCACGCTCAAAATATACCACGGTAAAATCGGCCATGTGCCACATTCCACCTTTGTGGAGAGGCTCGCGTAAATACCGAAAAAGCCAGCAAGGAAGAAGAGTAGATTTACGGCTATGTGAGCTTACGACACTGTGAGTTAGTGACAATTTATAATAAGTGCCAGTAGACATTATCTATACAGTAATTTTTCTAACTAGATACATGGTGTCAACAAACAGGGTAATATGAAACAACAACCTCGCAGCATGGAAATTATCGATCTATTTTTCGAAGGAAGAAAGAATTTAAAAATACATAATTTATAAAATAGTCAAGCTTTTGTTGTAACATTAATGCTCTCAAGACAGAATAAATCTTGTGTATTATCTTCATTCATTTTTTTTATCAATTTCGTGAATTTTCCGTCTTTGAGGCAAAAGATGTTCAATTGCGCTGATTCTTAAAGAACTATCAAATACTTTTCGTAAACAATCACTATCCACACGTGCCTACTTTGGGCTTTATCATCTATTGTACTGAGTATATTTACAATCTTCCTGTTTCAAATAAGAGTTTTTTAAGCTGAGAAAGTATTTCTATAGGATGTGCTTTGTGGTGCAGTGGATATCGACTTAGAACGACACATCGGGGAGCCCAGTTCGAATTCTAGTTGAATTTGTTGCATTCACTTTCGGACAAATACCCTTGGGAAAGGTATTAATGCGTCTCTTCCCTCCAGTTATGAGTTAAATAATAGGACAGATTGGGTTCTGATAGCCTTGGCTGACAACCATTCTACCACAGAAAGCAATGGCAACTTACTACGGGATAATCTTCTGCCCAGTCAGTCATGTCTCTTTCGAGACAGGATCGCCAAAAGCGTGGTGTATCACATATGGTAATTAACAGACTGAAGCATTTCCAAAAACATGTACTTGTGTATAATACGACCCCGTTTTGCCTAATTAGGTAAACACGGCAATTATATCTATCTATCTATCTATATATATATATATATATATATATATATATATATAATATTAACTATAGCAACAATAATACCAATAGCAAGAGAACTAACTCTACCAGAACTAGTATTAATCCAGCTATACTTTAAATCGTCTTGTATAACCCACCGAGAACAAACTCGGAGGGGAAAAAAGGAGAAGCAAAAAAAGAAACAAACGAAGTATATGAACAAAAAGTCAAGCACTCGTCAGAAAGAAAAAAAACCAAGACGAAAACCATAACACTAAGGCGCTCAATACGAAAGTAGAGACAAACAAAGACAGAAATTTAAGCAAGAGCCAACAACCAACCACGGTTTCGCCTAACGGCTCGTCAGGGAAATTGGTCAATTTCCCTGACGAGCCGTTAGGCAAAACCGTGGTCGGTTGTTGGCTCTTGCTTAGATTTCTGTCTTCATATATATATTGGAAAATTCATATATATATTGGAAAATTCAATCTATCTTCTGATAGATTGTATACTTATTCGTATTGAAAACTGCCTCAATTTTCATGAATCTTTTTCGAAATCTTCATTCACCCTATTTTATGGCCTCCAGCAATTTTTCCATGTTGATTAGCTTCACATTCAGGATTCGAATCTTTCTTTCTACCACACCATAAAGGTGCTCTGTAAGACTGGGATCCGGTGACTGCGAAGACAACTTTAACACAATAAATTCATTGTTTTTCCTCATCAACCAATCCTCTACTAGTTTTTATTCGTAACTGGGTATCTTGTCAAACAGGAAGTGACCATCAGAACATCTGTGTACTGTTGTCATCAACTGATGCATGTTCCCTGCCACAACTTCTATGTGAGCTGTGGCATTTTAACAACCTTTTATTTTTACAAGGCATGCCAAGAAAATATTCCCCGTACCACTATGACACCATTACCATTGAGATGTGAAACGATGAATTATTACATGTTGTTTATGCATGATTTTGACTGCATATTCTAAATATTGCAGCCGAAATCAAACAACGTTTTTCAAACTTCTGTCATCCAATTTTTGTAATCTTCTGCTAATTTTCATACCCAAAACTGATAGAAAAGGCACTGTACGTGGTCATCTGCTATTGTAGCCCACCCGATCCAAGGTTTGATCTGATGTGCATTCAGGGAGCTTTTATGCGTACCACCATTCTGAAGAATATTTAGCTGAATTCCCGCTCACTGAGACTGTTTGTTTTTTTCTGATTATTCTTTGATGGTTGTGCTTGAAGATCCAATCAATTTTCTTTTTATTTCCATATTAACATCGTTTCGTCCATTTTTCTAATCCTGGCCTTCTTCAGGTTATATACGCTGAAATTTCAAACTAAATTTAGTATAATGTGGTAAATTGTTCTATTTCTACGTGCTATGCCAAGTGTAAAGTAAATGTAAATATAGACAGATGTTGAAAACCATCTAAATCAACATTACTTTCTAGAATGATTCATGAAATGAAATTCGGCAGGTCGCTATGACTATGTTTCAATGTTTAAGACATTAAATTACGTCATTATCCGATTATAAGATTATAAATGTGCCTAAAAGTGAACTTGTTCGAGTTTACTTAATTAAGTCACCTGTGAATGGTATTAATGAAGTAAAAATAAGTAAAAGACATATGTATGTAAAGCACTGTTACGGAAAATGAAAAATAATAACAGTGACAATTATTTTCCAAATTTGTCCAAGTTTACTCTCACCTCGATCAAAAATCTACCGAGGCTGACGAAGCAAACCTCGCTACCGAGCATGAAAAAGACTTCTAATCCGTAGCGGACTGGGGTAAGAAATGGCTCGTGAATTCTAATGCTTCAAAAATGAAGGTGCTGTCTATTAACCACCACAGACAATCGCTTCTACTCACCATTAGCATGGATCAGGCTAGTCTTCCTGAAAGTAAAACACTGCGCCTCCTCGAGTTAACTCTCTCAACAGACCTCAAGTAGAATGACTATATAGAATCCATGACTAAATCCGCTGCAAAGAAAGTCGGTTCTCTGTGTAGCGCCAGGAAGTTTTTCCCGTCTGAAATAATCCTTCACATATATAAATCTACCATTCGCTCGTGCATTGAATACTACTGCCATATCAGGTCGGTGTCCTTGACAAAATCCAACAGAGAATCTGTAATGTGATCGATCCCGACTTGGCAGCTTAGATACAGTCACTTTCTCACTGATGCAATGTGGTTTCCCTGTGTCTCTTCTACAAATATTTTTACGGCTTCTGCTCCTATGAACTTAGCTCACTGGTGCCCCTATAAATGAAATTACTTGAACCACAAGATTAGCAACTAGGTCCCACCCTTTTACTGTGAAACCAACAAAACGTAAACGCAAATTCTTCTCTGCCAGCTTTATTTTACGCACTTCCAGCCTGTGGATCTCCCTTGCATTTACTTGCTTCCCCGACAGCTACAATCTTCAAGAATTGAAATGTATTTAAATGTATTTAAATCACCTATATCAATAACCGGTATCCTCCCTCTCATGCTCCTTTCTCTGTCCACTCCACTCTCATCAGCATTCTCAACATTCTCTTACCCACTTCCTGACATTCCCAATAACCTGTCCCTCTTTCTCATAACTTTCCTTCTATGTAACCCCCTGCAAAACACTGACAAAGCAAACTTCGCTGCCGAGATTGAAAAGGACCGCCAATCTCTGGCAGAATGGGATAAGAAGTGGCTTGTGAATTTTAATGCTTCGAAAACGAAGGTACTGTCTATTGACCACCACTTCCTAACACCCCCAATAACCTGTCACTATATGAGAAAGAGTAACAAGTTATTGGGGGTGTCAGGAAGTGGGTAATTACTATATAGAATCCATAGCTAAATCCGCTGCTAAGAAACTCGGTTCTCTGTGTAGGGCCAGAGAGTTATTTCCGTCTGAAACAATCCTGCACATATATAAATCTACCATCCGCCTGTGCATTGAATACTGCTGCCATATCTGGTCGGGTGCTCCTGCTATCCACCTAGGTGTCCTTGACAAAATCCAACGGAGAATCTGTAATGTGATCGATCCCGACTTGGCAGCTCAGATACAGTCACTTGCATGGGGCGATATGATTATAAAAAGAACAAAATGTTGTCTTTAACTAAGTAAAGTGTTAAGAAACAGGAAAATTTCATTTGAAACAAAGAGAATGCTGAACTGCTTGGTAATATCAGTCCTTTTATATGGTATTGAATGCTGAATAAACTCGTGACTTGAAGTAACAGCAATGTGGTAAAAGAATGATCAGAATACCATCGATTGAACATGATTCGGTTCTCTGTGCAGGGCCCGGAAGTTTTTTCCGTCTGAATCTATCCTGCACATATATAAATCTACCATCCACCCGTGTATTGAATACTGCTGCCACATCTAGTCGGGAGCCCTTGCTATTCTCCTCGGGGTTCTTGACAAAATACAACGAGAGTCTGTAATGTGATAGATACCGACTTGGCAGGCCGGCTGCAGTCACTCTCTCACCGGCGTGACGTGGCTTCCCTGTGCCTCTTCTATAAATACTTTCACGGCTTCTGCTCCGATGAACTTAGATCACTGGTGCCCACTAGGTACGAATTTGCACGAGATACTAGATTAGCAAATAGGTTCCACCCTTTTACAGTGAAACCGATAAAATGTAAGCGCAATTTCTACTTCAACAGCTTTTTTTCTCGCACTTCCCGACTGTGGAATTCTCTTCCACATGCTTGCTTCCCCGACAGCCACAATCTCCAAGAGTTTAAATGTAAGGTCAATAGACACCTCCTAACACACTAAATCGCATCCATTCTTTCAAACACTTTTCCCATCTACCCAACCCTCATCCTCGGTATCCTTACCATTCTATCACCCTCTTTCTGACTTTTCCTATATCTACCCACTCTTTCTCATCAATTTCCCCTATGTAACCCCTTGTCCAATAGTGGCAGTGGAATGCCTTGCTTGGGGTGAAATGATAAAAAAAATGTAAGTAACGAAGTTTTAAGGAAAATGGAAACAAAAAGGACGTCTATACTTAGATAAAATAAAACAAATATTGACACTTTTAGCGTGTTAGCCGATATCTTCCTAAATGAAAAACTTCTGATTTGTCACAAAAAATTTTTCAGACACTTATTTTCTTGATGATTATCAGCTAAGTAAAGTAAAATTCACAGGTACCATGGAAAGCGGCCTGGACAAAAAGGGACACTGAATAATGATAAATTAATTTTTAGACATTGATGACAAGACAAAGAAAAATGGTCACTTCCAGTGGGTAAAAAAGTGATGAAGAAGGACGAGGTATCCCCTCGAAAGCAATGAGAAAAGGAAGAAACACTTGTTAGACTGTTCACCTCTCACCTCAGCTACGGTTCATCTCTGCCTCGTTCATCTATAGATTAAAATCTGCTTACGTCTACAAAAGTCTCAGAGTTTTAATTTGTGGGTGACGATCTGGCCGGAGGGTTATTTGTAAGTTACAAGCGTTTGAATAGAAGAGGAAGCTGTCTGGCATAAGATGCAACACTACAATTTCCAGGGTCGGTCTCTCTCTCTCTCTCTCTCGGTCTCTCTCTCTCTCTCTCTCTCTCTCTCTCTCTCTCCATATATATATATACGCTCACTCCCGTCGATTGAAATGGTTGACTATTCACCGCTATTTACGCATCGTTCCTCAACAAGGAATTGAACACTCTTGGCTACTGGTGTTTGTTTACATTGTTTATATAACACGCTAAAATGTGCATTCATGCACCGTGCGCCGATAGATTAGAGGTAGAGTTTCCGAATAAAATCAGATCGGTCAAGTTTTCATCCTAGCTAGGAGCAATCAAATGTCTGACGGTACTGATGAACCGTGATACACCGAAACAAAACAGTCTGCGGATGACTACATATAATTAAATTTGTTTGTTTTTTTATTTATTATTTAAAATTAATATAGTTAGCAATGCAAATCTAATTATATTATGCTCTACAATATATATTGCATTGAGTACTTTTTAAAAATATAAATGCCGGAGAACTCTTAATTCTAAAACTGTTGGTTCTCTTCAACTGAATATATATATATATATATATATATATATATATATGCAATACCGGCCATAATTATTAGGCCTTTTAGTTTTAAAAAAATGATGTATTTCATACTATTTTTGGTATTTATTTATTTATGCGAATTTAATACAAATGCTCTACAATATATATTGTATTGAGTACTTTTTTAAAAATATAAATGCCGGAGAACTCGGATTTCTAAAACTGTTGGTTCTCTTCAACTGGATATATATATATATATATATATATATATATATATATATATATATATGCACTACCGGCCATAATTATTAAGCCACCCTAGTTTAAAAGAAATGTTGTATTTCATACTATTTTTAGTATTTATTGCCAAGTGGATAATTCTAAATGAAAATAGAATGGTTATTTTGTTATTTTTACGTTTCAAAATTTTACAAGGCAGCCAGGAAGCTTTTGCTTCGGCCAGCCAATAAGAAGAAGAGACTAGCATGGGGAAGAGAGCACAAAAAACTGCACACCAGAACGGTTCGTTTGATGCACAAGTTATTGTACAGTATTGACAAAAAAAAAACATTCTATTTTCATTTAGAATTATCCACTTGATAATAAATACTGAAAATTCTCAGAAATACATGCTTTTTTTTAAACTGGGGTGGCCTAATAATCATGGCCGGTAGTATATATATATATATATATATATATATATATATATATATATATTTGTAATCTAAATTTATTGTATTCTTACGTGGTGATATCGGTGATAATGTTTCTACTGAAATAGTGTATTCACATAATTTAGCATTGATCTGATGATTGCAGTATGACGTAAAACTGACATGGTCACACTTATTAAATTTCTCTCTCTCTCTCTTCGTAGATGTATACATAAAGCGTCTGCCTAGCCTTGTGGGTGATTATTTATTTTCAACCCTATAATCCCTTTCCCCTAGACGAAAATTCGCAAACCTCTCGCTACTCTATCATTATTTCCATGGAATGTGTTCCGACGAGAAGTATTCCTTGGTTTTACCAGTCCTGAGTTTTGCGTCTTGGACCTGCTATCCCACGTATAAAAGGATAAATGACCCTCCCTTACAGGATGTGCGTTGTGGTACAGTGGATATCGGCTCGGAACGAGAAACCGGGGAGCCGAATTCGAATTCCAGTTGAATCCGTTGTAGTCACTTACGTGCAAATACCCTTGGGAAAGGTACTAATCCGTCTCTTCCTTCCAGTTATGGGTTAAATAACAGGACAGATTGGGTTCTATAGCCTTGGTCGGCAACCAATCTACCGCAGACAGCAATGGCAACCTACTGCGGGATAATCTTCTGCCCAGTCAGTTATGTCTCTTTCGAGACATGATCGCCCAAGCGTGTATCACGTATGGCACTTAACTGACTGATCCCCATTCTCTTTGTATTTCCTTAGTAAGAACTGTTGTTTTCTGGAACAGGATGTTTATCCGATAAATATAAACTTAACCCCTATAATGTTTCTTTTTTCAGGATAAATATATTTCTCGATAAAACTGTTCAATTTAGGTTTGAGAGAGAATTCTTTTTTTTTTTCAATTGCTGTACTAGCGTGCGTACTCTCTTGCAAATGCATTTAATCGCCAATATCATATGAAAAACAATCTTCTAATGAAAAACAAATTACTTCACTACTACCAAATCGATGCAGCTTTTAACAAATTAGTAATGCAATGTTTGAGATTCGTTATTCTAAAACATAATACGATAAATACTTTTTTCCTTTTGTCAGCTCTGTTATGCCAAATAAACAGAGATACGAAAAACCGACTCTTTCATATGATAAGAAAGAGTCGGTTTTTATCATGTTATTTCTTTCAAGTATTTTCTCTTTAGCACGAACAACGTTCCTGAAAACGTTAATTAAGAATAAACATCTGTTATATACGTATGTTGATAGAAAATAAGTATAAATATTGTTATATATAAAAATAAACAAACCAAACAAAAAAAAACAAAAAAAAATATAATCATGATGTCCTAAGTAGAAAAAAAAAATGATCAGAAAAAAGAGAAAAAGATTAATTCGGCCTATTCATGAATTTTTGTCTTTCTATTTTCTTTCCTTCACTTTTTATTCATTTTACTTTTTATTTCTTTCGTGTAGATGATTTATCTCATATTTTTCTATTTCACTTCCCCCCCCCATGTGGGGTAGGCATTCGTTTTTGTGGAAAGTTTTATTTGATTGCTTTTTGAACCGTCTGAGGATGGCTTTCCACGGGAAACTGTTAATCATAGTAAGTTTCATGTGTCTCTTTGCTTTACAACTGTATGATTAAAAACGAACTTTATTATATTTTATTGTAATTTTTCTTTTTAAGCATATAATAATCTAATAAAAAGAAGAATTAAACTATTTTGAACTGTCGCATTACTTAAAATCAGCTACCCAATTTAAAAATTCACCGATCGTGAAGAAGTACGGCAAATAGGAAGTTTATAATATATAAGTATTCCTTGGTTTCTTTCTTCTATAAATACTTTCTCGGCTTCTGCTCCGATGAACTTAGATCACTAGTGCCCCCTAAATACGAATTTGAACGAGATACTAGATTAGCAACTAGATCCCACCCTTTTACAATGAAACCGATAAAATGCAGCCATAACTTCTACTCCAACAGTTTCTTTCCTCGCACTTCCCGACTGTGGAATTCTCTTCCAAACGATTGCTTCCCCGACGGCTACAATCTCCAGGAGTTTAAATGTAAGGTCAATAGACACCTCCTAACACACTAACCTGCTCCCATTCTATCAAACACACTTCCCATCTGCCCAACCCTCATCCTCGCTATCCTTACTCATCTGTCACCTTCCTCCTGACATTCCCTATGTCTAACCACTCCTTCTCTTTACCTTCCCCTATGTAGCCCCATGCGCAATAGTGGCAGTGGAATGCCTTGCTTGGGGTGAGATGATTAAAAAAAATATCTTCTAAATATATACTGTTAAATATAAGAGGCAATGAATGCCTATTATGTTTAATCATGAGTCGTTCTAAGCGTCGTATTTTGGCTTTAATTGCAGTTGAAAATAAAGACAAAAATTCTCCAACATTTGGATAATTTTTATTAAGTTTGTTCGAAGCTTTCGGCTCACATGAGCCATCTTCAGAGAGATTATTAAGACGGTAACACAATAACATCCACCATCAGCGACGATTTTATTTTTTGTTGTCTAACAGAATATATATGGTGTTGCGTATGATGTAGAGTAGCGGTATGTGTTATGTACCGAACACGGTAAGCATGTTGTTAGCGAGTTCGTAATTGATATTATTTTTTAAAAGCAACTGATAACACGTGATAAGGCAACGTTCGAAGTCTCTAGGCGTCAACTCGTACCGCACCTTGCATCTGAACAATACCTAATGCGTTCAAACGTTTCGAAACTGTTTCTGATCAACTAATTAATGATTCTGCAAGTTCAACGTGTGCTTGGCATAAGTCTTCATAAAGTAATGCCTCCAATTCTTCGTCTCCAAACTCTTAGGGTGAAGCAGAATTTTCTTTAACAACAAAATCATTATTTTCGAAGCGTCTAAACCAATCTCTACGTGTCTGTTTGTTTGTTTTTTTTTTTGGTCGCCGGAAATCTCAACAAGAATTCTCTGTGCTTCTTTTGAATATAGTAGTGCAGTAAAATTCCCAGCAAATGCACTTTCTTTGACACGAAATCTGACAGGTTTAACACTATAGAAAACAAAGTTGTTTACACTTTGGCGAAATGACATACACTGGGTTTCAAGATTGCTCATATTACTGCCTTTATAGATGCGTCAACATGTGAAACTAGATGATACCTTTTGGAAAACAATGAAAACTTATTGAAAGTCTTAACACACACACACACGTGCACACAGACATATGTGTGTGTATATAGACACACACACATATATATATAGTAAAGTTTTGTATTTTGCTTGAAGCATTGTGTATATTGGGTCTATAGTTTAGGTTTTGAAGGCTGTCACAATGTGTTACGTAAAATAAAGGAAGGTAAAGAAGTTTTGGGGTATTACCTATTTATTATACATTGATATTTCACATACACTCAATTGACCAAAAACCCACTACCACCATTTCTTCTCGGCCTACAGCCATGTGCGACACAAAAAATGGATCTGTCTAATTTTCTCTGTATAACTCCACTCTGTTAATAATAATTTAAATGTTCTATGTTCACTGAACGTTAAATGTTCATCCTTTGATAACGGCTTATGTAAGCCGAAAGCTCAGACCTGATAAAAAAATCAACAATTATTGCGATTTCTTGTCGTCCTTCCATGACAACACTATCAAGCTAATCAGATCATACGAACGGATCTTACACAAAATAAATAGACAGAACTTGTCTATATTATTCAATGAAACCTGTATTAATAATATATATATATATATATATATATATATATATATATATATATATATATATATATATATATATATATATATATATATATATATATATATATATATATATATATATATATATATATATATATATATATATATATATATATATATATATATATATATATATATATATATATATATATATATATATATATATATATATATATATATATATATATATAAATAAAAACAGAAGCAGTATACGTTGTACCCTCCTATAACTTCCAAGTGTTATGGGACACGAGATCATAATTGAACAATATGCCGGTAGTGTGATGAATATCGGCGCAGAATGTTGAAGCTATTTTACAAGTTCGAAATCAAGATTGGTCTGTTACCTTTAGTTTCGTACAAAAGCCCGTGAAAAAAGCATGACTCAATCTCGTATCCTCCAAGAACTTGGTTAAATAACACAGTGTAATTTCGTAAGGACAATCAGTCAAGTAAAAGGAAAATTCTGAATTCAAAATCAGCCTGAAAAAGGTTGGGCTTCACCAGACAAGCTTGCCCTAGATACAACCACTGCTACTATCAGTCAGTCAGTTAAGTGCCATACGTGACACACGCTTGGGCGATCATGTCTCAAAAGAGACATGACTGACTGGGGAGAAGATTATCCCGTAGTATGTTGCCATTACATTCTGTGGTATATTGGTTACCAACTAAGGCTATAGAACCCAATCTGTCCTGTTATTTATCCCATATCTGGAAGGAAGAGACTGATTAATACTTTTCTGCTACTAAATATGGTTCAACTATGGCACTGATGAGTAACTGGATATGTGGCTTCTATTTAACACTTTAACCTAAACTCTGACTATTCATGGACATTGTTACCCCCATCGTTTTGGCTACTAGCTTTTAGTTTCGCCAGTTGTCATGCTCTCTAAACAATTTTTTTCGTGCCTTTTTATGTGACAGTAAGTTTTTTAAGTACTGGCACGTGTCCGAGTAATTTAAACGATTTACACTCCTGGCCATAATTATTAGGACACCCCAGTTTCTTTTAAAAGAAATGTATTTCATACTATTCTTAGTATTTATTGTCAAGTGGATAATTCTAAAAAAAAAAATAGAATGTTTTTTTTTAATACTACACAACAATATGTGAATCAAATGAACAGTTCTGGTGTCCAGCTTTTGTGCTCTCTTGTCCATGCCAGTCTTTTCTTATTGTCCTAAGGAAAGACTTCCTGGCTGCCTTGTGAAATTTTGCAAATAATAATAACAAAAGAAGCATTCTATTTTTATTTAGAATTATCCACATGGCAATAAATATTAAAAATAGTATGAAATACATCAGTTAAGTGCCATACGTAATACACACTTGGGCGATCATCTCTCTATAGAGACATGACTGACTGGGCAGAAGATTATCCCGCAGTAGTTTGCCATTGCTTTCTGCGGTAGACTGGTTGCTAGGCAAAGCTATCGAACTAAATCTGTCCTTGTATTTAACCCATAGCTGGAGGAAATAGACGGATAAATACCTTTCCCAAGGGTATTTGTGAGTAAGTGAATGCAAGAAATTCAACCGGAATTCGAACTCGTCGCCCCGATTTATCGTTCCGAACTGATATCCACTACACCACAACGCACATCCCGGAATACATAATCTTTTTTAAAAAAAAATCTGAGGTTGCCTTATAATTATGGCCGGTAGTTCAATTTTTGATCTCGTCTTATCTAGCGAGGCTTTGTCATGAATCTCATGTTACTGGTACAAAACAATCTTGGGTCGCGTTAAGGACAGTTGACAAGAAAAGTATTGATGATTTGAAGACCTATTACCTATTTGATAATTTTACAAAATTTGAAAAATTCTTGGAAAATCATTTTTTTCTACTCCAAGTAATTTTTTTTTTCAACAGTGCAAATCTACCGGGAAAAAAATTGACGAAAGCCCTTAGAAAAAAAGAAAAAGAAAAAAGGATTTATTTAATTGGTCAGGGTCGGAATATTTCAACTTTACTTCGTAAGATAATTGTAATTAAAATTTCCATTAATTATAAAATATCTCATTTTTTGATGTTGGTCATTTGTGATGCTTTTATGCAAAGTATTTATACAAATATTTTAGGTTGAAAGTACGTTGTGGTGCAGTAAATATCGGCTCGGAATGAGAAATCGGAGAGCCGTGTTCGAATTCCAGTTGAATTCGTTGCATTCACTTACGCACAAATACCCTTGAGAAAGGTATTAATCCGTCATTTCTTCCAGCTATGGATTGAATAGCAGGGCAGAATGGGTTCTATAGTTTTGGTTGGCAACCAGTCTACCGTAGAAAATGGCAACCTACTGCTGAGAAAATCTTCAGTCATGTCTATTTCGAGACATGATCAACCGAGCGTGTATCATGTGTCGCAGTTAACTGACCAATGTACGAATTAAGCGCAAATACCGTTGTGAAAGGCTTAAATCCACCACTTCTTTCCTCAACTATAGGTTAGTTAGACATCTATCGGTAAGCAAATATTATCTCCCAATTAAAAAAAAAGATCCTCACAAGCTAAATTATTTTCTGTTTTATGTAACATGGCTGATAAGTCGTAGAAAGCGAATCAATCAATCAGGACTAAAGATTCTTTGTATGATGGTTGCTAAAGAATTGTCAACTTAATCAGAATTTTTTTACGGTTTATCAACATTTTGTCGGTTATTTTTTAGGTTTTATTTTTTAAAGTCAAAACCTATTTTAGACTATTAGAATTTTTTGCACGTGATTATTGAATTACATTTTTGTGATAACTGTGTTTTTTTTTAGATACACGTCTTACTGTTTAATCCATAACCGAGGTAAGACATGGATTTATAACATTACCTCAGTGTATTCGCGCAAACGGAATAAGAAACAGACTTGCAGATTTCGCATTTTGAGACGACCGATATCCATTACACCGCCTGCTCAGTTACACCGGACCAGAAATTCCTTTAAAATATTTTTTTAATCGTCTTACCCCAAGCAAGGCTTTAACGCCACTGATGCGCAGGGGGCTACATAAGAAGGAAAGATTAGATAGGAGGAGAGTAAAGAGAAAGACGAACTAGTTACAGGGGGTGTCAGAGAAGGGAGAAAGAGAAGGATGGGAATAAGGTGTAATGACAGTTGCAAGGGTAGAGAGAAAGGAAAACATACAGGGTGATATAGAAAGAACTGGAGTCAAGTGGTTAAGAGATGGATATTGACATTGCATTTAAATTACTGGAGATTGTAGCCGTCAGGAAAGCAGGAATATGGAAGAATGTTCTACAGGCGGGCAGTGCGAGAAAAGAAGCTTCTAGAGTAGAATTGTCGGCTGCATTTGGTTGATCTAATTGGGACCCAGTGACTTAAGTTCGTCGGAGCAGAAGCCATGAAAATATTTATAGAACAGACAGAGGGAAGCCATACCTCGTCGGTGAGAAAGTGGCTGGAGTCGAGCCGCCAAGTCGGTACCTATCACATTACTGATTCTCCTTTGGAGACTGTCGATAACACTGAGATGAACAGCGAGGGCGCCTGACCATATATGGCAGCAGTAATCCACACACGGACGGATGGTCGATTTGCTCTGCTTTTATCATTTCTGTTATTATTAAAAGTATTATTAATATAACTCTTATTATTTTTTCTGCTGTTATTATTATTATTACTATCATTATTAATAATATTATCGCTATTATTATTATTACTAAAGTTGTTATTATTATTATTACGTCATTTTTCATCATAATTCGATTTCTGCTATGGTCGTAATACCTACCAAGTCTTCGGGAAGACATAAGGCAGGTCGTGATGTGTTGTTATGGCTCTATTTCATGTTTTTCAATAGCATTACATAGACAAAGTTCTCCTGAGTGTATGGGCTGTACTTAACAAGACAATTTTTTGTATATCTCTTAAGCTGGGGTATCCAGGGATTCTTTCAATGTGTTTTGTTCCACTTTTTATCATTCCAAGTGCACCTATAATCACTGGCACGATTCTTGTTTTCAATTTCCACATTTATTCTATTTCAATTTCCAGGTCTTAATTCGAATTCCTTGGTTGCTATGTTACAATCCGTTGGACAAGCTACATCAATTAATAGACAAGTTTTTTCTTTCTGATTTTTAACAATAATGTCCGGCCTATTTGCTTCAGTTTTTTTATCTGTGTAGATGGTGTAATCCAATAGAATGGTGACATCTATTTCTGTAACCGGTGCTGGGTGATGTTCATGCCAGTGTTTGTTTACATATTATTATTGCGAATTTTGTTATAATAATAATAATAATAA
This sequence comes from Ascarosepion bandense, assembly GCA_037127315.1. Classification (NCBI taxonomy): domain Eukaryota; kingdom Metazoa; phylum Mollusca; class Cephalopoda; order Sepiida; family Sepiidae; genus Ascarosepion; species Ascarosepion bandense. The sequence continues at coordinate 2,305,284 of JBBBDQ010002054.1, forward strand.
TAATAATAATAATAATAATAATTTTTATTATTATTATTATTATTATTATTATTATTATTATTATTATTATTATTATTTTGTCATTTTTCATTATAATTTATTTCTGCTATGGTCGCACTAACTATCACCAAGTCTGCGGGAAGACCTAAGGCAGATCGTGGTGTGCTGTTATGTCTTCATTTCATGTTTTTTTTCTATCACCCCTAACATCCCTAGCGTCACATAGACAAAGTTCTCTTTATTGTGTGGGCTGTACTTAACAAGACAATTTTTCTATATCTCTTAAGCTGGGGTTTCCAGAGATTCTTTCAATGTGTTGTTTTGTTCCATTTTATTCCTATTATTATTATTATTATTATTATTATTATTATTATTATTATTATTATTATTATTATTGTGTAATTTTGTGATTGCTCCTCAAGTTCAGGTTTTCTAAAATTTAATTAAAGTTAGTTATTATTTTCTTTGCCTGAGTATTTTTAGAAAAAAATTAAACTATAATTAAATTTACGAAATTATTCAACGAACCTGAATATTACGCTCTTAAATATTGGTGTTTTTCGAAATGAATAAAATATCTTGCAAACTGGTCAAATGATATTTGCTTAAAAAAATTAATAAAAAAAGCAGAGAAATGTATTAGCCCACAACTTAAGTTAAAACAAAAAAAACCTGACAATAAAGGAGATACTTTCTAAAAGCATAAAAAGCTAAAAGAAATATTGTCAAATTCTGTGACACAATTGGTAAAAAAATGAAGAATGTCACAGACGTGAGCATTTCACAACGCTGTAGATTCATTTTTAAAAGGGATTCGTTCAAACAGCTTTATAATTAAGCGTGGTCTGCTTCTAATGCGCGCACACCCAAATACATATACGTAGGCACACGCGCGTGCACGCACAAACACACAGGTATATATATATCTCTAGCACTATTCGGAATTTCATGCACTATGCAATCATCAGGTGCTTATTATGAACTGACCATTCCAGGATTTTAATTCTTGGTTCTCGCGTAGTTCGTGGTAGTTATATATTATATTGCTGGGATGCTATTTTTAAAAAATTGTTTCATTGTATAATTCAATTTGATTTGAACTAAAACTGTTCTTTTATTCAGTAATTCATTTTTTCTTTGGGAATAACATAATAGCTAACTTTTCTTCCTGGCACAGTCTACATATTTGCCACCATTGTAAGGCTTGGCTATTTTAACTATACTTCAAGTTATGTTTGGGTCTTTTCCATATTTTTATGTCAATTTCCACACGTGGCTAGCCAATTTTGTACATTTTTTTAAGTTTTCTAGTTTAAATGTAGACATGTGATTAAACCATCTGGTCATAAACGTATATTTGGTTGATACCCAATGTTTTGTTTTGACTATTTAAATCGTACATTAGCTTTGTAAATGGCTTTTGTATCACAAAGTCCTTGAAGTGGACGTTTATTTTTTGTCTCTGCAGTTACATTCTTTACTAATGATCTTGTTTTGTACGTTGCAAGTTAAGTTTCTGACGTTTTGTTTCTTTATAAAATTTTTTAAATTACTAGTGCAGCTATAACTGAGTTTAATTTTATTTCTATTAAGGTACAATCATTAGGTGCTTATAATAAACTGACCGTTCCAAGATTAACATTTTTGTTCTCGCGTTCATGGTAATTATATATTTTTCTAAAATTTTAAATATTTTTTATTATCATCTCGCTCAAAATAAGGAATTTTTACTGCCACTGTTTTGCAGGGGTTACATAAGAGAAAAATTATGAGAAAGTGTGACAGGTTATAGATGGTGTCAGAGAGTGGGTAAAAGAAGGATGAGAATACTGATGAGAGTGGAGTGGACAGAGAAAGGAGCATGAGAGAGAGAGAGAGAGAGAGAGAGAGAGAGGATGCAGGTTAGTGAGATAGAAGATGACTATTGACTTTACATTTAAATTCTTGGAGATTGTAGCAGTTGGGGAAACTATATATATATATAAATCCAGATAAAGAAGACGCAATGTTTTACGATTTTAAGTTCTCTGGCATTTCTTCTTCTTCTTCTATGTGCCCTGTCCCTTCAGGACGTAGGCGATCATGGATCTCCACGTCTCCCTATCCCTTGTGGCTCTTAGTATGTTTGCTCCTGTTGCTCCTGGCAACCCCCGTTCCGTCATCCACCTGATCAGACCCTGCAAATATGTTATCCGCTGCCTTCCTTTGTCTCTCCTTCCTTCTATCTGTCCAGTCAGTATCAGATTCTCCAGGCTCTCCTTCCTCATTGCATGTCCCAGGAACTTCAGTTGTCTCTTCCTGATGCTCAGCATCAATTTCCTTTTTGTTGCCATTCTTTCTAACACCTCGTCGTTGCTTGTATGCTCAGTCCACGATATCCGTAGCATCCTTCTGTAGAACCACATTTCGGCCGCTTCCAGTATTGTCCTCATTTTCGATGATATTGTCCAGCATTATTTACTTTCTTAATAAAAGTGCTCAATACAAAAAATATTGTACTGCATAATATAATCATATATATATATATATATATATATATACTCAGGAAACAAAATTAGATATTTTTACAAATCCATTGGTAATAAAATATTTCTCCGGCCCCAGCCGTTCCTCAGACCAAATTCATACAACAATTAATGTTTCAAATTTATCCAGACGATGTCAGGTATAATAGAAAAAAATAAATAAATAAAATAAAATTATAAATATTAAAAAGAAGAGAAAAGAAAGAAAAGGAGAAGAAAAATGAATTTGGTCTGAGGTGAGTCTGGAGCCGTGAAATATATTATTACCAACGGATTTGTAAAAATATCTCACTTCTGTTTCCTGAGTATAATACTCTGTTAAATTTAGCAATAAATTTTAACATTGGGTTCTATTTGGAATTTGTCTCTTGTGGAATTTACCTTACCAAATTTCAAGGATTCTACATGATAGATAGATAGATAGATAGATAGATAGATAGATAGATAGATAGATGAAACATATAAGCATGGAAAGGAACTAATAATATCTAAAATAAAACCCTTGAATATGAATGCAGGCCATTTTGTACTTTCTCTCTATCACTTAAAAAATGTGAGAATGTTGAAAACTTAAATATTTTGTTATCAAAGAAACATGTTTAAAAGAAAGGTTGATTTCTACCCATATATATATATATATATATATATATATATATATATATAATTTGTAAAAGAGTTGATTCAAAAGTTGTAAAATATAATTTTATTGAACACTTTTTCTGTGTACTGGTCTAATTATAATTATGAACAAAACCCTCATAATCAAATAATTAATATATATATATATATATATATATATAGAGAGAGAGAGAGAGAGAGAGAGAGATAGATATGTTTAACTCTCTCTCTCTATCTGTGTGTGTGTGTGTGTGTGTGTGTGTGTGTGTGTGTGTGTTCTGACTTTAAATTTTCAAATATGATATTTAAAAATCGGTGGTAGGGGAAGTATCTAAAATGAAATATATATGTCTATATACCGTTGCTATCCAATTAGAATAAATAATAAAGAAATTACACAGTCATATATATATATATATATATATATATCTTAGTCATTTGAAAGACTTTGTGGCGACAAAATTGCTAACTTTCAGGGATTTACTGATAGAAAGGCCTTCAAGGTAAGCGGGCTTTGCACTAAAGTGCTTGATATCAGAGATAGAATTAATCTAAAATCTTGTCCCTTAACTTAACCGTTTTGCCTCCAGCTCCGGAGCAAGCCGAACAAAGCTTCAAGAAGTGAACGTATTTACAAAACCCCGATGTCAAGATACCAGGGGAGGCACCTAACAATTAAGTAACACTTTTTATATATATATATATATTCTAACAAATTCTCGAAGTTGATTTCTAAACATCTGGGAGGGAAAATATGTGTAGAAAGCAATTTCTATATACATATGGTATTTTGTCAGTATATAATTACTTATTAAATGCGCACATATATACTCAAATATCTGAAAGCAATCGGGGGTTTAACCGTACTGATGAGCCCTGATAGAGCAAAACAGGACTGTCTGCGGATGACTAATATATATATATATATATATATATAAATCTGTCGGAAAACATAAATATGAAAGCTGTAGATCGAACAACTCCCGATTCGAAAGAAAAAATATTATCGTTTAAAGCGTCTTCAATAATATTTCATAAAATACAGAATACAGAACAATTGAAATTCCGTTTAAAAAATTGAGCGGTAAAAAAAAAATGATGTATCACAGCTAACGCAATTTTTCTCGCGGTTATCAGACAGCAATAGGTGGAATTATATATATATATATTCACCCCAAGCAAAGCAATAATGCCCAAAGGACGCAAGAGGCAAATGGTAGTGAAAGAGAATGAGAAGACTTTAGAAGGAATCGGAAAGTTAATTCTAAACAAGAAACAAGAGATAAACTTCTTGTTATAAAAGAAAGAACAAACGAACGGGTTGGTCTGTGAACGGGACGAAAGGTGAGCATATCTACACCTATTACATGATATATAATATTATTATTAAAATGATATTAAACTTTATTCTCTAAAGTTTCGTGCAATGACAATCGGAACCAATCTGATATATATAATTCAGGGGTGCAAAAATCAACTAAACTATATATATATATATATATATATATATATATGTGTGTGTGTGTGTGTGTTTAAAAGTAAAAAATTTAGGGCACATGTTACAAAAACAAGACGGATACATTTACTGTTTCCATATCAATTTCTGGGATTAAAATTTATCATTATATATTCGGAATATTGTCTTCATTTTTGGTGCTGATGCCACAACGTTTCGGTCGCTGTGCCAACAGACCTTCCTTAGATTTATATTTATGTTGGTAACCTGCAGGGAATTGTGAACTGAGATTTTTATTTAATCTACGTGGGTAGAATGCTTATATATATATATATATATAGTTTAGTTTTAGTTTATTGCTCTACTATTGTATTGAGCGCTTCAGTGTTAAGGTTCTCGTCTCGGGTTTTTTTTTCTTTTCTGCGAGTATTTTGACGTATGTTCAAGTACTTAGTTTGTTTCTTTTTTTACTTACCCTTTTTCTCCCTCCGAGTCTGTTCTCGGTGGGTTTTTTGAGACGAACTGAAGTATATATATATATATATATATATATATATATATATATATATATATATATATAATAGAACGCCCATAGGTAGAATCGCCGACTGACTTCAATTCGGTCGGGTTTCAAACCTGAGTTAAAAAGCAATCGGAGTCTAGCCGTACTGATAAGCTGTGATACAGCGAAACAGATCTGTCTGCGGATGACTATATATATATATATATATATATATATATATATATATATATATATTGTCTTCTAGTTCTTTATTTCTGGTACTGCTCTGTTACTGTTTGCCCGTTTACACTGAGTCAAGTACACACTGCCCGATCCAGGGATTGAACTCACAATTACTATATCACCAAATTCCCGAGCCAGCTCTTTAATCTACTAAGCTAACATTGGAACATTCGAAAAGTATAAATTAAATAAAGTGTTCAGTTTAGAATTCTTGGTAGATTACCCAGATCGATATACACCTGAAGAAGGTTAGAGAACAAAACGGCTGAATGTTGTGATAACAAAAAAACAAACCTTTTACTGTTATTTAACTTATATTCTACAAATGAGATATCGTAATCAGAATTTTTTAAAGACGATGTCAAAAACAAAAGTGAATAAATGATTAAATAAAACCAATAGAAATAAAAAAAAACAACTTACCAGAAATATTGTCTTTCCTTTTCGCTTTCTTTCTATTTTTTAAATGTAGCTTCCAATTAATTTTTAGAAATATGCACATTTACGCAAAACAATTAATTTAAAAAATGTATCAGTTACTTTGTTATTGCACTGTCTTTGGAATTCACTTTTTTTTCAAAATTTGCGTCTGTAAAGTTTACATAAAATATTAATTTATGCAAAATTAGCCACAATCATAAAAGCCAAACTTTCTTTGCCCATCATTTGACACTTTCCTTTTGAGAACAATTTTTATAGCATATTCCTGCTACTGTCTGTTAAAGAACCCAGTGCATAGGGCATTTCCTTATGCTGGAAATCTTCGCCTGCATGGAGAGAAAGGTAGGTTCATTTGCGTCGCGCAGCCGTCGTCTGTGACGCTGATTGCACAAACTCTGAGAACAGCCTCCTTTAGAATTCACATGGTACACACCAGATGTTGCTGTGGATTCCACCAATGACAACGAGGCTGGCTGATCGATTCTTTCAAAGACGCTCTTTTTCTGCAACAACTGTGTTCGTGTGTGCGATTTAAACCGTTAACAAATGCCGGCTGGTCATACTTTTGTTCTGAAGGTGTTTTTTCCCCCTTTTTCTTTGAATATTTCTTTCTTTTCTAACTTTTTCTTTTCTACTCTCTTTCTTTTCTATGTGATATCCTTGTTATTCGCCGTCTCTCCCAGTGACTTTCTTTCTTTCTATTACTTATCATTATCTCTTTAACCTTATTTCTCTTACCTTATATTTTCTTTTCTTCTTTTATTCTATATAATTGTGCTTCTTTCAATCACAATTCCTTCTTTCCTTTTAACTTTCTTTTTTCTTTCTTTCTTCTTTTGTTTGCTTGGTTTTTTTTTTCTCTTTCAACATTCCTTTCCCTTCTTTCTTTTTTTGCTTTGTTTTATACTTTCAATATTCACTTTCTTCCTTACATTTTGTAAGACTTTTCTTCTTTCTTTACTTCGGCTTACATTTTGTTTTTTCTTGGAATATTTCTTACATTCCTGTCTTTTTACTTTCTCTATTCAACTTTTTTCAGTCATGCTTTATTTATTTATTTAATCATATCACCCCGAGCAAGACGGTAACGCCACTGATGTGCAGGGGGCTACGTGAAAGTGAAAAGATTGGAAAAGAGAAAACCGGAAACCACATCTTAAACCGGGAACAAGGGATGAGCCTCTTCACCTGTTCAATAGACGTGGGTGGAGTGTGAACCGGGCGATAGTTTAGTCTATAGCAGTTTGTCCCCCTTTCTTTTAGTTTATATTCTTTTGCTTTTCTGCCAATATTATTTTACATTTTATTTTATTTTTTGTTTTAATCTTTGTTCTTTTCCCGTCTTAATCTTACTTTCTTAATATACCTTATCTCTTTTTTGCCTTCAGTGAATATAGCGTTGTTCTTTCTTTCTTCTTTTTTTCACATTTCTTTCTTTTTTTCTTTCTTTCTTTCTTTTTTTCTTTCTTGTCTGTATTCCCTTGTCATTGTTTACTCTCTCTATGACTTTTGATCATTTTTGATAATTTTCTTTCTTGCGTATTTTATCATTTTTTCATCTTTATTTTTTCACGTCTTTTTTCTAGTTCTTTTTCTCTTCAGACTGCTTATGATCAAGATTGCTGCGTTTTGAACTAAAATAAAATCCAGGATTTCCAATGTTGTTTTCCTCATCTCGGTGCCTACAGTAAAATCTTCCTACTTCCGAGAAGTCATTTTTTGTCAACTCACCAAATTTAAAATAACAACATTATATATATATATATGGAATAGCCATTTTCAAAGTGTCCTTTTTACGACATACGTTCTTCAACCCCTTATAAACAGAAAATGAGGAAAAATTCTAAGCCAAGAGGTTAGCTTTGGTAAAGGAAGGAGTTGGGAAGTAATGGTTTTATTAGGATTTGACTAGGGGAAAAATTTGGCAGTACTTCCCACTTTGGTAGTGGAAGGTATATGACTTGACCCTTGAGTTGGTATTGGTAGGTGTTGGGGAAGTAACTGCTTCGCCAAATTAAAAAAAACATTTTGTGACTAATTGGAAGAAAAGACAATTACTGTAAAATTGTACTTTATACATATATATATATATATATATATATATATATATATATATATATAATGAATATGAAAAAGTTTGTTACTTCGCTGAGCAGAATGATTTCCATCCTGACATCAAACTTTTGTGAAGGCTTTATTTTGATGTTTTCACTCTTCAGGACATTTTTATATGCTGTTGTTTCCCCAATTTTATCGTATTTATAAGATGTTAGGTGTATATATTTGTTTGTGAGTGATTCTTATTGGTTGATGTTTTTGCAGGTGATTCATAGCTTTTTGTGTTGATCTCTTTTTAGTGTGGATAACTGGTGCAGAAGTTCTTTCGTAAGTGCAGATGGTTAATTGCTTTTTATTGTTTTTTATTGTGTCGATTTATTGTTAGTGTGCTTAAGTGTATGTCTGTTTAACTGCTTTATATTAAGTTGTCCTCTTATTTTTGTTTGACCTTTAATATCGTGTTATTATATATGCTCGCTTTAAATAAAATAGGCCATCATAATGACTTTCTATATAATGTTTCTTTATTATCTTTGTTTTGTCATAACTTTTTGGTAAAAGATGGGGAAGTGGTTTTTCATTGCTTACAATTTAGCAAAGTTCTTCTAGTGCCGCCACTAAAGAATATAAATCCAATCTACTGTTCTAGTTACCTCAGATAACTATAATTTCAATTTTATAATTTAACCATTTACATTTATATATATATATATATATATATATATATATATATATATATATATATATCATAAGATGGATAAATTTTCGTGTAAATTATGCAAAAATAAAAATAATACTGACATCTCATTTTAACAAATATATTTACCAATATCACACAAAATATCCTGAAATAGCAAAGTGTAATTGAAATCACCATTAGTTTCAAATACGGCATCTCCTGTAACTCTTCTAAGTGGTCACTTTGTTGGTCTTCCTCTCAATTGCGCCCAGAAATTATAATAATCAAGGAGATTGCAGTCTGGGAAGTTAACTGGCAAGATGTAAGGGGTGATGTGATCGCAGAAATTATCTGGCTAACATGACCGAGTTCTCATGCTAGTGTCGCATTGTGCAGAGTTGTATTACCCGACATATGGTCATCCAGTAGTCACCCTCTTGACTCAGGGCAGCGTTACTTCCTCAAGGTACATATTGAGTAAGTGTCCCCGTGTTAAGATGACTGGGGGCATGACGTCGCCATGAATAGCGATCACAACAAGCACTCTTACTGAATTCTCTACACAGTCCTCAGATTGACACCCAAACATTCTGAAATTTTCGTACTAGAGCTTCCGGTGCGAATGCCAAACAGTACAGTATACCGTTTACAATATTAATATTAATTATAGTGAATTGCGTCTTTAGTTTTCCTTAAACTAACCCTAGCATCCTGTGCAGTCATCAAAATCAAAACCAAACGGCAAGCATGTTCGAAATTGAAAACAGAAAATGGCGACAATTTACCCATCGTATCTTTATATATATATATATATATATATATATATATATATATATAACATATTCTAAACATATACTGTTAAATATAACAGACAATGACTGTCTATAATGTTCTAAACATCGTATTTTGGCTTTAATTTCAGGTGAAAATAAACACAAAAACTGTCCAACATTTGGTTTTTTTTATTATACTACTTCTCAAATTCGGCTCATATGAGCTATCTTCAGAGAGGCTGCAGGGACGTTAACATAAAGACATCCATCATCAAATATGATTTTATTTTGTACTGACATAAAACATTGCTAAGCAACGATAACAGTTACCAAATAGCAGACGCAGTTAGCAAATTTGTGATGCGGTTCTATGAAATAACAAAGCGTGAGAGATCGAAATGTTAACAGAACCATATGTCTAAGTGCAATGTAATGTGTTATGACCAGACTGAAATATGATTTTATTAAGTGTGGGTTGTTTTGATTTAATGTAGATAGCCTCTAATATTTGAAGGATCTTTTACTGTGTGTATGAGTAAATATTATTGTGTCATTGACGAATATCTGTCTAATATTACCAACATGACTATGTTTTTTCTAAGAAATGTTGTTTAATTGAACTCCAAACAGAAAGGTGGAAGGTAAGTCTACGGGAGAGCGTCGTTGTAGTAAAAGCAATATATGTAGTGGGTTTATTATTAGTACCAGAGATACAATCTCTGAACGGGCAAATTGATACACTACATTGGTTTTCCGTAGAGGATATAGTTGTGTGGTTGTAGGGTTATTAGAAATTATGAGGTCAATTGTTTTAAATTTTTTTTTATGAAATATGATGAGCTTAATTTGATTATTATTTATTGGTTTAACATTTCTACGCATATATATATATATATATATATATATATATAGCAGAAAATTTAAGTAGAAAATTCACTTCAAAACACTTTAATAGAAACCTAATTCTTAACCCGGGACTTTGAACAACTTAAATAAATCTGAACCTTGATTAAATGGAATAGAAATGTTTTCTTTTATTTGATCCAATGCTGACTGCGTTTTGTACGAAATGTCACATGGTATCTGTTAAACATGCATTTTGATTTTTTTGCATAACCACAATTTAAAACTCTTATTGACACAATCCATAATCTGTAATAAGAGACACGGAGACACTAGAATCGTATTAGAATTACGAAACATGCCTCAAAAAGATGAAGCACAATAGTATTCTACTTCAGGGCGTTGAAAATCACGGTTCTCCACAATCTCCAGATCATTTTAGCTTTTAATAAATGTCTTTTTGATATCTATCACAAATCCTGCCATCCATTTACTCAAGCAGGCTAGGTAGGTTATACTTTGTGTTCGTCTATCCTGTTTGTCTTCAGTATTCCCTGATGATATCAAATATTCTAGTACTTCTTTCCTCATTATCCGACCTGCAAAATTTTAACTCTCTTTCTGATGTTAAGTATAAGTGTCCTTTTTTCTTTCATTTTTTTCTAAAATTTCGTCGTTGCTCTCGTGTTCAGTCCACGGTATTCTCAGTATCGTTCTGTAGAACTACATTTCTGTTGCCTCATATCTCTACTTCATTCCTGAAGAAATATTCCAACACTCACTGTCATATAGTAGGACCTATATCATGTAACAGTCTATTATTTATATTTGTATTTCAACCATCTTGTCTTTTAACTTGTCATAGTCAGTCAGGCATTCAAGTGCCGTAAGCGTTTCTTGACGAATATGCTTTGGAGTCAGTGGATATCGGATCGAAAAGGGAAATTGTGGAGCTGAGTTGGAATTCCAGTTGAATGTCCTGCATTCACTTACGTGCTAATACCCTTGTGAAAGGTATTAATGCGTCCCTTCCCTCCAGTTATGGGTTAAATAACAGGACAGATTGGGTTCTATAGCCTTGGTTGGCAACCAGTCTACTAACCTATTGAGGGATAATTAAAAATACCTGATGTTTATACAGGGTAGGACTTGGGACCTTGCCCTTAAAACAAATCCCAACGAATCTTTCTCTATCGCTTGAGAGGAAGACGGCTCAACCCGACCAGGATGAATGCCATTACTTTCTGCAGTAAACTGGCTACCAACCAAGTCTATAGAGCCCAATCTGTCGTACTATTTAACCCATAACTGGAGAGAGAAGTGACTGATTAATATCTCTCCAAAGAGTATTTGCGCGTATGTGAATGCAACGAATTCCGCTGGAATTTGAACGAATTCAGCTGGAATTTGAACACGGCTCTCCGATTTCTCGTACGGAGCCGATATCCACTGCACCACAAGTGTACATATTAACCTACTTGAGCGGTTTAATTGAAAAGTACATCTCGGTAGCGAAAAGAAATAATATTAGAATAGTCTACAGTATAAAGCTGCGCCCCTCTTTTCATCCTCACTGCAAGTTTTTCCTTTTCTTTTATAAAAATATTCGCCACATTTCGATTGATTCTATCGTTATACTTCGGTCTGATGCAACTTTTTAACATAAATAACTATAATTAGAAAATAAAATTCTTCCCCTGCACTAATTAAGCATTGCCATCAAGAACAAGACCTTTCAGTGTTGCGCCTAACGGTTAAAATTCATCGGAGTGAGAGATAATGGTGGCTAAGAGACGACAATCACTAAAAAGGACTTGAACTGATATCAGTGGCAAACAATGCATCAGACTCACCAGTAATGAGTGCCAACGAGTAGAGTCAATTATTTATCTTTTCAAAACCTAAAATAACTACAAAACATATGACGTGATGTTCATATTGGAAACAGATCTAACCGCATTGCCAAATCTACCGGTAAAACTGAAGCTTCAGTGGCAAGCAGACTCAGCCTGAGCATAATATAGATTTAGAAATTAAATAAAAGTAAAATCATAGGTATATACAGAAAGTTATACACAAAGTGATATATATATATATAACACAATGATGATCCACGTATACTGTCTTAATATGTATAGGAAAAACTACTGAAAAGTTGTTCCTAGTTTAAATTTTAAAATCATTTGTTTCTGATGAAATTCCCCTATGTTAATAGGGGTCGCAGGTTCGAAACCTGCCGAATGACGTACATTTTCGTACAAAATTTATCGTAAATAATCAGGCTTGCAGAAATAAATATATTGTTTGATTAGAAATACGAGTATCGATTAAAAATGATGTTCAAACAAATAATTTAATATATCAGTACGGTTAGACATCCGATATATATATATATATATATATATATATATATATATATAGCAACAACAATACCAATAGTAAGAGAACTCTACCAAAACTAGTATTAATCAAGCTATAATTTAAATCATCTTGTATAACCCACCGATGACAAACTCGGAGGGAATATAAGGTAAAGCAAAAAAAAGAAACAAACGAAGTACATGAACAAAAAGTCAAGCACTCGTAAGAAAGAAAGAAAAACTCAAGAAGAAAACCCTGACACTAAATACGAAAGTAGAGCAAACAAAGACAGAAAATCTAAGCAAGAGCCAACAACCGACCACGGTTTCGCCTAACGGCTGGTCAGGGAAATTGGCAGAGACGATAGGCGAAACCGTGGTCGGTTGTTGGCTCTTCCTTAGATTTTCTGTCTATATATAACCGTCTAGCACACTGTTAAGCTGTGCAGCGAAACAGGCTTCTGCAACCACTCTCTCACCGGCGTGATGTGGCTTCCCTGTGCCTCTTCTACAAGTACTTCCATGGCAACTGCTCCGATGAGCTTAGATCACTGGTGCCGCCTAAGCACGAATTCACACGAGATACTAGATTAGCAACTAGGTCCCACCCTTTTACAGTTAAACAAATAAGATTTAACCGTAAATTCTACTCCAACAGCTTCTTTTCTCGCGCTTCCCGCCTGTGGAACTCCCTTCCACAAGTCTGCTTTCCCGACAGCTACAATCTCCAGGTGTTTAAATGTAGGGTCAATAGACATCTCCTATCACACTAACTCCCAATTATTCTCAGAACACTATCATCTACCCAACCCTCATTCTCGGTATCCTTACCCGCCTATCACCCACCCTCTGACATTTCCTATATTTAATCATCCTTTCTCCACTCTATGTAGCCCCCTGCGCAGTAGTGGCAGTGAAATGCCTTGCTCGGGGTGAAACGCTTATAAAAAAAAAGAAAAAAAAAATGTGGATGGTCTCATTAAGTGAAAAAATTTAAAATGTTACCACTGCTGCGACCTACCCATTACTATTCAGTAATGGACTGAGTTCTCTCGGCGGGTGACGTGTATATATAAGACGCTAAAATTTCAGCCTCGCTCTGATATACATAGGTAGCTTAGGGAGTAGGCACTCCAGCTGACGCCAAATCCGTCGACTTTCGATCCCAGCTGGAAGCAAGTGGATATCTAGCCGCACTGATTGAACTGTGATACAGCGAAACAGACTTGTGTGTGCATGACTAATATATATATATATATATATATATATTAGCCATCCTTAAGTAAGATTTTCGATATATAATGAATATTTTACTTATTTTCATTTTATTATTTTAATTTTAGCTTCTTTCATTTGATTTTTGTTCTAAATTATAGTATTAGATCCAATAAATATACGTCTTTGTATTACTTCTTGAAATATCCTTCATTTTAAGTTCTATGAATAATATTTCTACTTGTGTACGATATTTCATAATTTTTTAAAAACCAAAAAGATCTGAGCTGCAACATTTAACTCTGTGCCATTTCCGTTCTAATTTTGAATTCTACAGACTTAGCTGTTTTCCTTGACATTTAATTCTCAACATTTTCTCACTAATTTTTCTCTTCACTCTCTATTTCTTCTATAACTTTCTTTATCAGAGAAATTGGCAGAGCCGTTAGGCAAAACCGTGGTCGGTTGTTGGCTCTTCCTTAAATTTTCTGTCTATATATAACCGTCTAGCACACTGATAAGATGTGCAGCGAAACAGGCTTCTGCAACCACTCTCTCACCGGCGTGATGTGGCTTCCCTGTGCCTCTTCTACAAGTACTTTCATGGCTACTGCTCCGATGAGCTTAGATCACTGGTGCCGCCTAAGCACGAATTCACACGAGATACTAGATTAGCAACTAGGTCCCACCCTTGTGCCCTATTTCTTCTATAACTTTCTTTTCCCTCTTTCTTCTTTTTATTAAATTCTTTTACGTTTTACGGCAAGTTTTCTCAAAATAAAGAGTTGTTTTTCATAAAATTATTTTTTTTTATAAAAAACGTTTATTACTATCATTGTTAACTACCTAATGAGATATTGTTCTTTCAATGTTGAAACAAAATGTACAATTTTGTAGTAGTTCTTCACATGTTCTTACGTATTAAGTAAAAAAAAGTATTCGTTGCTCTATTTACTTACACTGTTTTAAATTGATGTTTTGAACGTTGCGATCTTATTCTTCGTTCTTCTTCATTTGGATATCGTGTATAATGATAATATACACGCTAAAAAGTCTGCCTTTTTCTACCGATCGCCCATAGCCCAGAGGTAGAATCGCCGACTGACGCCAATTCGGTCGGGTTTCAAAACTGGGTTAAAAGCAATCGGAGTCTAACCGTACTGATGAGCTGTGATACAGCGAAACAGATCTGTCTGCGGATGACTATATATATAAATAGAGAGAGAGAGACAGAGACAAAGACAGAAACAGAGAGAGCGGCAGATAGATAGATAGATAGATAGATAGATAGATAGATAGATCAAAACAAGAATTTGCAGTGTTAATTTTCTTAACCTGGTATCTACTTTTAAATCTTTCCCGCCACTGTAATCTTTCTCTGTCATTTTCACGAATATTTTATGGCTAAATTTTCTGATTAGCTTTTCTTTTTGATACGACTTGAATTTAAAAGTAGTATCATATTGTCAACTAGGTTTTAGCATTTTACAATTAAAACTTCTAGCTTTAAGCCTAAATTCTTTTCCCAGTTTCTACTCTAGAACATCTCATCTACAGATCCCGATTTGTTGCTTTTCTGTTCACTACGATTTTCAAATATTAAACTATAATGTCAATCGCCATCTTTTTTTTTTAACCCTGATTTTTTATTCCCCTTCCCCGTCAAAGTTTTCGCAGTTTCGTTCACACTGTGTAAGCCATTTCATCTTAGTGGTTTTATTGCCTCGGTTGATGCAAAATTTTGCAAAATTATAGACAGAAAACTACTTATCAGTTAGCCAACAACTCCAGAGTAAAATTTGGGGAAATATAAAAATCTAATTTATAAAAAGTTGGACTAAGAAGAGAAATTAGAGAGGCAATTTTTTCTGTGAACGTCTGTAAATCATAAATATTAATTATCTATACATTGTATGTCTTTCAAAGTAAATAAACTGTAATTGAACTGAAAAAATCAAAATGGAAGAAAAAAATTAAATTGATTTTCTCATTCTTGACAAAGGCAGTAAAGTTAAACATGTAAATATCACAAATAAAAGTTAATACATAAAGTGATCATAACTGCTGCGTCAGGTGGGGGGTCTCTCAGTTGCGTCTTTGTTCTCGGGCAGAGTGTGGCTCCGTTGTATCTCTGTCCGAGGACAGATACGCAACTGAAAAAAATTATACTGGGAGGTGCCTGGTCCCGAGGCCGTGCCACCCCATTGCACTAGAGGGGTAAATCGGTGGTCACCACCGGGGCAAGCGCGACAAGCGTTTGCAAGGACTGGAGAATTTTGGGCCCTTGCCCGTTCGCACGTATTCTGACACCCCACATTAAACCTAGACCTTGATTCGCACCCACCTCTTTGTGGAGAGATTGGGTAAATACTATACAGGAAGTGATCGTACTTACCTGCTGCGTCAGATGAGGATCCCCATCTCTCACTTGCGTCTCGGTCCTCAGGTAGAGTGTGGCTCCATTGCATCTTTGTCCGAGGACAGACATGCAACTGAGAAAAATTATACTGAGAGGTGCCTGATCCTGGGAAACAGTGTCCCGAGACGGTGCAACTCTATTGCACCAAAGGGGTAGATCGGTGGTCGCTATATTTTTACCCTTGCCCTTGTGCAAGTGTTCGTGCTCCTCACGTAAAACTACGACCTTGTGTCACGTCTCGCTCTAGAGAGGGTGCTGGATAGATATTATACAAGAAGGAATCAGAGAATTCTAACTAACGGGGTCAAAGTTTAAACTAAAATTCAAAGCAAGAAAATGATTATGGGGAATGAAAATATCCTAATAATGAACCTCATCAAATTTCAGGATGAAATGAAAAATTTCAGGCTTTATAGGCTATTCAGAAAACAGAAAAACAAAACTTGAATTTGTAACTTTAAAGAAATTGCTATCCCTCCGAATCCCTGTTCTGCCAACAATTTATACAAGATTGTTAGGTACATTGTTTAGTATTTTTTATGTTTGACTTACAATGTTTTCTCAGTTTCAGATTCTCCAAGCCTTCTTTTCTCATTTTATTTTCTATAAATTTCAACTGCCTCTGCTCACAGGTTCTGTCTTTAATATTCTGAACATCCTTAATGATTCAGTCGCATTTCTTTTGCCCAAATTCTCTTCTTCATCGAGAAAGAGATTGTCCAGCATTCTCTGTCACATAGAAGGAACAATATTACAAGTAGATTAAGTATTCATTTCTTTGTTTCTATATTCCTGGATATGACGATACACATCATCCGGCAGCAAGATCTCTGATCGGAAGATTGGCGAGTTTAAGGAGACTGGAATCACATCTTAATTTATGTTGTTCCCAGGTTCAACTGTTATAAAATATGCACTTCCAGAACTTTGTCTTAATTTTCCAATTTAATTTTCTAAATAGTCTGTTGTAAATTCGCCAACATGAAAATTAAACGCACTACTTAGTAAATATCTACAAACATCAATGACGCCATTGTATTTATAATTAACTTTGGTACTTCATTTTATGTCTATGGCTATATCGTGTTGAATATACCGGTCCGATCACCGAAGTTAAGCAACATCGAACCTGGTCATTATTAAAATGGGTGACTATTTCGGAATACCATGTGCTGTAAATTTAAGGACCAAGAATGGTCTACCGATCTTCCAGGTTTGAGGGTTGGGTGCAGGTCTAACAAACCCTGTCCCGTAAAAACAGTTTGTTACAGCAAGAAAACGTTCCTGCCCTATGCACGATTTGAGTGTGATGGATAAATGATGACTTCATTTATTTGACGGGAATTCTTTTGAAGGTATTTAAATAGAAATCTTCGAAATCGTTTAATTTTGAAAATATTTTAACACATTTAATATTTGGTTTTTTGCATAGCGGTGGAAAAAAACTAAAAAAAACGAGTCAGCACTTTTGTCATTTCTTCAAACGGGCATTGGATTGCTTTTCTATTGGTTTGGAAGGATTTTTCCAAATATTAAAATGCTGCCTTCAACTGCTGATTGTGGGTAGATTTCCTGAACTCTGTCCACCACCACCATCTAAGAAGAGAAAAATTTAGACGCCATGCTTAACTTGAAGTTTTGCTCACCTTTGTTCTGTGAGTAAGTTTTTGTTTTTCTCCTGTGGTCTACTTGAACTTTGTTTACTGATTGAATTTTTCTGTATAAAAAACTCACTAACAAAGCAAAACATGAATTCACACTACCATAATAGCAAAACTAAACCAGCTAATCAAAAACACCCAAACCCCTCAACATCTCCTTTACTAACATACGTGGCTTACGTTCCAACTTTTACACCGTCGAATCCTTCCTCCAATTAAACTCACCTGACATCCTAGACCTCTGCGAAACTAACCTTGATACTTTTGCAGGTGTGGGAGAGAAGCTGGCACAAACTACAGCATAATGTGGCCTTACAATGGTTAAACTAATATATCTTGTTAATTATTTTATTCTTTTTTCTTTGATTTCCTTCAGTTGTCATTGTTGCGGTATTAGAAAGAAATAACATTCATCTAAATCGGATATCACATGTTTCAGTGGATCATTTTTTTAGTTTCACCATATATTTCTTTGACGCAGACAATTTTTCGAAACTAACGTTATCGTTTCTTATAATGACTTTTTTTTTTCTTTTCTAATGATGTACAGTTTGATCACAAAAATACTTTTAACAGTGGGGAACATTTTATCGATTAACTGGTTTTGGGTAAATCGGTTATTTTCGAAAGCTAAACAATTTTTTTTGTTTTTCATTCTCAGAAAGAACTTTTCCTATTTTGCTGTCATTTTTTGCCTTCAGAATAAAACAGTAATTCAGAAGTAGGTTCAGTAATTCAATTATTCCGAATCTTTTTACAAAGATACACAAAATCAAGAATTAAGGGGTAAATTTTTGATTTGTTCCACCGAAGGCCTTCGCCCCCATCAAATCTTTCCAAAAAACATACTTAATTCCGTGCAAATGTATATGCTGAACTCAAATCAATAATTGTTTATTGAAGAAACTTACCTTTTTTTCATGTTATCGACCAGAAAAAAAAACGGACTATATCTCACCCCTTACCACCGTTCTTATATTTGATTCACCGCTGAATGACTTGAGGCGTAGGATACTTATTTCGGCCTATTTACTTCCTTTGAGCAATTACTCCGCGATTTGTTTGGTTTCGGAACTCAATTTCCGCGTATTAATTGCAAAAAAGGAAGTAAAAAGGCCGAAAAGTCGGCAAACTACGCGTGAAGTCATTCTGCAGTTAACATTTTTGAAGCGTGGTTACTGGGTGCGATAAACAGCGACAAAAAGTTCGATATTTTTCTGGTCGTTAACTTGAAAAAAGGTAGGTTTCGTCAATAAACAATTATCGATTTGAGTTCAGCATTTACATTTGCACGGAAATAAGGATGTTTTGGAAAGATTTGAAGGGGTAAAGGTCTTCGGGGAACAAATAAAAAATTTACGGAATTAAGTACGAACTATTTTTAGTTACCAAGGCTAATTAAAAAAAAACAATGTAAAATCTTTGAAAAGATTGATGGGTCCGGTTATTTTCATGCAATTGCAATTAATTGACCTTTTGATTGCATCAACAATACAAAATATTTTCATATAAAAATAGTTGCCTGTAATTTTGCAACTGGGATTTTTTAAAATAAAATTTCTGTTCCTGTATCTAAATATTTTACCACGATATCCAGTACTGTTTTTGCTAATACCTCAAAATTTTCAGCTAAGCCAAATAAGTTTTCTCGGTGATATTATAAACCAACATTGGCGTATTAAACTAAAACACAAAATTATTTTCTGATTTTCAAATATTTCACTAAAATATCACCCAAAAATTTAAAATAATTTAATATTGAAACTTCTGATGCCAAAGCTAGTAATGTTATCGCACTTGGTAATGACCGAAATGTAAGCGTATTCCTATGCCCTGATAAAAATATCAGAAACATGTTTTGTCTCGATTCTTTGTTGTTAATAGTTTTGTTACCTGTATTGATACATTAATATTCAACACTTTGAAAGAGAGAAAATATAGATAGATAGATAGGTGTGAGTTTGTAACCCTCTATCACTGATATTGAGCGCTTTTAAATAAATACCACTCATATATAATATTTAAACAATATAATATATATAACAAATTGCATATATATATATATATATATATATATATTGATATTTATAATTATATACATACACTTTGCACACACACACACACAGACATATATATATATATATATATATATATATATATATATATATATATCACATCTCTTACACAAAGCAGTGTTACATTCAGATCTCAAGTTTTTAAAATTTTATTTGTAACACTACTAGAAATAAAAAATATAGATGAACAGATTATTGTTTGGTTTACAGCATATGACCGTTGAGGCAAAATCCTGTTGATCAATATTTTGATTGAACTTTTCAAAAGTGAGGAAATTTTTCTTTTATAAAACTGTGCTAACTCATCATTTTAAACATTTCGCACAGGAACAAAAGATTTGCTTCTTAGTTTTCGTTGTGGACGAGGTAATACACTTTTTGCAAATGATCAATTATTGATGGTGAATTTCTGGGTGTTTTTTTTAATAACTACTGTTTCGTAGGATGTGCGTTGTGGTACAGTGGATATCGGCTCGGAACGAGAAACCGGGGAGCCGAGTTCGAATTCCAGTTGAATCCATTGTATTCACTTACGCGCAAATACCCTTGGGAAAGGTATTAATCCGTCTCTTCCTTCCAGTTATTGATTAAATAGCAGGACAGATTGGGTTCTATAGCCTTGGTCGGCAACCAATCTACCGCAGAAAGCAATGGCAACCTACTGCGGGATAATCTTCTGCCCAGTCAGTTATGTCTCTTTCGAGACATGATCGCCCAAGCGTGTATCACGTATGGCACTTAACTGACTGACTGTTTCGTAATCAGATGGAAAATACTTTTCACAAACAAGTGGTTCGTTTCTCAGGTGTGCCGTCTTAAGGTATTGCCTTTAACAAGTTTCTTGTTCATTTTGATCTTAACGAAAACAAAACACACTACTCTTATTTTGTTGATCATAATTACTATGAAACCTATTACACAGTATCTTTTTTTTACCATTTTGAGAAAGATTTTAAGGTAACGAAATTTAAAAATATTAAGTAAACTATTATATTGTAAAGATTACATGGTTCTTCTAAAAAGAGTATGAACCGTATAGTCTAAGGTCTGGGGAGTTTGGACTTCTGAATTTAGATTTTAAATTTTGTATGAATGTGGAAATCCTTTAGAGACCATCACGGCTTAAGAAATGCCAGGATGAAGCAATTTGGGATTCAGACATGGGAATTTTGAAGTTTAGAAAATTAAATTTTCGATAATCATATTTTACGGGTAGGGGTGCGGATCACTCACCTCCTCCCTCATAAAATATAATTATCTCAGCAAAATTATCAGTTTAATATTTTTACAGTATATGTTTCTTTTTAATCTTCTATAAAAACATTAAATTAGGTTATTTGGCTTTACATTTTTATCAACAATGCTAGTAAAATGCAGATTTTCTTTCAATTTCCATGTCAATATATACGTTATGAAGAATATAAGACAAAATCTTTTCATCTGGAGAAATTACTGTATACTAAAATAGAAAAATTAGCAGTGTAAAAAGTTACTTCATTTTTCATTTTCTTGCAATACGGTATCAACATATTTCTCAAACACGAATTATTCATTAAAAAAATCATTTTTATAATCATAATATTTGTTATTATGAAGAAGAAGAATAGCATTAAAAAGAAAATTAATTTTGTTACAAAATTCTTAATGATATTTCTTTTGAATTTCGCTGTTGAAATTTTTTAAAAAAGTAAAGAGTGAGTCAATATTAACAAGACAATAATATCGGCTCTTACATTTGTTATATTTTAACCCTCTAGGGCCATTCGTATCATATTTGATACAGTATTTCCCTATAAGGAAACATTTGGTATTTCCCTATAAGGAAGCATTTGGTATTTCCCTATAAGGAAACATTTGGTATTCATTGACTGAGCAGTCAGTACTGCTTTCATTTGAAATTTATAAAATATTTCTCTTAAAAAATTTTCAGGAAAATATTTCTTTCAAGGCTTGTTTTCATACTGTATCAAATATGATACGAATGGCCCTAGAGGGTTAAGAATACTTGTAAAACATTAAATTTATTGTGTAATTTAAACTGATATTAACTTTGTCCTAAATTCCTTGATAAGTTATTTTTCATTAATTTTAAAGTGAAGAATATTCTCTTATATTTTTTAAAGGAGTGAAAACTTCAGTATTCTTTTTAAAAATACCCGTTATGTCAAGAAAAGTAATCTTATACTTGATATGGTCATCGAAGAAAATAAAGAAAAATATTAAATTTAACTTGACTTAATGTGATAAATTATTAATGACATTTGTGAATTTCACACACCAAATAATTTTTTTAAAAATAAAAATATGCCAAATTCAAATAAAAAAACATACTTACTTCAATACCTTAATTAATAAAATTAAGTTAATCCGAAGGTAAAACATAAAAAAATTATTTTTAAAAAATATTCCAATTCCAGCGACGAACT
This sequence comes from Ascarosepion bandense, assembly GCA_037127315.1. Lineage (NCBI taxonomy): Eukaryota > Metazoa > Mollusca > Cephalopoda > Sepiida > Sepiidae > Ascarosepion > Ascarosepion bandense. Next base: position 2,327,578 of record JBBBDQ010002054.1, read on the forward strand.
TTCGCGTGTTTCTTGTTTGCCCACAGTCACCCACCGGCCTAAACTGTGTGTACAGGCCTGAATTAAGGATCGCTTTGCGTTAAATAGATCAGGAAACTTTAATTTCAAGGACCATTTCCGGTTTTTTAAACATGTCTCGCGCGAGGAAGGTCTCTCACTATTTCACAACGTACATTCCGTCCCTCTGGTTAAAGTTAACAGAAGATTCAAAAGCAAACGAGAAAATAGTCGTGAATATTGTGAGAAAAAATGACCTGAGGCGTGTCCTGATTTGAAGTTGTCGATGGACTTCGTGAATCAGTCTTCAACCTGGGTGTGGTATCACTAGTAAGGAGGCGCTAACAATTAAAGACAAAATAACAGCCTATGTCCACCGTCAAGAAAGAAAAAAAGGAGACATTTTATAATATTGTAAGTGCTTCCACCTCCTCCTACTCTTCATGTAGGCGGCTATCAAGCAAGAGGTAAATGTGGCAATCGCGCATTATTATAAAAGTTGTTAGATTTTTAGTTTGTTTTGGGCAAGGCATCCTCTCCTAACTATTGCTTTTTAGTGTTTCGTGCCAACGTCCAAAGAGTCTGATCTCCAGGACCACGGATTTGTTTTAAAGCTTGCATTACACCCGAGCAACGCAGGGCTATATTGCTAGTATATATATATATATATTATCGATTTTCTGCACTATTGTAAGAACTGCAACCTTGAAACTTCTGAATATTGTTTATTATGTCTTTGTCTATGAGTGTATCAAATTTGATTACAATCGGACAACTCCTCCTATAACCCGATTTTTTCGATAGTTATCGGGGTATCTCGACACAAAACCTAGCTAAGAACACTCGCAGACGCTTATAGTACAACTATGTAAATTTTCAAGACTATCGGTTCAGCCGTTTCGGAGTCTATAGGTAACGGACACACACACACACACACACACACAGAGACAAAGTTCCATTTATAAATAAGTTTATATTACATTTAGATGAAATATTGTATATATAAAAAAAAGTATGTCATGGGTTTTGTTTATTAAGTCTCCCTAAAACTGTCATTTTTTGTATCATTTGTTGAAAATAAATGTCCTAATTTTGTCCGCAATTTTTTTTATTTTTTTTTATTTAACGCTTTTTCTCCTGATTGTTTCCTGTGAAATACTTTGGCTATTGTTTGACTTTTGTGTTGTCTTGGAAACCCAACCGTTATAGAGGTGTCTGCTCGGCAGATGGAACAATTCTCTCCTGTTACACCATAGGTGTGGGTAACGGATAAACCCAAGAAAGGTCTCAAATATTTCGAGGTCCAAAAAGAAGTGTACAAAGAATACAGGGAACGGACTACATTCTTTTGGTCTTTGAAGAAGTCGCGACCAGAGCAATCTTCCTGCTGACTACAGATGTGAAAACGCAAAAATTGATTGGCGTCAGTAAGAAGAGCTGGCATATCTTCATATAACTCCTAAAGTGTTGGCCAGGAGGTAAAATGCTATGTGGGACATCTTACTAGCTAATGTAGGGGAAATATAACGGGAAGTAGCCGCAACACTAAATCAATGAGGCTGCAAATGGACATTCAGAAGACGAAAATAACACTTCATGATGTACCATTAACATTTCTGATAACCATTTTGGGGCTTCTTTCGCACGTTATGGGCAAGTATATGTCACGTCAGCAAAACGCAAAACAGACATTGCCACCGGGGATGTCTTCCTGAATGTAACAATGACCCATCTGTATATGGTATCACTGGATTTGAACAAACAACAAGGAACAAGTATATATAAAAATATAGTTTTGTATTTTTATTCTTCGTCGGTGACGTTCGTGTGAAGAAAGGTAAGTACCCGGAGAGAGGTTGCACATACGAAGGAGTTGTCGGGAATCGATAGTCAGTCTCTGTGTCTTCCACTTAATAATTCGTTAGTCTTAAAACTCCCACACGACCCACATGGCCACGCCTCTTCTCCCACGCATTTTCGCTTTTTCGGCCGGATGTATCTCTAAATCACACCCGACGGTCCATTGCCTTTCAAGACGGTTGTCACTTGTTTCTTCATTGCACTTTGTTGACATCATCTGCGGCCGGATGTATCTGTCAACTACATCCTTGCTACTTTGTCGACTTTACCTACGACCGGATATACCTGTCAATTACATCCACCGTTCCAAGTAATATATTATTAAACTTCAACGACCTCCCGATATATTAACGTGTCTGGGTTGAAACATTCGGTTAGTTGGGGATGGCCGTCGTTCCCATTGCTGTTATTGTGGATCTGTGGGGCCTTTGTCGAAAACGGGCCCTGACAGGACTTCGTCGCTAACACATCAGTAAACATCCAAGCAAACAATAACTTCCAAGGAAGCAGTGGAGCCAGACAACACCGGCCAGCGCCCCCCTCCAGTCTGTGGCCTCAATGAATGACAACACTTATTAAAGAGTGGACAAAAAGCAGCGAGACCTTCCCATGAGCAGGATGTCTCACAGAGGCTTAAGAAGCAACAAAAACAGCAACAACCGTAGAGAGAACAGGTACATCAGCTAGAAACAAAGCTGCAACAGATACATGAGCAGAAACCGCAACTGCAAGTTCACCAACAACCCTAACCCTAACAACAGGCTGAAGGTACGAAGGCGGCGGACATGCCTCCGCTGAGATCCTCTTCATTAAAAAGAAGGAGGGAGGATGTAGAAGAAAAGAACAATAACTCAAAACATGAAAACAAATGTCCAGCCGAAGTAACTCGGAGAATGCCCTGTAACATTCTGAGTCCTAATCCGCTCCTGCTTTGCCAAGAAAAAAATGATCCGTCCTCCGCCGATAGAGTAAGTAGCTCTCCACCACTTATCCCAGTAAGAACTCACCATTTCCCTCCTCAATATCATCCTCTAAACCAACACTCTTTATGACAAAAAAAAAAAACACTTCCGAAAGGGGGAGATGGTCTGACAGGCAGACAGAAAGGCTCTCGAGAGGGGTGTTTTGAGGCCCTTATTTAAGTATAACTGTCGATATGAAGTCGATCCCCATGAATTTTTCCCATGCTCCTGGAGTATTGATCTTGATCAGAAATACAGGGGAAAGCCTGAAGGTATTGGAACATTTAGCAGAAGCTAAGTATTAGAATAGCCCAGATAAGTTCTCCAGAATTGAACTGTGTGCAGGGAGGGTCCTAACTATACCCCATCCCTCCTCATACATAGCCTTAAAACTCACATTTTCAACGGACGTCGGTGGTATTGTCATGTACGGACGAATTACGTCAGACGTTGGTGTCGATAGTCTGAGACAATCCCTTGGGTTCCAGTCACCCACTCAACCTGTGTGTAACTGATAAACTCTTAACATGACGATTAAGATAACCAACCTGAATGCGAGCAGCTTGAGAGATCGGAATAAGGCTTCTTGTCTGCTTTGTGGTTTCTTTTTCTTCGATGTATATATGGCTGCGATACAAGAGACACACTTTGTTTGTGAAGTTGATGCTCGTGTTCTGTTTACCACATTTGTTGTCTATTCGGCTTACGCGGACCAGCTGATCAGAGGTGTCTCCTTGCTAGCTAAACATATCCTGGATGCGAGGGTGGATATTGTTCATGTCGATTCGTGGGGCTGGTTGTTCGTGGCCGATATTACCGTAAACAGTACTGCGTATGAGCCAACGACCCGACATATAGTGTCGTCTTTTTTCGTCGGTTTAGTTTCTGGAATACTTCGTGCTTAGTCTTAGGTGGGAACTAGAATACCGCCCTGGATCTCAAAATAGGCAGGAGGGGATGCTAGCGGGAGGTCTGGTGGTCGTAGCCTTGTTGATCTGATCGACGAGTTTGGTTTCGCTAGCTACTTGGGTAGAACTTTAATGAGAAGGGTAGATTTGCTAGATTGTTCTATGTTCCACTGATTAGACCTTTCGAACCATAAACTTGTCTGTGCCCAAATGGCGTTAGACTCTAGGCCTAGATTCGCTGGAAATTGGAATTTACTTTACTGAGTAATGGGGACTTCCGGCAAGAGCTAACTAGTTTAGTGTAGCGAGAACAAGTGGGGGCGGTTACTAGGAATAAAGTCGTGGGAGAGGCATAAGAATAGGACAGGTCTTTCATCAACAACTATAGCCAACAACTAGCTAAGGCTAAGGCTAAAAAAGCGAAAACACTTAAGGATAGTCTGTACCGAGAGGCGGTTGAGGGGATTTCCTAGAGACAGCGTTGCTAGGCAGGCCATGGAACATGAGGCTAGCAAAGCACTACTGGTGTAGTTAATTAAGCATAGGTTAAACAAGATGTTTAAAGAGGTCGGAACCATGAGCACAGAATTGCACAAGGAAGAGATAACGTTGCGATCATTACATTGGGGAGGTCGTTACTCCGAAACAGCATACTCTGAGGTCGACCGAAGACATATGCGAGTCGTTTAGGCGGCATTTCCAGAGCCGGTTTACCAAGGAGCCTAGTCTCTGTGACGACGAGTTTCGCAGCTCTTCTAACTTTCTCCAGCTTTTGCCGACTAGTTGCGAGAGTGCAAAGTCCACTTGTCATTGAAGAGAGTTGTCAGTAGCAAGTCTCCAAGACTTTATTGTTTGCCCTATGAATCATAATTGAGGCTGTGGCACATCTTTGTTCAGATTTTTGCGGTGGTGTTCAACAACTGGTTCTGGCAAGGATTCGTTCCAGACTAGATCTCCAGGTGTGAGATCACGCTGTTGAAAATGGTCAAGCGTGTTGGGCGGCACATAGACGACTACAGATGCATAACTCTGCTAAACACCGACTTAAAGATTTTGGAAAAGATACTGATGGAACATTTGAAGCCAGCTGCCGAGATTCTGTTTGAACCTGAGAAGACCTTTGTTGTGAAAATTCGAACAATTCAGAGCAATCAGCATCTGATTCGCACGATCCTAGAGAGTGGATATGGCACAAGTCCGGATTTTACGTGGGAGGTTCGATCTCTTAAACTCGGGCAAAATTTTCCTGGACACCCTGTATAAGTCTGTGTCGGGCTTTGGTCTATTTTTCCGAGGCGAGATTCTACCATTCGTCTGGGTTTCTCAGCGCCCGGAGGCAGGGAGTCTGACGAAGAGAGAATTTTGCAGGGTCTGTCCACACTCAGCACCCCGACCAATCACGCCGCTCCAAACGCGGATAAATAACCATATTATTTTTTCCACAACATTAATAGAAATAAATTCGCAAAAACAGTCTAATCAAGAAAAAACTGAAAGAAGAAAAGGAAAAAATTCAGTTAAGAGAGAATAAACGTAACTGTTAGGAAATTGAAGAACGAAGTCTGCTCGATCCACAATCAACATAAGAGCAATTTTACTTGCATTAAATGAAATAAGTGTTACTAAAGTGTTACTGTTAGAAGTTGTTAAGTATAATTGAGGTATAAATTATATATATATATATATATATATATATAGGTACATGTTTCGCAAATAAAAATGCCACCAACAGTCAAACCGGCATATAATCGTGATGTTGCGATATAACAACAGATGAAATATGGAATTTTTTTTTTTTTTTATAAGCGTTTCACCCCGAGCAAGGCATGTCACTGCCACTACTGCGCAGGGGGCTACATAGAGTGGAGAAAGGATGATTAAATATAGGAAATGTCAGAGGGTGGGTGATAGGCGGGTAAGGATACAGTGAATGAGGGTTGGATTGTGCTTAAAAATATGAAACGTGACAAAACACCAGGCGAAGATTATTTAATTCAGAAACATTTGAAAAATTCCACAAAGAATTAGAGCAATTATTTATGCAAAGCATACAGAAATGGAAACTACTTCAAGACTTTATGCTAAAACTGTTTCTCCCTCTTCTTTGTCTGTTTTCTTGTTATATATTACGGAAATTAACGAAGGTTAACGTTTGTTGGTTGTTTTGTTTTTATGGCAAATCAACCTCGGCAGGTCATTTATTGCCAACTAAATTTTATTTATTTATTGCTGGTAATACCTTTTTCTTTCAACAATTTATTGTTGTTTTTTATATAAGTTTTGTGTCTAGTAATACATTTTTCTTTTCGAGTATCAAGATTCATTGGGATTTGTTTTTAAGGGCAGGGTCTCCAAGTCCTACTTTTGTTATTTAACCCATAACTGGAGGGAATGGGCGGATTAATACCTTTCCCAAGGGTACAAGTGCTTAAGTGAATGCAGGGTATTCAACTGGAATTCGAACTCGGCTCACCAATTTCTCTTTCGAGCTGATATCCACTGCAACACAACGCACATCCGTCACTAAACGCTTACAGCACCTGGTATTCCCAAGCATTTACCCATCTAAGTACTGACCATGCTCAACGTAGCTTAACTTTGGTGATCGAGCGAGAACCGGTGTATTCAAAGGGATAGGCTGTAAGCCGAAGATTAACGAAACTGGTTATAAACAACCTACAATTTGAAATAATTTGTTTGAACATTATTTTTTATCAATACTCATATTTAAGTAGATATTTTGTTTATAATCAAATAGTATTACATATATTTATTTCTACCGGCCTGATTACTTACGAAAAACTTGTTACGAAAATGTGTGTCATTCGGCAGGATTCGAACCTGCAACCTTTATCCACATAGGGGAAGCCGCCAATTGATCCTTTGTAATTTTCATCTGCAAAATTTTATTTTTCGGAATTAAGATTAATAGATAAATTTTGCAATGAGAGATCTTGGTCGACTATGGGCTACAGTTCTTATTAATGATAGATTACAATACGAAATTGTTTTTTAGAGACATTATTTTTTTTGTATTATTTAGTTTAGCAATAGGAACAAAAACACTAATCGTATCGCCAGAATTCTATTTGTCTTTTTTCCATTTTTAAAATTCAACAAAAATATAAAAAGAAAAAACGTTCTGCGAAGCATAAATTTATCTTGATCTCCAAGTTTGATAAAAAAAATTAGGTGTAATGTTTTTACTTTATAAAAAATTAAAACCTTTCCAAAACAGAACAAAAATAATCTAAACTTTTTGCACAAACTTGAGACGCTATATTTTCGTTAATGTTTTTGTTAAGTTTAAATGCATAAAGATTATTATGGCCAAGAAGATATATGCAGTGTATTGTTTAGATGCTGAATAAGAGAAACCCGACTTTGAAAATAGCGGAAAAGTTGAAAAAAATCTCACCGAATACCCAACCACCACCACAACAAAAATAAAATAAAAAAGTCGACAAAATAAAAGATACTTACGAAGAATTGCACGAAAGAATATTTAAGAAAAATTAAAAATGGACAAGAAAAGTTAATCGACTAGGAATATTTTTTTAAAATAATTTCGCCACAAGTAAGTCAGTAAAGTCATTGAGTTCCAAAGGGGTACTGGGTATGCAAAAGTTAGAAACATAAACATTGTTAAAGAGTAAGAAATTATTACAAAATAGAAATGAGAACAGCAGAAGAAAGAGATTGACACTGCATTTAATTTTTTGAAAATAAAAGTGGGATGGAAAGCAAGAAAATTCAATCAGAACGAAAATATCCTGTTATAATCCAGCTGGTTCCTTAGCGCGTACGCTACACCTAGTCGATACCTGAATAATAATAATGGACTCTTCCCTTTTGATTGTGAAGAAAAACAGAAAAGACATATTAGAAATGTTGTTTGATTTTAATGAAAAAAAAAAAAGAAATAGCAAAAACACAGGAGATGATAACGTTTTCGTGTGCTTAGGGGTCTGTTCGGTGAGATTGAAAATATTTGTTAATACTAATACTACTTATTGTAGCAATTATTTATTTCAATAGCTTCTTTTTTTTTAATTCAATAAGATTTTTTTTGCATCACAAAATCTCATCCATCATAATTTGGTTTTGAATGTACATAAAACTCACAACCTGCAAACAATCGTCTTCCAATTCTGCTTCTTCTTTTGGTTTCTCCGTCCATTTGTTACGTCCTGCCAATCATTACCTCATAAATAATGGACGATTCTGTTTTGATAACAAGGAAAGACGAAAACATAATCAGAAATGCTGTTTAGTATTGGTGGGTGAAAAAAGCAAGAAAAATAAAATATAAAAGGTGGAATATTGCACTAATGCGTTTAACATATGCTTCCTGCAATGGAAAGCGTTGCATTTGTGCCTTTTTCTTTAAACAACTTGATGCATTCATAATTTTTGTAATATTTAGTTAAGGTTGTTGAACGCATATTTTTTTTTAATCATTTCACACCAACCAAGGTGGTGCTGCCACTGATGTGCAGAGGGCTACATAAGAGAGTTGAAGTTTTAGGCAGGAGGAGAGTGAAGACAAAAACGAACCAGCTACAAGGAGTGGAAAAGAAAGGGTATGAGAAGGATGTGAACACAGGAGTGAAGACAGTTGCGAAGGTAGAGAGAGAGAAAAAAAAAAGATACACGGGGTGATGTAGAAAGGACTAGAATCAAGTGAATAAGATATGGGAATTAATTTTACATTTAAATTCCTGGAGATTGTAGCCGTCAGAAAAGCAAGTATATGGAAGGGAGTTCCACATGCATGAAGCGCGAGAAAAGAAGCTGATTGAATATAACTGTAGCCTGCATTTCGTTGATCTAACTGTGGCAGTTTGGTTGCCCGAGTAAATTCTCGCGGAGGAGGCACTAGTGACCTAAGTTCGTCAGAGCAGAAGCCATGAAAATATTTGTAGAAGAGACAGAGGGAAGCCACGTCTTGCCTGTAAGAAAGTGGCTGGAGTTGTGCTGCCAGGTCGGGACCAATTATATTACAGATTCTCCTTTGGAGCCTGTCGAGAACACAGAGACTAACAGCAGGGGCGCCTGACCAAATATGACAACAGTATTCCATGCACGATAGGATGGTTGATTTGTATATGTGCAAAATAGATTCAGGCGGGAAACACTTCCTGGCCCGACACAATGACCCAGCTATCCTAGCAGTGGATTTAGGTATTGATACAATGTGATGGTTTCACTTGAGGTCGGATAAAGTGCAACAGGAGAATTTCTACGAGTATATTATAGAACTCACAAGGAGCTTATTTAATCATTACATTAAGAATTATGACTCATCAGAGAATGAAAATAGAAAAACTGTGAGATTTTCACGACTATCCTCTGTGATGCATGTTGTGGTGCATTGGATATCGGCTCGGAACGAGAAATCGGGGAGCAGAGTTCGAATTCCAGCTGAATTCATTGCATTCACTTACGCGCAAATACTCTTGGGAAAGGTATTAATCCGTCTATTCCTTCCAGTTATGGGTTAAATAACAGGACAGATTGGGTTCTATAGCCTTGGTCGGCAACCAGTCTACCGCAGAAAGCAATGGCAACCTACTGCGGGATAATCTTCTTCCCAGTCAGTCATGTCTCTTTCGAGACCTGATTGCCCAAGCGTGTATCACGTATGGCACTTAACTAACTGACCCTCTGTGATAAATATTAACAATGACGAAAGACATGAAATCAACCAGTCACCTTTACGTAGAAAATGTTGTAAGTTAGTCGAAGTCGTACAGGATAGATTTGGCGTTTGGCCTAAAACTTAGCCTTTCATGAAAAGAGTTAATCAATACGATTTAAACGACTACATGGAGGAAACAGACTATTTGGGTGGGATGCGCTTCAATTGTAGTAGTAGTAGTAGTAGACATCAGTTTATTACTATTTATTTTTGTATAAAATACAAAATTATGGCACAAAGCCCAAAAGGGGAGGGGAAGAGGTTGGTACTCACTTAACTATCTTATACCTACCTAAACTATATCACGACCTATTCACTCATTACAATTTGCACAATCACCACAAGAACCCAGCCATCAATTCCCAATCCTTCATATGCCACAAACTTACAAGAGACACCTAAAAAATTTGGAAATAACCCATGACAATAAAAATGTATTTATATACAATATAATATAATATGTACAATGCTATGTAGACATCAGATTATCTCGCGAGGTAACGTCAGCGCTCTGGCTAAAAATCAGTTATTTGGTGATCTCTCCAGTCTCTTATGTCGGGGATTGCATTGCTAAAATCAGACTGTGAGACAACTACATTTGAGTATCTGAAGGATTTCGGAACGTTTTATGGCCTCACCAGACCATTTTTAAGTTAAAAGTTTTGTTATCCAGTTATCTTTCAATTTAAGACCATGAAATTTAATTTTTCTTTTTCTACCTTGAATTGTTAGTCAGTTTTTATTTTAATTTTATCCTTTTTCAGTTTCGTTTTCCGTTCAGCCTCCTCGGTTTTTTCGATTTTTTATTTTTGTTTTTTTTTTGTTTTTTCGTATAAAGTTTCTATATTAGTATTTTTGTTTCAATATTTCTTACGTTTTACTAACTTATTTGCTTTAAAACCTACCTTCAATGCCTTTTGTCCACAGCTTAATATTTTTTATCTCGACCGTTACATTTCTACACATTTTTTCAGTTTACGTCCGCCATATTGTTTATTCTTAATCGGCAAACATTTTTTTTCACTGCTTGCTTTTTAATTTTTCAGTCTTTTTCGTTTCTGATTTTGTTATTTTTAATTGTGTAATTTAAAAGAGCATCGTATAATTGCATGTTTTTTTTTTAATTTTTTTTTATTTTATTTGTGAAATCTCTTTTCGTTGCTGGCAAACCCAGATTTTTTTTTTTCGTATTACATTTTATTTTACTTCATTGTTAATTCTTTTCTTATACGTTAACAAGTTCTCTTTATTTTTCTTTCCACACCTTTTAGTTTGTGTGGTTAATTTGTCATCGCTTCTTTATTTCTTCGTTCAATTACTTTTTTTTAATTTTCTTCTTTCTGTTTTGCTAACTGAAGAAGCTCTGAAAGCGGGGAGAACTTGTAAAAATATGGTCAGCAAATGTAGTTCTGTTAAGAAAAACCTGGCTACTTTCAGCCACTGTTCACCGGGAACACCGATCTGATCATTTGTCAGTTCGATATATATTTAGCTGAATTCTTCCGACTTGAAGCGGCTGGGTACGAGAGCCTCGTAAAATAGTCTGAGCTGGTTGGCTGGGACAAAACTCTAAGATTAGATGGTCTGCCTTACAAACTGTACTCGAGGTAGTTATCCATTCTTTTTGCTAGCTCTGATTTACAAGTGAAGGAGGCAGGGTTTATACCTCAACTCTTCACCAGCGATGTCAGTGGGGATGGGATAGGTAACTTCCAGCCTTTTAACGATGTTAAATATAGAGTTGAAGATTTAGCAAAGATCTTAGCCAACCGTTTGCAGGCTGTCTTCTCTAGTCTAATTGGCCATGTACAGACTTGTTCTTTGAATGATAGTTATTCAGGATAACCATCATTTGAAACGCTTGATCATCGAAAAAGTCTACAGGGAATCCGCGCTGATCAATTTAGATCAGCCCAAGGCATTGACCATCGTTTTCTGGCGGCTGTCCTTTCGGCCGCCAGTTTCGGGCCGTACTTTGGCACATGAATTCGACATTTGTACTTGTCCCCCGGTGCTCTGGTAGAAGTGAATAAGGTATGGTCAGAACCTTTTTAATTGTCCCAGTATATTCGTCATGGTTGTTTGCTTTCACCTCTGATTTACGTTCTTGTGTTGGAATCTTTCCTTCGAATGTTAAAAGCGAATCCGCTTCTACGCTGAATCTTTGTGCTACTACCTCGGATAGATACTTCACCTATGCGGAAGACGTTTCGGTTCTTTTGTCGAGCAGAACCAAGATTGACGAAGTTAGCCAAGAAATCAGAGGGTACGAGACTGTCAGGGACCAAGAACAACCGCGATAAGTTTATTGGCTTGCGGTTGGGTCCGTGGAAGTTTCTCTTCCCGGGATTTTCCTCTGGTTTGACCGGCCATCATGATACTCTACGTCAGATTCGGGCGTGATCTCCAGTTAGAAATGAAATGATTGGATGTGCGGAAGAAGGCAGAGAGCGCAGGTCGTCCGTGGTTTCGGTGAAATCTTTCCTTAAAAGGTAAAACGGAAGTGTGTTTCGCATATCTACATAATTCTCCTTTACCGACTTTCTGTACTTCCACTACCGTATGCCATATTAATGGCATTAGACAGGGTCTTTTTTTCCTTCTTCTCGTGAGGAAGGAAGGCTCCCAACGTGTATCGCCCGTCTGTTACCTCTAGCCTTCTAACTGCTGTCTGGTTATGCCTGCTGTTGAGATTCGTCAACATACGCTTCGCATCGCGTTCCTAAATCGAATGTGTAAACAATCGGATGCGAATGGCAAATTCTGAAAGGAAGATATCAGCAACAACTTCCCATCTCTAAGAAAGGTGAACTCGTGCAAAGAGGAGGGCCGTCGTTTACCTCGAGGCGAGTTCCCCTTCTATCATAAATGACAGTTTAACCTGAAGTTCCTCTTTTGAGTAACGAATGTCCTCTCTGACGTCCAGGCATTGTCCTGTAAGGCATGATATAGTGTACTAGTGAGATGAGTTCGGTCTGATGACGGCTCTATATTGCCTTGAGCACCTAGGTTGAAATGCTTCACTATTATTTCCCTGGCTGGTGATGCGGAAGGCTCTCTGGGTCGGCAAAAAGCTTTTTCAATGAGCAGGGATATTTCTCCCAACTGCGTCCGCTTCAGTGAGTCAATGGTCAAAACTGTCTCACGCCTTCTTGTACTGCAAGGCCCTCGTCTCATTGCATAAGTTGGTTGAAAACTTCATGGTTTGCATGCTGCACAGAAAGTTTCTTAACCTAGAGGCTATTTCTGTTTGTAGCAATGTGGTACCCTCGTTAACTAAGGTTAGCATGATGTGTTCTTATGCTTACGAGGTGTTATGCGAGTTTTGATATGGATGACACGACAAAAGGAATTCTATGGAGACTACGTTTACCTCCTTCCAATTGATCTTTTTTTTTTAAGCACCAGCTTAAAGCCAAGATCCGGAGTGAAAGACGACAACTCCCCTTTCAGAATGTGGCTAAAGGTGCGTGAATCTTGCGCGCATCCGTCTAGTGAAATAAGCAGACTTGGAGTCGCATTTTGATGCCGGTAAGGCATCATTATATTGAGGGCACTACATTAACCATTGTCAACTCTACCCAAAAATATATTTTTGTTTCTTTTTCTTTTATTTCCTACGTCAAATTAAAACCTAGCTAGAGTATGTAAAGCCATTGGGCCCTCTTTTATTTTTGTCCCTACTTTCTTTAGTTTAATTGACTATCCCTTCCACCTGTTAGGTTACCAGAAATGTTGGTTTCTTGGTGATATGGAGCACTTTCCTCTTTCCGAGTTTTTTCTTTTTTTTTTTTTTTTTTTTCGTATTTGTTGTCGTGTCTGGATGAGTCCGTAATTTGTATACGGTTGGACAAATAACTTTAATTTATCCACGCCCTGCATAAATTTCGTCAAGTTAAGGATTGTGATAGTGAGCGGGGCTATTACTAACAGAACTTTGTTTAGTTCCTTGTAAATATTATTATCTATTGTGTAAATATTCATCGGGGTTTTTGATTTTAAAATTTATTTCCCACTCCCCACAGAATAATTGTACATATGGCCTGTTAGTATCAGGTTCTTCAAGCCCTCCTTCCTCATTTCATGTCCCAGGAACTTCAGCTTTCTCGTCCTGATGCTCAGTATTAATTTCCTTTAGTTTCCGTCATTTCCTAAACCTCATCATTGCTCACATGCTCGATCCATGATATCTGCAGCATCCTTCTGTAGAACCATATTTCAGTTGTTTCAAGCTTTTCCTTCATCTTTTATGATATTGTCCAGCATTCACTGCCATATTGAAGAACTGACAACACATAGCAATCCAGTACTCTCTTCTCGTGTACCTATGTTTCATAAACTACCGAAAGACATTCCACAAAGTACTCCACAAAGACTTGATAAAGATGCTCTGTTACCTAGGCATATCCGGGAAAGACATTAGATTAAGATCTGCTGGCAGCAAACCGACTGCATACGAGCAGGAAACGAGTTCAACAGTTACACTCCTTACTATCTTTGTATAAGACAAGGATGTATCTTTTCCCCAGATCTATTCAACTTGTACAGCGATACAATTCTGAGAGCCCTAGAAGTCATGCCAGGGTTCGTCATTGGCGGCCACAATCTGATCAATATAAGATACACCGATGAAAAGGTGTTGATAGAAGAAGCGGAAAGGAAACAAGTCTTACAGAATGTAGCTGAAAAAAGCGGAGACAAAGGACTACATGTAAACTGAATGCATGGTCATCAGTAAAAAGAGACGCCCAACATGCCAAATACACTGTTGATACTAAAATTAAGCAGGTACAGAAATTTAGATATCTGGGAAGTTTTCTAACAGAAGACAAAAAGTGTACCTTTGAGATCCGAAAGCGAATTAGCATTGCCAAGGAAGCATTCCAGAACCTAAGAGACAGGAAAATTTCGCTTGAAACAAAAAGAGTACTGGTTTGTTATGTAATGTCTGTTCTTCAATATGGCAACGAATGCTGAATAATCTCACCAAAAATGAAGGAAAGACTTTAAGCAACTGAAATGTGGTTCCACAGAAAGGTAAGGATAACATAGACCGAACATGTGATCAACGACGAGGTTTTAGAGAGGATGGAAACGAAAAGGAAACTGATACTTAGCATCAAAAAAAGACAAGTTCTTGAAACATGTAACGAGGAAGGAGAGCTTGGAGAATGTGATACTCATTAGTCAGAGGGAAAGAGAGACGAGGGATAGCAACATGTAACTTCAATCAGTTAAGTGCCATACGTGAAACACGCTTTGGGCGACCATGTCTCGAAAGAGACATGACTGACTGGGAAGATGATGGCCCTTGCTTTCTGTGGTAGACTGGTTGCCAGCCAAGGCTATATAACCCAATCTGTTTTATTATTTAAACCATAACTGGAGGGAAGCTACTGATTAAACCCTTTCTTAACCCTATCAGCAACATTTAAAAAATGTAAAGTTTCTAAAACAAAAGAAATATGGGGGAAAAAATCCCTGATTTTAAACCGCCATCACCTTACAGCAACATCCAAACAGAAACACTATGTAAGTAAATCCAAACAGAAAATCCGAAGTGGAGAGTCAACAGTTAGCGAGAAACACTGCAAAACTTTTGTAGCTATACCAGCCGTAAATGTAAGCCACTATGTTCCTTTCAATTTTGTCGGTACGGTCGACAGGAGAGCAATGGTATTTATTTTCGTAAAAATACAAAAATATGACACAAGGCTAAATGTAGGGATAGAGAAAAAATGGAAGATCTATCTAATTCCAAATGTACAATTAGTCTTGTGCGTAAGTGAATGCCAGGAATTCAACTGGAATTCGAACTTGGCTTGCCGATTTATCGTTGCGAGTCGATATCCACTACCCCACAAATGTTTTTTAAAAATAAATGGCAAATCTTGCCAAGCATTTTTTTAAACGCTGAAAAACTCATTTATGTACTTTCTTTGAACTCCTGTCTAATTCAACTCATACTTATTCAATAGGAGGCAGGTCAAGGCATTTAGGCAGAGAAATCATGATTTTTATAATTTCTAAAATGGTGCCCGCTTTTTTGAATAGAGGCAGTTTTTTTTTTCAGAATTTAGAAGGGTTTTGAATCGTTGAAACGTGATTTCTTTTTTTTTCTATTATGTGTAAACTAGACGGAATAGAATATCTTTGCAATATCGAATATTTTTTTCTCATGAACAGAATCAATTCTCCCGCCTTTTCTCAAAATGTTTATCATACAAAGTATTCATAATATCGCAAAATGTGCTGCGGACAGACAAATCCAAATTTGAACATTTTTGGTAGTAAGAGGTATCTGGAGAACTAAAAGCAAGCAAATACTATAATTACTGAAATTGTATCTTTTCCTTAAAAATATGATTTTTATTTTTTTATTTTTTTTTTTTAAGAAATTCAGTCTGTCCCTAAACTTTTTACCTGTCGTGTACTTATGTTGCATTTTGAATAATAAATTGGCGCTGAAAAGCAACATCTTTTTATTAATCCTCCATATTTAAAGCTGCGACTATATTTGTATATTTCTTATACGAATTATCATAGAAATTTTATAATCTGTTTGTTAATAGCAATTCGCTTTTGAAAACATTGACTTGCATAAAATCTGACATGAGGCAAATATATTCATGTACTAGACGGTAAATTTAAATTTGAGATAGTCAAAGGCCATCACCCACTAATCTGGTATCAGTAATTTGGCACTAATTTCCACGCGAGCAATTTCAGTATTCCCGGCTTATCAAACGGTATTTGCAGATAAGATAATATAACGAAGCTGAAAGTCAGCTATCTGATTTCAACGTTATGAAAAAGAGGAAAAATCAGTTATCTGTTAAAACCAATTATCTAACAAACTACAGGTATTAATATAGTGATGGTCAACCTGTATTAACATTTGAATTAGAGGGACAATCTGGCTGCTACCTTAACGAAATCCCTTAATATTAAAAATTCGTTTGACACACTATTGTACAATTTATATAATAGCTCAGTTTTTAATACATATTTAATGGGTTTATTACTATAAAAAAGAAGTCAATTTAATCAAAAATCAATTCTATTGAAAATATATAGCAGTTGCACCAGACAAGATATAGCAAAAATATTCAAGGCATGGACGAATGGTAGACTTAAAAATACGTAAGACAAATTTTGAAGAGAGAAATTGTATAACTCGACGCTGAGAACCAACTTAACAAAATTAGCTTCACCTCATTTTTTAAAAATTTATTCATATTTACATTTTAAGAGTTGTATTAATCGAGGAAGTATCCTCTCCGGAGTGTGTGCCACAGAGGGACAGTTTTAGGCGAAGCCGTCTAAATATAAAATTAAGTAAAAAATAATGAAATTTACATGAAATATGTTACATAAATTTACAAGTGAAAAAAAAACAAAATTCTTAACTTACAATTTTTAATAAATTTCAAACAAAAACGTATTTGCAATAAGCATAAAATAATTTCCAGGGGAAATAAATAAATTTTATAACTGCTTCAATAAAATATTCAGAGTTTAAAAGCAAAAGTTAAAAGCAAAACATAAACCGGAATTAAAATGCGTCGCACCCAGTGGAAGGAGATTTCGAAATACGCCTTCAGTTGCACCATGAGTTGTCTTCGAGTATAGAATGTCATGGTTTCTCTTTAAAAATTATATCGTATCGTGTATTAAAATAAATCAGTAATCAAATGCTTAGTTATGCATATGGCTGTATTCAGAATTGATGATCGAATTCCTGTTCGTTCAATTTATTTCCGAGCAGATATTGCAAAATTCTACACCACAGCCACGAAAAAGATAAATAAACGAAACAAACACACACACACAAAAATAATTTATTTTAATTATTGCGCTTAAAAATTTTTAAAAATTGTTCGATATATTTTATTTTATGTCGTATCTATTTGTCTGCTGATAGGAAAAATGAACTCTCAGTTGACGCCATTATTCTTATTTGAGAGTGAATAAAGAAAAATGCACAACCCATCATTATTTCCTTCTTTCCCTTTCTTTTTCTCTCCCCCTATATATATATATATATATATATATATATACACACACACTTTTTTTTCAAATATGAGAAGTAACAACAGTAAACACAATGATATTAATAATAACATTAATAATTTTAAAAAAAACAAATTCATAGCAGCTATAAACTAGACAAATTTTCACTCCGGAACGTCATGCAAAGTATGTAACTCCCGACGACAAAAACAAAAAAAAATTAAATATATATATATCCATATGCATGGGCATCAATCTTTCTTTTATGCAGGTTTCATTAAAAATGAGAGAAGGTGTGATGGTTAAAATGTTTATATAATTTTTCATGTGAGCTTATGTTTTTTTTTGTTTTTTTTTTTTCTGAGGAAAAAATTACATAAAAATTGTCTAAACGTTTTGTTTATCCGAACGTTTTCGGCTATACTTTTAGCCATTTTCGAGGATGAATGTTATTTTACGAGTAACAGTATGTATGTGGTGTTATGTAGAGTAGTAGTAGTAGTATGTGCTATGTCCAGAAAAAGGCAAGCATATTAGCGTGTTCGTAGTTGCTGTTATCGAGTGTTGGGTTTTTAGTTTTATTAAAAGGGCCTCAATTATTTTCAGTCGTTTTTGTATGTGGATGATACAATGATTTTTGTGCTGTCAATGAGTATGTTCCGGATAGGGCTTGGCGGATCTCTGTGTGTATTTAAATGAGATTGAATTTAGCTCTATCGAGAGAGATTTAGCGTAAGTCTTCACGTCAGTTTCGTAGTGGTACGGGCGATATAATTATTTACGAAATTAGGATTAAGAACGTAGTTCTTCAAAGGACATGTGAATTCGTAAATAATGTTGGTTCGTTGTAGTTTAGATCTCGCGGGTGAAATTTTTTGTTTTTTTTTATGAGGTTAGCCGTTTTAAATTTAGTATAATAGATGACTTGTTTAATTTTTTTGTTTACGTCGACGGGAGTTGAGTATTTTCGGATGATATTCCCGAGTGAAGATTTGTCCAGTTTATAGTTGCTATGAATTTGTATTTTGTAGAAGATGATATTCTTATTCTTGTTTTTATTCTTGTTCTTCTTCTTATTCTTGTTCTTCTTCTTATTCTTGTTGTTGTTGTTGTTCTTCTTCTTCTTCTTGTTCTTCTTCTTATTCTTGTTATTCTTATCAGTGTGTTTATTGTTGTTACTACTCAGGTTTAAAAGAAAGACTAACATAATAGTCAACCAAATAATTTGAAATTCCTTGTTGACGAGTGTTTGTTTAGCATTATGGAGTTCTTTGAAGAATATTGATCGAGAGGATGAATTCTTGTAGACTCTCACGAGGAAATTATTTTAATGACGCCGATTTTAACGAGGACCACTATGTAAATGATATTTTCACTCTTGCTTAGGACATAAACGAAATCGATAATCTCATATCTGCACTTCCGTCCTCAACTTCACATATGAGCTTAGCCAAAAAAAAAAAATAAATAAATAAATCCCGTTTTTAGACGTCCTCGTGGTTTCTCGTAATAATACTTTCATTATATAAAACCCACCTTGTAAAAATTCCTGCCACCTTATTTTCATTAATCAATGTCCTCTTAGATATAACATAAAAATAATTATATCAGCAATACCACTGCGAAGACTCACGCTACATCTCTCTCAATAGAGCTCAATTCAAAACACACGGAGATCTACCAAGCCCTATCCGGAACATACTCGTTGACAACACAAACATCATAGTATCATCCACATACAAAAAAGACTCAAAATAATTGAGTTATTTTTAATAAAAACGAATAACCCAACACTCAATAACATCAACTACGAACACGCTAACATGCTTACCGTGTTCGGTACATAACATATACCACTACTCTACATCATATATAACACCACATACATTCTCTTTCAAATAAGATAAAATTAATCCTCGAAAATGGCTAAAAGTATAGCCGAAGCGCTGAGATGAACAAAACATTTGATTTAATTTTGTATCATTTTTGTCCTCAAAAGAAATAACTCATAAGCTCACATGAAAAATTACATAAAATCTTAACCATCACACATTGTCCGTCGTTTTTATGAAACCTATATATAGATGTCGTTAGATATAACAGACAATGAATGTCTATTAAGTTTAATAATGAGCAGTTCTAAACATCGTATTTTAGCTTGAATTTCTGGTGAAAATAAAGACAAAATATATCCAACATTTTGATATTTTTTATTATGCTGTTCCTTGATCTAGGCTTTCGGCTCACATGAGTCATTTTCGTAATGTTTATTTGGCTATTAACATAAATATATTTACCATTGAAGATGATATTCTCTTATGTTGACATAAAAGATTGCTATGCGACGATAACGATCACGGAATAGCAGACGCAGGTCGTAAATTAGTGATACGGTTCTATGACGTCATTTCACGTGAGAGAAAATATTGGTTACAGAACCATATATCTAGATGCAATTTAATGTGTTGTGACTAGATAGAAGTGCGATTTTATTGTGTGTGGGTTGCTTTGCTTTATTGTAGATATATGAAGATTATTTTTACAGTGTGTGTGTGTGTGTGTGTGTGTGTGTGTGTGAGCATTGTCGTGTTATCTACTAATATCTGTCTAGTATTAAGTACATGGCTAAGAAGCGTTGTAATACAGGGGTGTTTATAATTCCATTAAGATTTTTTATGGTAGCAGTATTTAATTGATTCAGCTTTAAGTAATTCTTTTAAGCCTACCTGTGTAGCAATATGGTTGTCTCCTTCATATAGAAATATTTGTTGGCATAAAGCTTCAATTTGCATTTGTTTAAACATCGAATTAGATTTCTGTGCGACATGAAAATTTGGTCTGAGATTAAGGAATTCCATTTCATTTGGAGTGCGCTGGTAATCCGATAGGTTAATGAAGTTGCCATTGCTGCTTGTTAAAAATATTTTTTCCTTTATATAATTAGTTTAGATTTTTTTTTTTTTTTTATGACTTGTTTATGGGATTCATTTTCCTTTTGTGTTGTATTATAAAATACATCCAATAAGATTCCTTTAATACGTACAAATTTAGTGTTGATCAGTTGCAGTTCCTGTTTGGTTGTGTTTATTTGTTGTGTAATGAGGTTACAATGAAATTTTTTGGTGTTGGGATCATTTAATGCTACAGCATCATGTAATTTGTATTTAGTATATTGAGGCAGCAAGATAATTATTTAAACATATATTGTTAAATATAACAGACAATGAAAGTCGATTATTTTTAATCATGAGCCGTTTTAAACACTTTCTTTCTTTTTCTCTCTATAAATTTCTATCTCGCACTATGACTCTTTTTCTCCTTGTCTATACCCATCTCTTTCTCTCTCTTTTTCTCTTTTTCTCTTTCTCTCTCTCTTTTTCGATCTCTTTCTCTCTCTCTTTTTCGATCTCTTTCTCTCTCTCTTTTTCGTCTTTCTCTCTCTCTTTTTCCATCTCTTTCTCTCTCTCTTTTTCGATCTCTTTCTCTCTCTCTTTTTCGTCTTTCTCTCTCTCTTTTTCCTCTTTCTCTCTCTCTTTTTCCATCTCTTTCTCTCTCTCTTTTTCCATCTCTTTCTCTCTCTCTTTCTCTCTCTGTTTCCATCTCTTTCTCTCTTTGTCTTTGTGTCTCTTTTTGATCCTCTCTTTTTCCATATATATATATATATATATATATATATGTGTGTGTGTGTGTGCCTCTCTCATTTTCTTTTTCTATTTTCATCTCTGTTCTAGTTTTTTCTTGCGTCCATCTCTTACTCTTTGTATGTTTTTTTTCTCCTTTCTTTCTCTCTCTCTCTCTCCATATAAATGTCCCTTTATCTTTCTGTTTCCTTATATGTGTGTCTTTTTTCATTGTTTTTTTTTTCTCTTCTTTCCTCTCTCTCTCTCTCTCTTTGTCTTTTTCTCTCCATCATACTCTCTCTATATATTTGTTCCTCTTTGCCTTCGCAGGACTGTTTACCTGTTTGTATTTCTCTCTCATTAGAATCGTCTTTACGCATTTTTATACAGCTATATGAAATTTATAATCCTTAATTAAACAGCTTCTTAATTGTATTACGACCTGACTAATGAATGACGATGATGAATGTATTTTCAAAATCAAAGCGTGATATATTCTAGAAATATAAGTAGCGTCATTCATAAAGTCAAAATTTAATAATATATGC
The DNA here is from genome assembly GCA_037127315.1 of Ascarosepion bandense. Lineage (NCBI taxonomy): Eukaryota > Metazoa > Mollusca > Cephalopoda > Sepiida > Sepiidae > Ascarosepion > Ascarosepion bandense. Next base: position 2,349,187 of record JBBBDQ010002054.1, read on the forward strand.
TATAAAAGTTGACATTATTCTTACTAATTCGACATACCAAAAAACAACTGCTATTTAATAAAATAAACAAGTACTGTGGCTGACAAAAAACAAATTTACATATGAATTAAGCAATAAATTCGATGCATAAAGAACCTCATTGAAGTCGAGAAAACATGAAAAACCAAAAATGCTTCGAGAACGCTTATATACTTGGTGTGTGAAGGCACGGTATGCTCTTTTGTATAGAGACAATGCTCGACGTGCAACATTCAAGTGCGTCTGTTTTGTTAACCTGTTCTGATGGTAGTGGCTTTTATATATTGTTCTACAATAATCGATAACTTTATCCGTCTGTATTTTTTTAAGTCAATTTACTCTAAGTAAAGTTGGTTGGTTGTTTGTTTTTATGGCATATCAACCTCGGCGGGTCATTTATTGCCAACTAAATTTCTTATTTATTGCTGGTAATACCTATGTTTGTTTGTTTGTTTTTTTTTTTCAACAATTTGTTTATTTTATATTTGTGTCTAGTACTACTTTTTTCTTTTCAAGTATCAAGATTCATTAGGATTTGTTTTTAAGGGCAGGGTCTCCAAGTCCTACTCTGTTATTTAACTCATAACCGGAGGGAAGGGACGGATTAATACCTTTACCAAGGGTACCAGTGCTTAAGTGAATGCAGGGCATTCAACTGGAATTCGAACTCGGCTCACCGGTTTCTCTTTCCGAGCCGATATCCACTGCACCACAACGCACATCCATTACTAAACGCTTACAGCACCTGGTATTCCCAAGCGGTTACCTGTCTAAGTACTAAGACCAGGCTCAACGTTGCTTAACTTCGGTGATCGAGCGAGAACCGGTGTATTCAACGTGATATGGCCGTAAGCCTCTAGGTAAGGTGATAATGTCACTAAGACGCAAGAGGGATTGAAAAAAATAAGAACTTTATAAGGAACCAGAAAACCAATAAGAATCAAGGGATAAGGCTGTATACCTGTTCAAAAGATATGTAAGAATTTGAGCCGAACGATTGACGAACCTATCTACTCTTACTGAAGAAAAATAAATAGATAAGTAGTAAATTCTATATCAGAGTTTAGGCGGAGACGTTAGAAATAGGGTTTTGATGGAAACTGTACACGGAAGCGGAAACCAAATCCTCTTCTTTTTTTTAATCATTTCACCCCAAGCAAGGAATTCCTCTGCCACTATTGCGCATGGGGCTACATAGACGAAGGTAGAGAGAAGGAGTGTTTAGATATAGGAAATGTTAGAAGGAAGGTGATAGATGGGTAAGGATACCGAGGATGAGGGTTGGGCAGATGGGAAGTGTGTTTGAAAGAATGGAAGCGAGTTAGTGTGTTAGGTGTCTATTGACCTTACATTTAAGCTCCTGGAGATTGTAGCCGTCGGGGAAGCAATCATGTGGAAGGGAATTCCACAGTCGGGAAGTGCGAGAAAAGAAACTATTGGAGTAGAAGTTGTGGTTGCATTTTATCGGATTCACTGTAAGAGGGTGGGATCTAGTTGCTAATCTAGTATCTCGTGCAAATTCGTATCTAGGGGGCAGAAACAGAAAACAAGAGATAAACCACTATTTCGATTAAAAAAACTGAGGAAGAGTGTGAACCGGACGCTAAGTGAAGCCATCTACTCCAACTTTACTTAAGGTTTCTTAAAGAGCTTGCTTCAGACATATGAATCTATGGCGTCCTAGACTTGCAAACAAATTATTTTGAGGACTATTTATATAGTATATTATGTTTTGAGTTGTCTCGGGGGTGTTGACTTGGCGATGCTGAGTAGTCCTGAACCTATGTTTGGCCTTTCGTTATCGAACTATGCTTCTTCTTAAAAAATGGATAGAATTAGAAAAATGTTTGTAAGAGATGGATACATATTTCATATGATGAATTTGATGTAGTAGAATTCATTTTTAAATGAATCATGTGAATGATTTATATTGCATAACAATAAGCACAGTTGATGTTTTAGATAAAAGGATACATATGCCAGAGAACCAGGTGACCTGATGTTTTTGTTAAAACTAAGAATTATTCTGAACCGCTATTTGATGTTATAAGATTTATTATTTGAAATATGTTGGGCTTTGTTTTTTTTTTTTTATTTGTTTTGTTTTGTTTTTTTTGTTTTTTTCTGTGTCATTTAGTCATAGCGGAAATTCATCGTCACGCACTACCTCTATTTGGTTGCAATCTTTTTCATTCTTTCTTTCTTTTTAATTTGTTTTTATGTATATTATCCTACATATATTAGTGGATATAGAGCACTGATTGGCTAGAACAAAACAGAAACTGTGGTTAAAAAAATAAATAACATTTAATTAGATAAGAGAACGTTTTATATGAAGCATCATCCAATAGTAATAGCAATATATACCGTTTTCACATTCGACATCTTTCGACTGAGCAATCAGTGCTACTTTGGATAAAAAATTATAAAATCGTTATATATTTATATATATATATATATATATATATATATATATATATATTATTTTCTAAACATATACTATTAAATATAAGCGACAATGAAGTCTATTATGTTTAATCATGAGCCGTTCTTTAATTTCAGTTGAAAATAAAAACAAAAACCCAACATTTGGATAATTTTTTATTAATTTGTTTCTAAGCTTTCGGCTCACATGAGCCATCTTCAGAGAGTATATTTAGTTGGTAATACAATAACATCCACCATCAACGACGATTTTATTTTGTGTTGACATAAAACTCCGCTAGGCAATGGCGATAGTTACCAAAAATAACAAACGCAGTTCTCAAATTTGCAATGCGGTTCTATGATGTCACACCGCGTGATAGCGCGAAATGACAACAAAACCATGTATTCAAATGCAATGTAACGTGTTATGTCCGGATTTAAAGGTGATTTTATTGAGTGTTGGTTGTTTAAATTTGATGTACTTGGCCTCCAATTTCTGAAGGTTCCTCTTACTGTGTGTATGAGTAAGGATCACCGTTTTGTTGACCAAAATCTGTCTGATATTACTTACATGTTTATTTATATATATATATATATATATATATATATATATATATATATATATATATAAAGTACCTTTAATCTGACATGTTTCACTTTAATATGCTTCTTCAGAGATTTGTTACGGCAAATGATTTAATTTTAAAAAATTTTAAAAACATCCAATGTCACAGTATGCTCATTGAGGTTTGGTTTCATTGGTCAGGTACGTGTCACGTGTTATAATGAAATAGATGACCATTTTGAAATGTAGGAAAAACTTATGCCTGTTCATATGCGTGTGTGCTGCTGTTATATACCCTTCTGGTATATATAAACTGAAACAAAAATTTTTATTATCTTCCTTACATGCAAAATGACGGACAGCAACACGTACATATAAAATATACAATTATATCTTTATTCCGTTTCTTCGGTGACGTAATTGTGGAGTAGAGTAGGGGTTTGGTTGGAGGTAGTACACCCACATACTAGGGCAGCCGGCAGGCTGCGACCGTCTTTCTTTCTCTGTCTCTCTCTGTGATCTGAACTTAACTACTTGAACTTCTGTATGGCTTCACTTAAATAGGTCAGTTTCGTTTGAGACCTGGTAATTCCGTTGTTCATTTCGTGTAGACCTTGATTGCTTATCATTGACCTCGACCCCTGTTCGTTAAAAAAAAAACATAGCCCACATTTGGATTTTTCATACTCTGATGTTTTAAAAGAACTTTTACATTTTTTCCAAATCCCGTCCGCTCTATGCGAATACACTTCTATGCGAAAATATATACCGTAGTAAAAGAATATATAACATTCTTTCCATATCTTATAAGGACTTTTCTGCAACGATTAACCTCTTTCACTATACAACCACGTCATTATACAATACGTTTACATAATACAACATAAAAATCAATCAGTGGTGACATTCTTTTCTCTTTCCTTGTGTGCATGGGTCTACCTTAATAATTCTCTGCAGGAGACATTTTTCATAATGTAAACCCATTGCTCCCAACTCAGGCATAATAATGAATCAGGCCAGAAAGTGATTTGCATAAAAAATATTTTCCTTTTCTTGCTTTTCCTTCATTTTTTTTTCTTTTTTCATTTCCACTGAGTAGGTAGCCCGTCTACAGATACTGAGACACGTTGGACACCCAGAAGTGGAACAATGATCAGCGTCAGAACAATCACGGCAGGGCGATGGCTAAACTTCACCAGGTATTCCATAACTTCAGCCTTACGTCACATTTTAGCCAAACTTAGAAAATTACCAATCCGAGACGCGTAATTCCATAACATATAGCCATAAGAGAAGTTATCTTTTCTGTACTTTTGTTTACTTAGAAAAGTTTTCTGCGCATTTCAGACTCATTATTCCACAACTGTGATAGTTTTTCGTCATTTTCAGTAGGACATTAATTCTGTATTTTTATCGTTCCCTTTTGTTCAGAAATCGGATAACCGAGTTCGAATCCCAGTTAAACTTCTTGCATTCACTTACGCACAAATACCCTTGGGAAAGGTATTAATCCATATCTTTCCTCCAGTTGTGGGTTAAATAATAGAACAGACTGGGTTCTATAGCCTAGGCTGGCAACCAGTCTACTGCAGAAGCAATGGCAACCTACTGCGGGATAATCTTCAGCCCGTGCAGTCATGTCTCGAAAGAGACATGATCGCCCAAAGCGTGTATCATGTATGGCACTTAACTGACTTTGTTTCTTTGTTCTTTCTTTTATTTTTACCTTTACTAATTCGTTCATTCAAGCGTCACTTACAACCAACATACTGGCAAACGAAAGGACTGATTTACCTCAGCCTCTTTCTTTTTTTTTTTTTTTTTTTTTTTTTTTTAGTGAGTTTATTATCAGCTTAGTGACATCGACAAACACCTCTGTGATACTCTGAAGAAAATCCTTAAAACAAAATAAATTAATTAATGCACAATACGCTGGAAGAGAAAACAAAAGAGCACTTACTTTTATTGTTATTATTATTATTTTCTGTTTCTTTTTTCTTTCATTCTTTTTTGTAACAAAACGTCAGAGAAAGTTATGTAATGTTTTAATTTTTTTTTTTCGAAGAACACACACAACAAAAAAGTTTCTATAATAATTAACAGATCTTTTTTTCTTTTTCTTTTTAAATAACACATTAAGAATTTTTTATACAGTTCAAAAGTTAATTTTCTGTTTCTTCTCGCTCTCTTCGAATTGAATCACACTCATAGACATTCCAAAGCCCGGCCTTACAATTGTAGACGGTAACCGCGTCTTCAATTTACAAACTGGCGTCGGGTAAATGACCCCACGACTGCAATTACTACCTACAATATCATAAGGAAGGTAATCTAATCCTCTTTCTCGAGCATCCTTTTCTTCTTTAACGTCGTAATTCACAACAAATTACCAACGCATGCCTAACTTTCTCTTCCTGTGGTCTTATAAAACCCCAAATCAACCTCAAGGAACTTAACTATCGCGGCTTTCTAACAAAGCGGCGATAGGGGGTAATTCCAATTAAGATTTTCACCGGCCTAAAATTGGTTGGGACCGAAACCTGACTTAACAACTGAAAGAGTTCGAATAATGTCCTTCGCTTCTCAAAGGCATCTTTTTTTCCGACAGCTCTATTTTCTCTGGTTATTACTTCGTCACCGTCAACTCTATTTCTTTTTGCAATTCTAATTTCCCCTGATACGTTCTCTACTCTCTTTAATGTATGCTGTTCCATCGTAAGTTTTTTTTGAACTAGCATTTTTTATTTTATAAAAAAAAAAACACTGGAGCAGAGGCAAAACGAAAAGTCATTTACCTTGACTCGATGTCTCCACCACAATCGTCTAGTGTTTATGTGCTGTGGTAACCAGAGTCGATCAATCTGTTTTGTTTTTTGTTTTTCGAAAAAAAAAATGTATAAATTCAACGAAGATAAAAAAAACAAAATGAATCTACTCAGCGGAAACATGACATACACTATTTTTATTCTTTTTCTTCGATGACTTAGTTGCTGTGTGAAGTGGAGGTTGGTCGGGTGTAGGTTCACGCGCACACGGGGGACCTTTGGCTGCTGCTTTGTCTTCCTTCTCTCCTGTCTCTGATATGAACTCAAATACTTGAACTACTGTTTGGTCTCATATCAATAGGTCGGCTACGTTGGACACATGGTACTTCCGTTCCGCGTTTTGTGTACATCTAGTGCGCTTATCCTTGATCTTTACCTCTGTTTGTCAGCACAAAACCCAGCCCACACCTGGATTTTTCGCACTCTGACATTTTAAAACAACACTTTTTCAAATCCTGCCATCCTTGCGTCACACAACACAAATACACAACTAGGTGAAATTTATACCGTAGTAAAAGAATATATAATACCACGTGTAATAAAACAATAGATGCTCATTTTAAATGTAAGTGTATGTATTCGAAAATAAAGTGTCAAGCGTATTTAAACTATAGACGAATTAAGTGTGTTTATATGTCGGTAACGTTAGAATGAGTGTGAATCACAAAACAAATATATATACATAATAGAGTTATAAATTAATTGTACATTGTGACACGGAAATTTCTGTTTCGAGATAGATTCTCATCATCAGGCAATGTTTGATGTTGGTTGTGCCGACAGATAATTTACATTTAAGTAACAAAAACATGCTGTGTGGGAAGATATAAAATTTACATGTGTGTTTCTTTTAACTAATCAGAGCGAAGATTCATTTTGGGATTTGGCCCCAAATGTAAATCATCTGCACAACCAACCTCAAACATTGCCTGATGATGAGAATCTTTCGAAACATAGAAATTTTCGTGTCGCAATGTACAATTACTTCATATCTATATAATTATACTAAGCTCTATAATAATTATATAATTATTATATTGAGCACTGTTCATAATAAAATAAATGCCGGGACAGTCAAAATAGTAAAACCTTGAGTCCTCTTTTTATATATATATATATATATATATATATATATATATATATAAATATAATTTGTCACTTGATTGATTGAGATTATCTTCAGCACGAATCCTCTTGTAACTATTCTGTTCACTGGTTACGTAATTTCAGAAACTATAAAAAATCTTTAGAGAAATAAGTTTTTCAGTTCAGTAATTGATGGGTTTTCCTTTTTAGCTTTTTGTTCAGAGTAGTGTGGAACATCAACATCTTGATTATCATTATATTCTTTTTGGTTTGCACATGATATCCATTTTAGCTTTTGCTGCTGATAAAAAAATCCTCAAGTGTCGTGGTTTGGTATAGTTCTTTGTATGCGACTGTGTAACACCAGTCCCCAAGGTTTGAAATATATTGTCTTTACTGAGGCTAAAAAGCCATTTTAACCATTGGTTTTAGAAATTAGTTGTATAGAGCTGACTGTTTAAATATTTCTTATGCGTTTGCGCCATGCATGACATCTGTATAAAAATCACGATATTTCGTGGCTATTTAACATGACACGAGTTTTCAGGTTAATGTGTTGGTTGAAACTAGGTCTGGGGCAGTTTACTCTATGTTCAATTTCCTTATTTCTTTTACTAAACTGAACCAAACAAAGAGGCATGTGTATTGTGATGAGCGCCAATTTGAACTTAAAATCAAACCAGATACTAAGAACTCATACATACATCTCATTGTCAAAAAATGTTGGTAAAATGGGAGATTTCCTGTACCATTCCAGTAAGTACCTCACTCCTCCTGCTATCTTCTACCGCTACAAGAGCCAGATCAGGCGAGAAATGGACTACTGCTGTCATAAATAGGGAGGAACGGCGCAGTCTTCACATTCCAGTTTCGACAGAATCCAAATGCATCTTCGTGTCCTAACAGCTCAATGTGGAATGTTTAGCTTGTAATTTTCAATCCCTTCAAAACATAGATAGACCCTGAATTTGCTCCAGTTATGATGAGCTGTGGTTCCTTGAGGTTCCATTTGATTTGAATGTGCATTAATACTAGCTATAACAAATCCTTGAAAAATAGTATCTCCTCTCATTCCTTATTTGTACAAGAATCAGTTTAAACGAGTACTACTTTTAAATTTTGGCTGTAGTTGCTCAGTCCTCACTTTCCAGCTTTGTCGTTCAGTCATTTAAGGGCCATACGTGATACACGCTTGGATGATCATGTCTTGTTCAATCTATGACTAAGTTGATGATTTTCCCACAGTAGGTTGCCATTTCTAGTTGTCAACCAAGGCGATTAAACCAAGTCTGTTCTATTATTTAACCCATAGCTGAAGGAAGAAGAGATAGATTACTACCTTTTCCGAGGTTATTTGCATGTAAGTAAATGCAACAAATATAGCTAGAATTCAAACTCTGTTCTCTAACTTCTCATTCCAAGTCGATACCCATTGCACAAACCGAACATCAAGTCTTAACAGAGTTCAAAACAGAATTTATGGCATTGTGGTGGATGAAATATTTTTTGTCGCTATTTCCATGTAAAATGTTCCGATATTCCATTTTTTAGTGGTGCCATCTGATACATTTACCGCTAAGAATATCCTTGCCGAGCCTATGGAAATTAATCGCTTTTATTTCCTAAGTATTCCTTTAGTAAGGACAGCGTTCCATCCCGAAAGCTTCTTCGCCTTAACTGCGACATTGTATAACAGTCTTGAAGTTTTTCCAGAATACTATAATCTTAACTTCTATAAGTCAAGGACCTATATACTCCATTTTCTCATCATCAATGAACAATGCAGTTTGTTAAGCTCATCGCTGTCGCCGCTGCCGAGAGATGTTACTAACCGCCTAAATCAGTGTGCATGCACTATTTAGTCTCTGTGAGACCAGAACATGAACAACATAAGGTATGCAGATGATACAGTGTTGATTGCAGACACGGAAAGAAAACTACAAGACCTCCTACAGAAGGTAGCTGTGGAGAGTGACAAAAAGGACTACAAATAAACTCTAAGAAAACTGAATGTCTGGTCACCAGCAAAAAGAGGAAATCAAGCAGCTACAAAAATTTAAATACCTAGGAAGTGTTCTAACAGGAGATGGAAAGTGCGACGGAGATATCCGAAGGCAAATTGGCATGGCGAAGGACGCGTTCCAGAAGCTGAGCAAAATACTAACACACAGGAAAATGTCACTAGAAACAAAGAAAAGATTGCTGGATTGCTATGTGATGTCAGTTTTTCAATACGGCAGTGAATGCTGGATAATATCATCGAAAATGAGGACAAAACTCAAAGCAGCGAAAATGTGGTTCTACAGAAGGATGCTGCGGATATCGTGGACTGAGCATGCAAGCAACGATGAGGTGTTGGAAAGAATGGCAACAAAAAAAGAAATTAATACTGAGCATCAAGAAAAGACAACTGAAGTTCCTGGGACATTCAATGAGCAAGGAGGTCTTGGAGAACCTGATACTGACTGGCCAGATAGAAGGAAAAAGAGACAGCGGATAAAATATTTGCAGGGCCTGATCAGGTGGATGACAGAACGGGGGTTGCAAAGTGTAACAGGAGGAAACATACTAAGAGCCACCAGGGATAGGAAGACGTGGAGAACCATGATCGCCTACGTTCTGAAAGGACAGGGCACAAATAAGAAGGGTCGATAGTATGTACACGGTTAGTGCAGTGGATAACGGATTGGAACGAGAAATCGAAGAGCCAAGTTCGAATTCCATTTGAATTCGTGGCATTCACTTATGCGCATATATTCTTGGAGAAGGTATTAATCCGTTCTCCCTCGAGCTATGGGTTAAATAGTAAGATTGGATTTTAAAGCCTTGATTGACAACCAGTCTCCTACTGAAAGTAATGGTAACCCACTTCGGAAAAAATATTCTGTCGAGTTAGTCATGTCTTATTCGAAACATGATCTATTAAGCGTTTATCATGTTTAGGACTTAACTGACCAAAGCATTAATAAATGTCAATATTTTTTTCTCCAGTAACACATTTCCACTATATGTCCCCTTTCATATCAGATCCTATTTTGCATGACAACCGTTTCATTTCTTTAAATTTAATGTGATATGTGGGAATGTTCATTCTTTATTGCCATAGCACCAACGTCAGTTCTTGATGCGGGAGGTCTTCCTGATAAAATAAGAGACTTTACCTTTGGAAATGACAGTTATAATTCGGTGTCTTTTTACATGTCATCGTTTACTGAATCTTCAGCCATATTTCTAAACTGTCAGTTTTTTCTTTTGTTTTTGCTTAAATGATGTTTTTATTTACTTTTGCATTTTTTTTTAATTGTTAAAGACTCTTAATAAATCGGAAGCCCGAGACGCTAGTCTTTTGTTCCGTTTTGGAATTCTACTGTCATAAAAATATGAAGTCATACTATTTTTTGTTGTTAATATTCTATGTCTTCCTTTATACAGTTTTTTGTTTTTTTGTTGTTGTTTAATATTATCAAAAATTGTTATTTTGATGCAAGTTTTCTGTTTTGTTTCTTTTCATATATCCCCCACTTCAATTTGCCCACGATTCCTCATATTTACTCATTTCTTTTTGCATCAGGATTTGTTTTCTCTTTGCTTTCATCCGTTCTTCTCATTATGAGCAATTCAGCTGGTGAAAGTATTTTTTTAACAACTGTAGAACACTTCCGTCAGTTACCGGAAGCGATAGAAAGTTTCCTGCTCTTTGTTTCTGGCTACAATCGATGGAGAATTGTAAATAGCAAATATTCTGTTAGCACTAAATATTGGCGATGTGAAATTAATAAAATAAACGCTATAGTTATTTTCTTTTCTAAAAGGCTTCATTGCATCGGCAAATATTTTTCGTCCCTTTTATTTTATAATTGTTTAATGAAGTGGTGGTTGTACTGATTAAGGACAACACATGCAGGATGAATGCATCATACGAGACCTGAATCTTTTGTATTGAACATACATTCCTTTTCACTTCTGTGTTTTGTCAGTTACTGTCAGTGATGTGTGTGAGCGTCCTCGTCAACCCTGGTTGGAAACACTGATCACATATTCTCAACTGCGATATGTGAGAAACTGTTCCATTCTGTAGTTGTTTACAAATATTTTATCTGTCTTTATAGCTCGTTTCCAGGCTTGCAAACCAGCTTAGAGTACAACTGGAGTGGAAATGGTAATATTAGCCGTTTCCTTATAAGGAAACATTCGTCAATTAGTCTTCTAAAACATAAAATCCTACTCTTTAAACAATTTTTTAGGAAAATGGGCTTCTCAAATCTAGTATCTGTTATCAACCTTGCTATTATTGATAGGAATCTCCTTGTCTTTTGCTTGGCGTAGTGCGTGGGCTCAGCATTTTGATTGTCGTTATTCTTCCTTTGAGTCAACTATACTATCCCTTTTAGTTGTTACTGCTGTTTAAAGTCCTCAAATGTGGTTTTTGTAATTTGCTACAGGTTTGTGTTTATGATTCTGAAGCGCCATGCCACAAGGTTCGTGGAAAGATAGTGTTCGCTAAGTCTTACGGGTTTCACTCGCTCAAAGCAATATTTAACCGTCGATCTAAGAACCAGTTCACATAATTTTGCGTTCGGCAGTCGGATGTAAGCTCAGGTTAACCCTGCACCTAGCTCACTTTATCTAGTGTGAACATTACAGCTGTTTCCATAATCTTTGCAAGAAATTGAAGACAACCTTTTTCCATGCATTTAGCAAATATTAACAAAATTCTTAATTATGCAACTTCCATTTTCACAAGCGCACAGAGCACTTCGACGTGGTGTAATGGTTAACAAGTTATTACGACTGAATAGTGCGTTCGATTTTCACCCGGAGCTCTATACTTTCAATCTTCTGCCACACTTAAGTTACTTCGAAATCCTCCATAGAAAACCCCTATATTTAAAAGCATACTGCCATGGTGGTATCACTCATTTAATGGATTGAACTTTTCCTATTACTACAAATAATTCCCCTCACAAGAGGGAGAGAGAGATCCGCAAGAGATCAGCATAAGCAGATTAGCGGAGAGTGATAGGCATAGAGAGTCAAGACTGATACCGTACTACCATTGCGAGTCCCAGTACTAGTATTACTACCTAACTCGTATGTACCGGTATAATGCTGACTAACGAGTATAAATAAGACTGACTAATGTATTTATCGTTATAATACTGACTAACGATTCTAAATAAGACCCTGATTAACGTATTTATCGTTATACTACTGACTAATGATTCTAAACAACACTGACTAAGGTATTTGTCGTTATAATACTGACTAACGATTACAATATTGACTAAGGTATTTGTCGTTATAATGCTGACTAACGATTACAATATTGACTAAGGTATTTATCGTTATAACGCTGACTAACGATTACAATATTGACTAACGTATTCATCGTTATAACGCTGGCTAACGATTACAATATTGACTAACGTATTCACCGTTATAACGCTGACTGACGATTACAATATTGACTAACGTATTCACCGTTATAACGCTGACTGACGATTACAATATTGACTAACGTATTCACCGTTATAACGCTGACTGACGATTACAATATTGACTAACGTATTCACCGTTATAACGCTGACTGACGATTACAATATTGACTAACGTATTCACCGTTATAACGCTGACTGACGATTACAATATTGACTAACGTATTCACCGTTATAACGTGACTGACGATTACAATATTGACTAACGTATTCACCGTTATAACGCTGACTTGACGATTCAATATTGACTAACGTATTCACCGTTATAACGCTGACTGACGATTACAATATTGACTAACGTATTCACCGTTATAACGCTGACTGACGATTACAATATTGACTAACCGTATTCACCGTTATAACGCTGACTGACGATTACAATATTGACTAACGTATTCACCGTTATAACGCTGACTGACGATTACAATATTGACTAACGTATTCACCGTTATAACGCTGACTGACGATTACAATATTGACTAACGTATTCACCGTTATAACGCTGACTGACGATTACAATATTGACTAACGTATTCACCGTTATAACGCTGACTGACGATTACAATATTGACTAACGTATTCACCGTTATAACGCTGACTGACGATTACAATATTGACTAACGTATTCACCGTTATAACGCTGACTGACGATTACAATATTGACTAACGTATTCACCGTTATAACGCTGACTAACGATTACAATATTGACTAACAGAATTCCAAGTATTTGTATTTTGCTGTGTTTAATTATATATTGTTATTTCCTATTTCGGTTGTTGTTATATTATTTCTTGCCGGACTTCTTAACCGGGTTCACGACGCGCACTGATCTGGCCATTTATTTATGCTTTCTTTGCATTCTATATAAGGGGACTGCAAAATCTAAAAGGAACAGGAATGCGATAGAAAATGTGATAGGAATTCGATGGTGCATAGGACAAAAAAAAGGATGCTTTTCAGAAACTAAAAAGTATTAAGAGATAGGAAAATATCTTTAAAAGACAGTTGAACTCCTATGTAATATATAATCTTCCATACGGCAGTGACTGCTAGTGAATCAAAGATGAAGAGATGAGGTTCTACCCAGGAAGGTTGAGAACAGAATATATGAGCAAAAAGAAAATTTTAAGGACAGTTAGAACTAAAATTAAACTGATACTTACAATCAGAAAGAGTGAGTAAAGAAAAATCTCTAAATATTTAACACACATAGTGTTATATATCGCCGTACGACGACAAAACAACAAACACGCATATATAAAAATATAAGGTTATATTTTTATTAATGACGACGAACCGTGTGGAACAGAGAATGAAAGAGTGAGAGCGCACATAGAATGGTCGACGGGAGTGTAGTCTTGCCTGTGGTGTCCCTCTGCTTCCACTGGCCGTTCTCTGCTGGCGAATCCGTATGTCGAGATCTTTTTATAGTCTCTAGAACCGGGACTTTCCTTCCGGTTTTGCCTCGCCCACGCAATGCCCACGTAATTCTAAGAGACACCTGATCTGTTTGCCTCTGTAGCCATTTCCGCCGCTGTCGGAAATAAGGTCAAATGACATCCGCTCCGGCCTCGACAGGATGTATTTCACAAACACCTGTCTTGTCGCTTCGCCGCCCCCTTCACCGACGGGAAACACCATCGCTTGCATCACTTCCTCGGGTGGGGCCAGATTGTTATATTACAATAGGACATGTTTTAGGCTAGAGAATCAAATGAAACAGGGAGTAATTTATGTGTTTGCGGGACTGACAAAACACGGACATATAAAAATGTTTAAAAGCAGCAACTAGTAGTTTTGGGGAGCCATTATCACCTATTTCTTGAAGAGGCTTGACATATAAAAAATGAACAAAAGCTTGAGCTAATAAACTTATAAAATATATGTGGTACAATGCGTAAATTGTCGCCATATTTTATTTTTAATTTCGCAAGTATGTAAAGTTTCCTATTTCTTTTGATCGACTGCATAGTATGGTAGGGTCAGTTGGGAACCATCCGTGAGAAAAAAAGCATGATAACACAGTTCACTCTACAAGAAATCTGGAAACGAGACTCTATACTGTTTGGCATTCGCACCGAAAGCTCTAATACGAACATTTGAGTGTGTTTGGGTGTCACTCTGAAAACGGTTCAGAGGATTTGGAAAGAGCTGGATGAGTCTAATGATGATTACAAAAATACGGTCGCTCGGAAAACTCATTCTGATGGCTCTGATAAGAAAAGAACTCGCAAGTTTATTTCTGAAGGCATCAACACAGAGGTTGAAAAATACCTTGAGGAGGTAGTGCAGCCCTGGGTCAAGAGGTTGCCTACTGGAAGACCCTAATATCTGGTAAGAGGACTCTGCACCATGCCACACAATCAGGATAACCCAGTCATAGCTCTCAGACAATATCTACGACCCTATCACCTCTTATATCTGGTCACTTAACTACCAAGATTGTAAACCACTTGATTATTATGTGTGGGGTGTAGTTGAGTTTTAGTTTCAGTTCCAGCTTTGTTAAACGGCATATCAAACACTAGTTTATTTATCACCAAAAAGGTGGGGCTTTTAGTTATTTTTTTTAATGTTCGGTTATAGTGAGAAGGTTGATTTAGTCAGATTTTTGTTTCATTTTTTTGTTTTTATTCTTTTTTTATTTTATAAAACTGAAAATGCCTTCTAGTTTTGTATTAAAAATGTTTTGCTGAGATAGTTTTTTTTCTCTCAAAAATGTGTTGTAATAATTTTTTCTTCAAAAATGTATATTTTTCTATAAGTCTCTCTCTCGCTCTCTTTCTCTTTCTCTCTTTCTCTCGCTTTCATATATATAATCACAGCTCATCAGTACAGTTAGTCTCCGATTGCTTTTAACCCAGGATTGAAACTCGACCGAATTGTCGCCAGAGGTAGAATCGCCGACTGACGCCAATTCGGTCGAGTTTCAATCCTGGGTTAAAAGCAATCGGAGACTAACTGTACTGATGAGCTGTGATACAGCGAAACGGATCTGTCTGCGGATGACTATATATATATATATATATATATATATATATATATATATATATTTCTACAAAAGTCTATTTTTATACTTTCATAGTGTTTTGACCCCAGTTGTTGGGTTAACTATTTACCCATAGTTGAGGCCCTAACAAGTGTTACTATTCTAGATCCGAGTAGACTTGAGAACAACGGCAATTAGGAGGTGATTCCATGCCCCTCGCAACCACCCAATCACAGGCCTTGCTGCCGGGTGCAGTTGAGCGATAGAGAAATAAAACTTCTTGTAATACCAAAGATGAATTGAAGGCAAAGATTATGGTAACATTCACCAACTTAACACGAAGACCGTCCAGAAGATATGCAGGAGACACTGAAGTCATCTGGATGATTTTTTTTAAACCAAATGTGATTTTATTGAATAAATATACTCTTTACTCTTTCAAGATATTTTTGTGTAATTTTGGTAAATATATCTGTGAAAATTAGATGTCAGCATTATTTTCATTTTTGTGTAATTTAGGAGACAATTTATCCATTGCATCCTGTATTCATATTCGAATTATTTTACATGATACGGACACGTGTTGAAATCCTCATAGTATTTAGTATTGCAGAAGATATCGTTAAAATTTAGTTGAGATTTACAAATTCTACGTTTCGTTCAATTTCGCAAACCAATCGATGAAATTTAAATAAGCTGATTTGTTACGAAAAAATATTTGAACAAAAGCTCTACTTTAACTTAATTTTATAGGACTTAATCGTAATTTGATTTAACTTAACTTTACCGGAATCGATCGTAATTTGATTTAACTTAATTTTAAAGGACTCGATGGTAAACAATATTTTAAGAAAAAATTTTTTTATCCTCTCTATGTACGAAAATGTGCGTTGTGGTGCAGTGGATATCGACTCGGAACGAGAAATCGGGGAGCCGAGTTCGAATTCCAGCTGAATTCATTGCATTCACTTACGCGCAAATACTCTTGGGAAAGGTATTAATCCGTCTATTACTTCCAGTTATGGGTTAAATAACAGGACAGATTGAGTTCTTTAGCCTTGGTCGGCAACCAGTCTACCGCAGAAAGCAATGGCAAATTAATGCGGGATAATCTTCTGTCCAGTCAGTCATGTCTCTTTCGAGACATGATTGCCCAAGCGTGTGATGTACGAAAAAGAAATTCTTTGAAATTTCTTACGTTTCGGGGTGCAACATACAACTGATCATGCTTAAATATTTCTTTCCGAAGCCTTTCGCCTTGTGATTTCTCGCAAACGCAGCGCGAACTGTAAAAAACTGGATTTTTGTAGATAAAAACATAAAATAAAATGCACAAAACATTATTGATTGCTTTTTTTATTAAATAAGGATTTATTTTAATTATTTTTGTAAATACTAAGTATGGGCAGAATGCCTCGATTAAAAAGAAGTTTTAAACATTCAATATCTACTATATGTTTTCAAAATGAATAGGTCAGTATACGTGTCTCCTGGTCTCGTAGCAATGTGTTTAGTTGCGTTTTTCCGTGTGGAAAAATAGTTCACTTATTTTGGTATTCGGTGAGAGTGTTGAGTGTTCCGACGTACTTTTGTGTTTGTACTAATATGTTCTTGCATGTTTATACACATCCAAGTGCTTATGGTCGTGTAAAGCATGGAAGAAAGGGTAAGTTTATTCTCGTTGTTAATATCTGACTTGTTTAAGGAGAGAATCCCTTCAGAGAAATTGACATAGTATTTTTTGGCTGAAATATGTCTCGTTGAATAGTCTGCGTGTTTCGAGTACCAGAAGGCTTGCAAATATTTGGTAGTCGCAGGTTATTATTGTTTGTTAGTCGCGGGTTATGTGTTTGATTAGAAGGTTCTGCTCTGTCTTTCGTAGGCTGAAGAAAAAATGTTGCTTGGTGTAGTTGAGATGTGACTGAATAAACATGGCGACGAAAATGTACTTGTTTGAAGTACTGCGTCATCAGAGTGCGATGTATTTTCTAGGGAGTCAGAATGTAAGCACACTCTGGAAAAATATTTCGGTAGAGTCCAGCGGTTGAAAATATTGATTTGCAAAGTTGTTAAACTGATGCTGATGAAATTGGTACCAATTATTAAGGCATGCATTGGAGGCGATCATGGTTCTCCACGTCTCCCTATCCCTTGTGGCTCTTAGTATGTTTGCTCCTGTTACTACTGGCAAACCCCGTTCCGTCATCCACCTGATCAGGCCCTGCAAATATGTTATCCGCTGCCTTCCTCTGTCTCTCTTTTCTTCTATCTGGCCAGTCAGTATCAGGTTTTCCAAGCTCTCCTTCCTCATTGCGTGTCCCAGGAACTTCAGTTGTCTCTTCCTGATGCTCAGTATTAATTTCCTTTTTCCTTTCCAACACATCATCGTTGCTTGCATGCTCGGTCCACGATATCCGCAGCATCTTTCTGTAGAAGCACATTTCCGCTGCTTCCAGTTTTGTCCTCATTTTCGATGATATTGTCCAGCATTCACTGCCGTATTGAAGAACTGACATCACATAACTCGAGAAAATCAAGGTAAGAAGTTTAAATATTAATAATGTTTAGAACAGTATTTTTAATGACTTCTTACTGTCATGTTTTTTTTATGTAAAACTTTAAGTTAGGCTTCCATACTCACCCGGTTCACACTCTACCCATGTCTATTGAACAGGTTAAGAGGCTCATCCCTTGTTCCCTGTTTAGGATGTGGTTTCCGGCTTTCTCTTTTCCAAACTTCTCACTATTACGTAGCTCCCTGCACATCAGTGGCGTTACCGCCTTGCTCGGGGTGATACGATTAAAAAAAATACACACATATTTACATACATTGTTTATGTACGTAGTTATTTTTGAGAGTGTGAACGAACGAAATGAAATAAACAAAAAACTTATTAACGGTATTTTTCTCATGAATTTCAGCCTGCCATTTCGAATGCCAAACTGGCTGCTTGCCTTTTGCAAGCCACAATTTCCCTATGACTGGTCAAGATATATAGATTTTGTAATAGAAAATATGATGGAATGCTCACAGACAGAGCTGTGAAAAACCCAGGCGAAACTAACTAGATTAATGTTATCATGTAACGAAAACTAAGTTTTTATTTTAAGTAATCGGTGTATCATTTAAAATAATACTTTCATAGTATTTACAATATTCGGACTACTGTCCCCATCTCTGTTGCCATTTGAACGACGTTTCGGTGCTTGTACGCTCCGGCCTTCTTTAGGTACTAGGAATTTCGAACTGAACCCTTTATTACAATCACTGGTGTGTATCATTCTTATACCTTGCCTAGAGCCTCTCATGAGAGTCATAAGTTATTTCCCTCTAGCCCTGTAAGTTGCTTGTTCACCACTGCTGGTATTGTAGCCTGGTATTGAACTCACAACCCTTTGTATCAAGTCACAGGAACAAACCAACGTATATATTAACTGGGCCACTTAAGGACAAGAACAACTGAATTTGGGGGACTTATAAACCTAATGTCCAATTTTTCCTTTTTTTTTTTTTTACCAGAGCTCATATTGCAATTTTTGACACTAATGGTTTTCTCTGACACTCCATATTACTGGTTCCCATATTGTATTCATTTCTATGCTTGGTCAGCTTAGGAGATTTTTGTAGCCCAGCATATTTTTTTAATCATTTCACCCCGAGCAAGGCAGAAATGCCACTGATGAGCTGGGGGCTACATAACTGTAAAAAGATTAATTAGAAAAGAGTGAGGAGTACAAACTAGTTAGAAAGGAGCAATAGAAAGCTGAGAATGCAGGTGCGATGACAGATACATAGGTGGAGAGAAAGGGAAGGATATACGGGGGTGGGGAGAGAGCTAGAGTCCAGTGGTTAATAGATGAGTATTGACATTGCATTTAAATTTCTGGATGTTGTAGCCGTCAGGAAAAGAATAATATGGGAGCGAGTTCCACATGCGGGAAGTGCGAGAGAAGCTGCAAGAATAGAATTGTCGTCTGCATTTAGCTAACCTAACTGTGAATGGGTGGGACCCAGTTGCCAATCTGGTTGCACGAGTAAACACCTGTTGAGGAGGCATCAGTGACTTAAGTTCGTCCGAGCAGAAGCCATGAAAGTATTTATAGATCAGACAAAGGGAGGCCACATTTCGACCATGAGGAAGTGGCTGCAGTCGAGCCGCCAGATCAGTACCTATCACATTACAGACTCTCCTTTGGAGCCTGTCGAGAACACTGAGGAGAACGGCAGGGACGCCTGACCATAAATGGCAGCAGTACTCCATGCACTGACGGATGGTTGACTTGTATATATGCAGGATGGAAAAAACATCCTAGATCGGCATAGTGACCCAACCTTCTTAGCAGTAGATTTAGCTATGGAATCAATATAGTGGTTCCATTTCACGTCTGAAGAGAGGGTCCTTATGTTTACGTAGTTTCCAGTGGCGTTTTTTATTTCAACTTCATCCCATAGGGTGCGGTGATCCCCTTTCTCCGTCCATATATGGTCAACTACGCATGATTTTTCTATCTCCACTTGTGTTATGGCCTTGCAATGTTCTTGTAGCCTTATCTTAAGAGGACGGCCTGTTTCTCCTTTATATTTCTTTCCACAGTTACATGGAATGGCGTACACATAGTCCTTAGCCATGTCCTACCCTTTCTAGGATATTACTCGGGAGGAGTATCTACGAAGTGTAGATCGTCCTGATGTTCTATGGACCACAGATCCTTTGTATTTTCCCCGATAACCCCTTCACATAGGGTAGACAGACCGAGGCTGTTTTCTGAGAGTTATTATCCTCATGCACCCTCCCTTCCATGTATGTTGGAGTTGCTGTCATGTACCCTGGATAATTGTTTCGTTGTAGGGTAATGCTTTCACTTACCATTTTCTGTTCGTATGACTCTGGGTCGCTGCTTATCACTTTTAATCGATGTTAAATGCAACGTTCCATCTGAAATTCCTAGCACCTGAAGAAGGCCGGAGCGTACAACGGCCGAACTGTCGCACAAATGATAACAAAGATGAAGAGAATAGTTCGAATAATGTAAATACTGTAAATACTACCTGATCTCAGAAATATAGACAAAGATTGAGCCTTTCATTTTTGGCATAAACACATTTTTGCAGAAACATTGTCCTTGAATTAATTCAGGTGGATCCTAACACACCTTTAATTATTATTCGGTCTGAAGGACATCAATGCGTTCAGTTATATGCCAGTGGCTCAAATCAGGAAAATATTGCTCATTGGGTTGAAAATGTTACACAGCTTCAATATTTTATAACGGATATCCTGAAAAGGATTTAACTCATGGGCAAAGGGAAAATCTATGCTTGCTCACGTTTCCTCTAATTGGATTTGCCAAACAGTCCTTTTATTATAAACCAATTTAATATTTAAAAAAATCCTTTGCAAAAAACCGTCAAATGATTAATTACGATATTTGTCAAGATTATCATATTCTTTGTCCTCTCAAGACCTGGAGGCTGTTCACAACTTCCTGTCTTGCTTCTGTCATGAATTCTGATACATTCATTCCCAGGTTAGATCTTGTATTCCCTGCTCTTTTAAAAATGATGTTTTTATAACATTGATTACATTATTTACACTGTTCGGACTGTTGTCCTCATCTTTATAGCCATGTTTTGGCCGTTGCACGCTTCGGCCTTCTTCAGGTGCTAGAAATTTCGAACCGATCCCTTCATTTTGATCACTGGGTTATATCGTTCTCATTCTCTGTGCGATGCCATTTCCGGACGCCATGTAGTTATTTCCCTTTAACTTATCGCACATGGAATGAAAATGATATACCCAAGTGATTAAAAAAAATGAGTTCTTTTCAAAATTCCTAGCATCTGAAGCAAGCCAGAGCGTAAACATGGAAATAAAGATGAGGACAATAGACCGAACAATGTAAATAATGTAAACAGTGTCTGGTCTCAAGAGTATAGACAAATAGACTGATTATGTTTTGTTCCTCCAAAAAAGATGTTAAATTTTTGAGTTTTTTAATGCCACGTCCCACAAGACACATGTAGTTATAGCTCCCAACGGATTCCTTTTTTTTAATATCAGTTGATGCTGAGCATCAGGAAGAGACAACTGAAGTTCCTGGGACATGCAATGAGGAAGGAGAGCCTGGAGAACCTGATACTGACTGGACAGATAGAAGGAAGGAGAGACAGAGGAAGGCAGCGGATAACATATTTTCAGGGACTGATCAGGTGGATGACGGAACGGGGTTTGCCAGGACCAACAGGAGCAAACATACTAGGAGCCACAAGGGATAGGGAGACGTGGAGAGCCATGATAGCCTACGTCCTGAAGGGACAGGGCACATAGAAGAAGAAGAATTGCTCTGCTTTCTTAGGAAAGATACTTGAGTGGTTTCTTGTTACATTCCCCACGGTGTTAAATCAAATTAGTCCTTCACTTAGGCTGAATTCTCTAAGTTTGGCTTTTAACCAGACTATCTCTGGGTCGCTGCTTATCACTTTTAATCGATGCTAAATGCAACGTTCCGTTTCAAATTCCTAGCACCTGAAGAAGGCCGGAGCGTACAACGGCCGAACCGTCGCACAAATGACAACAAAGATGAAGAGAATAGTTCGAATAATGTAAATACTACCTGATCTCCGAAATATAGACAAAGACTGAGCCTTTCATTTTTGGCATAAACACATTATTATGGGTTAAATAGCTTAGCAAATACAAAAAACTGTTGAGGCTTACTAAAACATCTGGTCTGTCTGTAAGTTTTATTTCACCAGAAACATTATTTGTGAATAATAACTGGTTGGTAGATTTTATTTAACGTCATATGAACATCTGGGTTATTTAATGACGAAATCTAAATATTTTAGACGTAACGTCATGTTTTCAGCAACACATTTTCTTATTTTTTACATAATTTTATACTTCCAGATTAATGGAATTTTTTAAATAGGCATTTTGTAGATCATAATTGTTGTTTAATTGTACTGCTGATAATTTTACTACAAAATGCTTTTAAATATGCCGCACAAAAAATCAAGTTCGTCTCTCTCTGACTGCCGTAGCGACGCGCACAGTCGACGCCCACGAGAAATCTGACTGCCCTCTCATTCCAGCTGCTTATATACAGCTTGGTACCACGCATTGCATGGACAAGCCAACTACCAATCAGTTTCCGCACCTGCACCTGCGCACCGCTTTGGGGGTGTCAAGTTGACCGACTGACTCATTACACAAAAATGTATTTTTTATATTTTTAGCATTGCATTGATTGTCATTTTGATTTAAAAATGTATTGTTGGTCATTTTATTATAAAAATGTACCGCTGATTTTGTTGTTGTGAGTCCACTATTTAACCATTGTTTAGAAATTAACATGTGTTACCACATCGAGTTTGAGTGGAGCTGGAAGCAACAGCAGTTAAGAGGTGGTTCCACGCTGTGAAATATATATTACCCATTGTAATAATCTAAACTCTTTTATAAATTATATTACTCTGTTAAATTAAATAAACGAATTTAACATTGAGTTCGTTTCTATCAGAATTTACCTAGATTGTATACCAAGTGTACTATGTTAGATATAAGTCATCCACATACAAGCCTATTTCGCTGTATCACACCCACTTGCTTCCAGCCGGGATTGAAACACGACCCATTTGGTGTCAGTCCGAGTCCCTACTCCCTAAGCCATGAGCGCATGGCATTAGAGTACGGAAATTTTAGCGTGTTATATTTATATGTGGCGTATACACGTGCCAGTCACCGAGAGAACTCAATTCATTGCTCAAGAGTAACGCGTAAATCGCAGAAGTAAGAACTGTTTTTAAAATTTGCCTGTCTAGAGAGGATATATATATATATATATATATATATATATATATATATAGTCATCGGCAGACAGATCTGTTTCGCTGTATCACAACTCATCTGTACGGTTAGACATCCGATTGCTTTTACCCAGGATTGAAACCCGACCGTCGGTCGGCGATTCTACCTCTGAGTTATGGGCGCTCGGTAGAAGGAGGCAGACTTTTAACGTATGATGTATTGTACACCAGTAGTTAGAGCTCTAATTCATTACTGAATGAGCGATGCGTAAGGGCTAGAGTAGCTACTGTTTTTACAAAGTTTACCATTCTTCCAGAGTGCTCAATCAGGGTGTGAGAGCGTAAATATATATATATATATATATATATATATATATATATATATTCTTCACCACTCAACTACATTATTTTAAGGAAAATGTAAGGCACTGTTAAAGAGCACATATGCGCCCAAATCTTTCATAACTGGTAGTTAGTTCTTTTTCTTTACTACCAGTTATTAAACTGAGCCGACACTGCCTCGCAATTGTCTTTCCCTCTCCCTCCCTACCTCACCCCCCCCTTCCCCCCTCTCTCTCTCTCTCGCTCTGTATCACAGGATATATATATATATATATATATATATATATATATATAAATTGTAATAAATACACAACGGTATATATTATAGTAAGGAGGAGTAATCCCGCACTAAAACAAAACATGCAGATGATATACTTTTTACATAAAAAAAAAAAACTTTTTCCTACGCGATATTCTAGTGACTGACGGCTTTCAGATTGAAAAAAAAAATAGAAAATATATTATTGAATTGATAGTAAAAGACAAAGAGCCACAGGTATTTCCTGCGTTGCTTCTTTGTAAACATATGCAGTAATTTACATTGACTGATATGCTGACATCGAGGTTTGCTGAACGGAAAACGAAACTGAACATTCTCGGGAGAATTCTGGATGAGAATGCTTTTGGGCGAAGTCCTTAATTCAATTTGCCCTGTCATCTGCCAAATATTGTGACAGAATTCTTTTTCACCGACACACTATAATGTTTGACATAAAAGCGATTAATTTAATGAGGTGCTTGAAAAGGTAAATGACATATAGTGGTTCTCTCTATTCTCCAAGTCCCACATTATGCATTAGTATATTTCGTATATACTAACACATTTACGTGACGACGGAAGAGACTACAAAAATTCAAATAAATTTAAAATATCTGGTATGCATTTTATATACAACAGTGAATAAAAGAAATATGTCATACGAATATGTAACATATTTGTCAAAATCTTTAACACACATAAAAATGAAACAAATTTTAAAAAAAGCAAGTAGTACGTGAAGAAGCAAATAAAATGAAGGTTTTACTTGTACTATTTTCAAGAAGGACACTATACAACCATGGTGATATCTTCGTATTTAGAAAGTATGGCATGGTTTACAGAAACGTAACTGATTGTTGGTTGGTTGTTTTGTTTTTATGGCAAATCAACCTCGGCAAATGAACCGTATTTCACGCGAACGGGCGTGAAACACAGTTCATTTGTTAGAGAGGAAGTAAATAAAATTTGTCTTGCACGATTCAGTAAACCTAACAATAGCAACTGATTCAATATAATCTGTTCACTTAGTCTGAAAACTTTATTTATTTATTGCTGGTAATAACCGATTTCTCTTTCCGAGCCGATATCCACTGCACCACAACACATATCCGTCACTATACGCTTACCTGGTATTCCCAAGCAGTCACCCATCTAAGTACTGACCAGGCTCAACGTTGCTTAATCGAGCGAGAACCGGTGTATTCAACGTGCAAGGCCGTAAGCTTAAACGTAACTGAACTTTGAGGCGTCGATATATTCAGTCAGTTCAGTGCCATACGTGATACACGCTTGGGCAATCATGTCTCGAAAGAGACATGACTGGCTGGGCAGAAGATTATCCCGCAGTAGGTTGTCATTGCTTTCTGCGGTAGACTGGTTGCCGACCAAGGCTATAGAACCCAATCTGTCCTGTTATTTAACCCATAAGTGGAAGGAATAGACGGATTAATACCTTTCCCAAGGGTATTTGCGCGTAAGTGAATGCAATGAATTCGGCTGGAATTCGAACTCGGCTCCACCGATTTCTCGTTCCGAGCCGAGTCGATATATTAGTCTTGTCAGAAAAAAAAAGAGATAATTGCATTCCTATGTTTACTAAGGATTTACTTATAATCTAGCTACCAGAAATCATTTCTTCAGCCAGGTTTTATCAATATAAAACTTATTCACTCATTCTGTGAGCTCTAGACGTCCTGTCAGGATTCATCATTGGTGGCCGCAATAGGAACAATATAAGCCAAGCAGATGACACAGTGCTGATAGCAGATACAGGAAAGAAACTACAAGATCTCCTACAGGAAGTAGTTAATAAAAAGCCGAAAAAAAGGTTACAAATAAACTACAAGAAAACTGAATGCATGGTAATCAGTAAAAAGAGGAGCCCAAAATGCCAACTACAGGTGGGAGTTACAAAAATCAAACAGCTACAGAAATTTAAATACCTGGGAGGTGTTCTAACTAAGGACAAAATGTGCGATACGGAAATCCTAAGGCGTATTGGCATAACGAAGGATGCATTTCAGAAGCTGAGTAGAGTGTTAAAAAACAGTAACATTTCCCTGGAAACAAAGAAGACAATACTAGATTATTGTGTGATGTTAATTTTTCAACATGGTAATGAATGCTGGACAATCTCATCAAAAATGAAGGAAAGACTTAAAGCAACTGAAATGTAGTTCTACAGAAAGATGTTGGGGATACCATGGACGGAGCATACGAACAATGACGAGATTGTGGAGAGGATGGACACAAAAAGGAAACTGATACTTAATATCAGAAAAAGACAGCTGAAGTTTTTGGGACATGTAATGAGGAAGGAAGGCATGGAGAACCTGATGCTCACGAGACGGATAGTGGGAAAGAGAGACAAGAAAAAAGAAGCGTATGACATACCTGATGGACTTGCGCAAATAAATGGTGGAGCAGATATTATGAGCGACCAGGGATAAGGAGAAGTGGAGAGCCATGATCTCCTACGTTCTGAAAGTACACGACACATAGAAGAGTAAGATTCTTTTGTCTAGGATAAATATTTTAAAATATGGTTGCAGTAATCAAACAGGCACTTTTTTCTACCATTTTAACGCGAAAGGGAGTGAAACACGGTTCATTTGTTAGAGAGGAAGTAAATAAAATTTGTCTTGTACGATTCAGTAAACCTGTTCACTTAGTCTGAAAAGACGAAATGAGTCACACTATTGGTTAGCATGATTCATGAAAGACAGATAATGTTGCTATTTGTTTGTTGAGCAGCATATTGACTTTGCATGGGTCATTTAAGGCCGAAATTTAATTGGAGGCATTAGTTTTTTTTTCTTTCACAAAAATGTATCGCTGGTAAGTTTTTAAAAGAATGCATTTATGCTAATATTTTCCTCCTTCTTTTACCGTGTCCCTTCAGGACGTAGGCGATCATGGCCCTCCACACCTTTCTGTTTCTTGTAGCTCTTAATAAGTTTTGTCTTCCTATTATTTCTCCCAAACCCTGTTCTGACATTTATTTGCTCAAGCACATTAAGTATGTCTGGTGCTGCTTTTCCCCCGGTCTCTCTTTAGTTCTATTCACCCTGCAAATATCGGATTTTCCAAGTTCTCTTTCCTCATTACGTGTTTCAAAAACTTTAACTAGCTCGTCTTGATAAGTATCATTTTTCTTTTTTGTTTCCATTCTCTCCAAAACCTTATTACTCATATGTTCTGCGATAGGTATCCTCAACATCCTTCTGTAGAGCCACATTTCTGTCGCTTGATTTTTTCTTAATCTTTGATTTAGTTTAGTTTGGTTTGTTTTACGGCATATCAATCGTAATGGGTTATTTCATGCCGACAAGATTTTTCGATAGATTTGTATAAACAGAATATATTCTTTGTAAGAAATAAGTTTGTAGATCAGCTTTCATTAGCGTTTTTATGTAAAGCGTTTTTTGTTGAGAGTCAGATGTATTGCTGGTAATATTTTATTTTCCTTTAAAGACATATTGCGCATAATAATTTTTTTTTTCTTCAAAAATGTATTGCTTGAAATATTTTACCTTCACAACTTTATTCCTGGAATTTTTACTATAAAATTCTATTTTTATAGTTTCATAGCGTTTTGAGCCCAGTTTTGAGATAAACTATTTTCCCATCGCTGGAACCCTAACAGATACTGTCAAGGTGGAACTGGGAACAACAGCAATTAAGAGGTGGTTCCATGCTCCTCACAACCTCTTGATCTGAGGCCTTACTGCTGGAAGCAGTTTATTGTCATACTCAGGAGCATCTTAATCTTTGAGATTTTTTAGCATCGGGCCATCATACAGGAGGACAGATATCACGTAAAAGTTCAGTACTTTTTCTTTGTTTCCAACGAAAATTTTGTCTCTTAATACTGGAATGCATTTTTGATGATCACAATGCGTCTTCGGATCACAGTGTCACAATTTCTGTTCATTGTTAGAACAATTCCAAAGAAATACAAATGTCTGTACTGCTTGACTTTAGTATCCCCGATCTGTAGCTGGTATTTTGGGCTCCTCTTTTTTTGTTGATCATGCATTCAGTTCTTGTCTTCTTGCAATTTATCTTTAGTTCCTTTTTTTTTTATTACAGAATTATATTTCGGGTATTTATTTTAGTACGAAAATGTATTATTAGTTTTTATTACAGAATTATGTATTATTAGTTTTTATTACGGAATTATGAATTATTAGTTTTTATTACGGAATTATGAATTATTAGTTTTTATTACGGAATTATGTATTATTAGTTTTTATTACGGAATTATTTATTAGTTTTTATTACAGAATTATGTATTATTAGTTTTTATTACGGAATTATGAATTATTAGTTTTTATTACAGCATTATGTATTATTAGTTTTTATTACGGAATTATGAATTATTAGTTTTTATTACAGCATTATGTATGATTAGTTTTTATTACAGAATTATGTATTATTAGTTTTTATTACGGAATTATATTGCGAGTATTTTTTTAGTACGAAAATGTATTATTT
>JBBBDQ010002054.1:2382500-2412500 GCA_037127315.1 Ascarosepion bandense
CTTCAGGACGTAGGCGATCATGGTTCTCCACGTCTTCCTATCCCTTGTGACTCTTAGTATGTTTGCTCCTGTTACTCCTGGCAAACCCCGTTCCGTCATCCACCTGATCAGGCCCTGCAAATATATTATCTGCTGCCTTCCTCTGTCTCTCTTTCCTTCTATCTGGCCAGTTAGTATCAGGTTCTCCAAGCTCTCCTTCCTTATTGCATGTCACAGGAACTTCAGTTGTCTTTTCCTGATGCTCAGTATTAATTTCCTTTTTGTTGCCATTCTTTCCAACACCTCATCGTTGCTTGCCTGCTCAATCTACGATATCCGCAGCATCCTTCTGTAGAACCACATTTCCGCTGCTTCCATTTTTGTCCTAATTTTCGATGATATTGTCCAGCATTCACTGCCGTATTGAAGAACTGACATCACATAGCAATCCAGCACTCTTCTTTGTTTCTAGTGAAATTTTCCTGTGTGTTAGTACTTTACTCATCTTCTGGAACGCGTCCTTTGCCATACCAATTTGCCTTCGGATCTCTGTGCCGCACTTTCCATCTCCTGTTAGAACACTTCTTACGTACTTAAATTTTTGTACTTGCTTGATTCTGGTATCCCCCACCTATATTTGCCATTTTGGGTTGCATCTTTTTCAGATATAGATGGGTAGAAGTCACAAATATCGAACTGGATGAAAGTGCATTCACTTTTGTTGTTTTATTTTTGTGAACCAATCAATTGCTTCCGCTGTATTCTTTCATTGTTTCATGTCTAAGGTATTCTTACTTAATGTGGAAGATCTTTCTAGGATAATTTTGCAAGTTCTAACTATGTAGTTTATTGAAGGGTTTGATAATCTGTATTATGACTATTGACTTTACATTTAAATTCTTGGAGATTGTAACTGTCAGGAACCGACTTTCTTAGCAGCGGATTTAAAACGTCTTTGTGTTCTTTGGTTGTGATGAATGCATGTTGCTTATGTAAAATTGGTGCCCTATCATCTATTTTTAGTTCTTTAGTTATTTTTTGTCTTCCTTCTTTATGTTGGTTTCCCAGTTACGAGGCGCCTTTTTATAATTGTTGTTGGTTTCACGGAGAATGGCTTTTTGGTATGACTCCGCGTTAATAAAATAATGCTGGCTTGTCTTGTTCGATTTAATAATCATTTTGTCGGATTGATCGAACTTATTTATGTCTATACACATTGTTTTTCGCAGCTTGTTGGTGGTATGACGGAATTTCATTTTGTTAATTATAGCAAATAATTAGTTTTCAAATTTCGATAATTGCTCGTCAGGTGGTGGGGTTTTTAAAACATAATATTTTTCGTGGAGAATTTAACAAACAGGATATAGGGTATAAAAGAGTGTTAGACCTAAGAAAAGTGCTCAAAAGCAAGAAGCGAAATATATTGACGTAAATTAATAAATATACATATGAGGAGGGTGTACATATGTATAGTATTATTCAGATTTTAATAAAACAGTACTCAATGTATGAACAGAGCTGTATGATATATATAAACAAATATACATATTATCCTACGTCGATGTATATTTCTTATATATATAATTCCATTTATTTTAAAATCGTGTTGCCCCAATCAAGGCATTTTACTGCCACTTTTGTGCAGGGGGTTAAATAGGAGGAATGTTATAAAGAGTGAGAGGTTACAGGGGGTGTCAGGAAGAGAGTAGGAGAGGGAAGAGAGTACTGATGAGAGTGGGGTGGATATAGAAAAGCATGAGAGAGAGGATGTAAGTTAGTGAGACAGGAGATGACGATTGACTTTACATTTAAATTCTTGGAGATTGTAACTGTCAGGAAAGCAAGGATGTGGAAGAGATTTCCACAGGCGGGAAGTGCGAGAAAAAAAACTGCTGGAGTAGAATTTGCGTTTACAATTTTTTGGCTTCACAGTAAAAGGGTGGGACCTAGTTGCTAATCTTGTGGCTCGAGGAAATTCGTATATAGGGGGTAGTAGTGAGTTAATTTCATCGGAGCAGAAGCCGTGAAAGTATTGTAGAAGAGACACAGGGAAGCCACACTGCGTCGGTGAGAAAGCGACTGTATCCTAGCTGCCAAGTCGGGATCGATCACATTACAGATTCTCCGTTGGATTCGGTCGAGGACACCTAAGTGGATAGCAGGAGCACCGGACCCGATATGGCAGCAATACTCAATACACAGGCGGATGGTAGATTTGTATATGTGCAGGATTGTTTGGGACCGGAAAAACTTCCTGGCCCTACACAGAGAACCGACTTTCTTAGCAGCGGATTTATCTATGGGTCCTATATAGTTATTCCATTTGAGGTTTGGTGTGAAAGTTAATCCGAGGAGGCGCAGTGTTTCGCTTTCAGGGAGAGAAGCCTGATTCATATTAATGGGCGGGAGGAACGATTGTCTGTGGTGGTTATTAGATAGCAGCTTCGTTTTGGAAGTATTAAAATTTACGAGTCATTTCTTACCCTAGTCCACCACGGATTGGAGGTCCTTTTCAAGCTCGGCAGTGAAGATTGCTTTGTCAGCCTCGGTAGATTTTTGTTCAAGACGAGAGTAAACCGTAGTGTCGTCAGCATATATGCCCACTTGGGATCTTATTACGTCAAGGAGATCATTAAAATAGATAAGGAAAAGCGTAGGACCGAGAATAGAGCCTTCAGGGATACCCGCATTCATGTGATAGTATTGGGAGGCTTGTCCGTTCAATACCCCACTCATTGTACGGTTTGAAAGGAAGGACTGGATTAGGTCAAACAATTGTCCAGTTATACCATAGCCCTGCAGCTTGCATAGAGGGCCAGCATGCCAGACTCTGTCAAACGCTTTGGAGATGTTAAGGGCTACAGTTCGGGCTTCGCCGTCTTTGTCCAGGGTCTGGTGTATATACTCAGTGATGGTCGTGAGCATATCAGCAGCAGATCTGGTAAAGTGGAAGCCATACTGTTTGTCGGAGAAGAGTCTACGGGCTGTGAGATGTTGTACCACCTCGGCGTTGATGATGGCTTCGAACACTTTGCCAAAGATCGGTAGGAGGCTGATAGGGCGATAATTAGCGGAGTCAGAGGGTTCTCCAATATTTTTATATATAGGAACCACGGAGGAGGATTTCCAGCAAGCAGGAAAGCAGGAATCAGAAAGGCAGAAGTTATAGAGTTTAGTGAGAACAGAAACGAGTTATTTCGCTACCCAGGTTTCTGCCATGAGTGGTGTCTTCCGGCGATTTTTAATAACGTAATCAGTTATTAATAAATTAATCAGTTATTAAAAATCGCCTGAAGACACCACTCATGGTAGAAACCTGGGTAGCAAAATAACTCGTTTAAAAATGGAAAATATTCAAAGGTTCTACAATATAATTGTATAGAACACTTTATAACACAAATGTGTACTAGTCTAACCCTATTAGGACCAAAAACTAAGTATTAAACAATATATATATATATATATATATATATATATATATATATATATAATCCTACATCTATTTTTTTTTAATCATTTCACCCCGAGCAAGGCGGAAATGCCACTGATGTGCGGGGGTGGGGTTACATAACTGAAAGAAGATTAATTAGAAGAGAGAAAAGAGGAGTACAAACCAATTAGAAAAAAGCAATAGAAAGATGAGAATGCAGGTGTGTTGACAGTTTCAAGGGTGGAGAGAAAGGAAAGGGCTACAGTTCGGGCTTCGCCGTCTTTGTCCAGGGTCTGGTGTATATACTCAGTGATGGTCGTGAGCATATCAGCAGCAGATCTGGTAATGAAAGTATTTATTGAACAGACAAAGGGAGGTCACATTTCGTCGGTGGGGAAGTGGCTGTAGTCGAGCCGCCAAGTCAGCACCTATCACGTTACTGACTCTCCTTTGGAGCCTGTCGAGAACACTGAGGTGAATGGCAGGGGCGCCTGACCATACATGGCAGCAGTACTCCATGCACGGTCGAATGGTAGACTTGTATATATGCAGGATGGATTCAGGCGGAAAAAAACACCCTGGATCGACACAGTGACCCAACCTTCTTAGCAGTGGATTTAGCTATGGATTCGATGTAGCGGTTCCATTTGGGATCAGAAGAGAAGGTAAGGCCGAGGAGGCGCAGTGTATTGCACTCAGGGAGGTTCGCTTGGTCCATGCTTATGGGAGACAGGAGAGGTTGCATGTGATGGTTGACAGACAACAGCTTGGTCTTAGACGCATTGAAATTGACAAGCCACTTCTTGCCCCAATTCACCACAGAGTGTAGATCCCGTTCAAGGTCAGCAGCGAGATTATGTCTGTCCACCACGCCAGGTTTCATAATCATGCGGGAGTGTATTGTAGTGTCATCTGCGTAGATGCCTACTTGGGACTTGATCTTATCTGGGAGGTCGTTGATGAAAATAAGGAAGAGCGTCGGGCCCAGGATAGAGCCCTGGGCGACACCGGCATTCGTGCTGTAGGATGAAGAGGCATGCCCATTCAAAACGACCTTCATTTTGCGGTTGTTTAAAAAAGTTTGGATTAGGTCAAGCTGGCGTCCGGTAATGCCGTAACCCCGTAGCTTGCATAGAAGGCCAGAGTGCCAGACCCTGTCAAAAGCCTTGGAGATGTCCAGAGCAACCACACGAGCCTCGCGTGACTCATCGAGGGTCTGGAGCATGAACTCCGTAACGGTTGTTAGCATGTCGAACAACCGTTTGGCGTCATTCAGAATTCTCTTGCACTCATTGCGAGCGGACATGAATAGGCTCCTATTGTGATCAGATGACTGTCTCCGGAATAGACGGAAGTAATGGTTCCTGTGGGCAATGGCAGCCGAACAGGCAGGAGAGAACCACGGTGAGGAATGAGGTTTTAGGCAATACTTCCTGGCGTGTATAAAGGCATCAATGCCAGCTTTTACCCATGACGAGACCTCAGAGGCACAGTCATCAACTGGGAGATCGAACACTTTTCCCCAAGGGACGTAGCAGAAGAAATCGCGAAATGCATCTCAGTCAGCTTTTTGGTAGCGGTAGGAAGTCCTGTAGGTAGGAGGCTCCTGGGGGGAGTGAGAGTGGAAAGAAATACTGAGAGAGACAACAGCATGGTCGGAGTTGCCGAGCGGGCAAAGCTGCGAGACTTGACAGGCGTCAGGTGCAGAGGTAAAACATATATCTAGTAGTGAGGAGTGTCCAGATGGAATGCTTGGGTAGCGAGTGGGGAAGTCCACCACTTGCGTAAGGGATTGGGAAATAGCGAAGTTCATGGCGTGGATGCCCGCTAGGTCAGTAACAGAGTCTTTAAGCCACTCACAGTGATGGGTGTTGAGATCTCCGAATACAAATATGTGAGCGAATGGGTGGTAGGAAATAGACTTATCAATGTTGTCAGCAATGCTATCTTGAAGGGAGCAGTCAGGAGAGGAGGGAGAACGGTACAGAAAGAATAGGTAACTAACCGAACTGAGGAGAGACAGACGGAGACATACATATTGGTGGTCAGTAGATTCAAGTGAAGTCACCCTAGCTATGGAGAGGTGTTCGCTGACGTAGATCCCCAGCCCATGCATGTGGAGAGTGGAATCCTAGGGTAGAGGATACAGGCGGTCATTGTCCGCGATCTGTGCTGGGAGGGAAACTGGTTCGGGCTGCAACAAAGTGTGGCTTCAGGGTTGCCCACCGAAAGCGTTTGAAGGGATACCTATCCATGCGCGATATGGCACTACAAGAATCCCGATATTATACAACTGTTGATCAGAG
This sequence comes from Ascarosepion bandense, assembly GCA_037127315.1. Lineage (NCBI taxonomy): Eukaryota > Metazoa > Mollusca > Cephalopoda > Sepiida > Sepiidae > Ascarosepion > Ascarosepion bandense. Next base: position 2,388,216 of record JBBBDQ010002054.1, read on the forward strand.
CAGCCGCTCTTGACGCTACGCAAGAGTTAGGGCTCCTAATTTCCAGTCGGAAGCAGCAACCAGGAAACTGCCAACCCGGTACCCTCACAATGATGAGCCGTTGCCAACAACCTGGCAGATCGCAGGAAAATCACGGAAGCACCAATACTAAGGTCAGAAGTGAGAAAAGAGAAAGCCGGAGACCACATCCTAAACAGGGAACAAGAGGAAAGCCTCTACTCCTGTTCAATAGACGTTGGAGGAGTGTGAACTGGGCGATAGTTTGGTCTATCTACTCCAATTAAAAAAACATTAGGTTGGTAAATTGCTAAGTTTTAACTTTAAAGTCAAAGAGATTTCTGCTAGAAAAAAATCCTTCAAATTAGACATGAAAGTTAGAAATTATACAAAAACGGGCAAAATAAAAGAGGATAAAAATAAATAAATATACTTTTTTTGGTAACAATTTTGGTCAAGGGCGTTAGTAGGGTGGCCAGTGTAGTTATGGCCGACCAACGGGGAAAGGAAAGGAAAGAAGGAAGGAAACAAAGAGGCTGACTGACTGTGTCTGGGAAAAAATAAGGATAAAAAGACAGCAGTCTAGTCAACTACATTTCTGCTAGAAAGAAAATCCTTCAAATTAGACATAAAAGTTAGAAATTATACGAAAACAGGCAAATTAAAGAAGATAAAAATAAATAAAAATAAAAAAACAAAATGGCTTACTTTTAACCATATTCAAGACAGTTTGATCTCCCCAAAACGCATATGTTACTACCAGCAAGTTTAAAATATTCTTATACGTTTTTGGTAACAATTTTGGTCAAGGGCGTTAATAGTGTAGTTATGGCCGACCAACGGGGAAAGGGAAGGAAGAAAAGAAGGAAGGAAACAAGGAGGCTGACTGATTGTGTCTGGGGAAAAATAAGGATAAAAAGACAGCAGTCTAGTCAACGGAGTTTCATGCGTTATGTAATCAACAGGTGCATATTTCAAACTAACAGTTTAATAGATTTGAATTTAAGTTCACTCGATGTTCATGATCATTAAATTTTATAAGATTACAGTACTGTTTTTTTTTTCATAACAGGATTAAAAATTTAGATATTCTACTGTTACATGTGGATAAAAAAAAATTAAATTTTAAATTAAAATTATGAAAGAGACATGACGAACTCATCAGAATATTTTCCTGCAGTTTGTTGCCATTACTTTTTTCGGTCGACTGGTTGTCAACCAAGGCTATAGAAACCAATCTATCCTGCAATTTAATTGATAAGTGGAGAAAGAAGGAACGGGTTCATACCTTTCCCAATAGTATTTGCGATAAAGTGAATGCATCGGATTTAACTGGTATTTGAACTCAGCTCTCCAATTTATCTTTTCCAGTCGATATCCACTGCACCACAACGCACATTTTAAGATTAACGATAGAATTATAGAAAGAAGCTGGCTAATCTGAACGTTTAGCATTGAAATAACGATAAAGTAGCGAGAGGCTGACGATGTTGCTTTTAGGGAAATACTGTGCGGAGGGAAGAATAGACCCCCACCTACAAGACTGTTTAAACGATCTTAAACTTTATCAAGAGTGAAAAGTGAGGATTGAGCAAATTCAGCCCAAGTATGCCAGCAATATTCCATGTTTGGTCTAAACTGACTCTTATAAAGATGAAGCATGGTGCGATACAGTATGACGGCCATGTTTCAATTATTTTCAGCAATGGATCGTATACATGTTTTCTACTTGAATTCTGGACGGAACTTGCGACTCAATAAACGTTCAAAATTTTCAAACTCATTGGGAATGCAACCGATAAATATGATCGTTTCGTTACCTTGCACAAAATAAGAAATAAATACAAATTCCAAATATCAATGAGAAAATACACGTATTGATAACGTAATTATTATAATGAGGAAAAAGGGAAATGGCGAACTGAGTTCAAATCACTGCCTCTTTTGTTCCGTATAGTTGCAGACAAATGTTTCTTTTTTTCAAGAAGCTTTTTCTCGTCAGAACCCATTTTGCACAATTATAAATCTACCATTCGTCAGTGCATTGAATAGTGTTGCCGTATCTGGTCGGGTGCTGCTGCTATTCATCTTGAGTTTCTCGAAAAAAATCCAGAAGAGGATCTGCAATATAATCGATCCAGAGTTGGCAGCTCGTCTTCAGTCACTTTCTCAACGACGTGATGTGGCTTCCCTCTGTCTTTTCTACAAGTATTTTTATGACAAATATTTTTATGACAAAATTAAATATAATTTCAAAATATTAAGAAATGACATAACAAAAGCATCAAAAATTATATACAAAAATGTTAAAATTAAATTAATCTTTACGTTCTTAAAATGCTCATTACACGAAAAATTAAGCAATGTCAAGTCGGGATACCGCTGAGAAAGGTGCTATAACCTTGGGTACTGTAATGAAAAACAGCTCAGAACGAACACCCTTTTTACCCACCCGACCACGAGTTCAGTAGTAGGACTTTTATCTGAAAATCGTTATTCAAATATTCTGCAAAATTCTTACAATCCACAAATATTTGCTGGCTTTAACTAACATGTAAAAGGTTGATAAACCGGAAAATACAAATTAATCCATCAATTTACATTCCTATCGAATGAAATCCGTTCTCAGTTTTATGTGAATTGCCTTTGCCACTATATGTTGTCCAACTGGAATGTTATGAATGAATTGATTTAAACGATTGCAGATTTTATTGGACGTTGAATAAATTAAAGGAAACATAGGTGATCAACAGAGTCGCCGGCTTATTTAGATAATTTCAATGAAAAAGACTCAAGCTATTTCTATTAAAAAGGAAAAACAATCTAAAAAGATGTTTGTTAAAAGGTGGTATAAATGGTTGGTGAGGAGGTCGGTATAATAACTGAATTAGCAAAGCGTAATTGTGGGCGTAATGACTTTAATTATTCAAAAGATTTCATGAAGGCTGATTTCACAGATTTTTTAGAAGGGAGAAATAAAAACAACGTTGCCATTAGCAATAATAAACGATGGAAATTTCAAAGATGTTGATGGGAAACAGAAATGAATGAAGCCATTAATTTATTTGATAATAATCTTATCTTATAAACAGGTTTCATGAACGATCTCTTTGGATATTGTTAATGAAACCAAATACTATTCAAACAATTGAACCCGTTATTTCTATACTTGCTTCGGATTAATTTTATTTATATTTTACTGAAATTCACCTAATCTTTTACTTTCATGTGCAGTGTCTCTTCAGGACGTAGGCGATCATGGCCCTCTACATCTCGCTATTCCTAATAGTTCTTAGCACGCTTTCTCGTATTTTTCCTCCTAAGCCCCGCTCTGTTTTCCATTTGCTCAAACCCATCAAGAATGTCCCTCGTTGCTTTCTCCTGTCTCTTTTTCCTTCTGTCTGCGTTGTGGTGCGGTGGATATCGACTCGGAACGACAAGTCAGGGTGCCGAGTTCGAATTCCAGTTGAATTCCTTGCATTCACTTACGCACAAATACCCTTGGGAAAGGTATTAATCCGTCTATTCCCTCCAGTTATGGGTTAAATAATAGGACAGATTGGGTTCTATAGCCTTGGCTGGCAACCGTTCTACCGCAGAAGGCAATGGCAACTGCGGGATAATCTTCTTCCCAGTCAGCCATGTCTCTTTTAAGACATGATCGCCTAAAGCGTTATCACGTATGGCACTTAACTGACTGACAGATCAATGGTGATAACTGACATAAATAGGCTAAAATAAGGAGTGTAACCCTATGACTGGTATTAATTTTCAGCGATAGAGACTGGCCCTTTTATTCAGCGAATTCGTGGGTGTACCTATATAATTTCATTCTCTGTTATTGAACTGTAAAATTAATTTAAAAGAAAAAATTATACTATTTTAATTTTTATTTTTCAGAAATCATCTTCAAACCTATGGCTATAAAGTTAAACTAGCTACAAATCTATAAACTATTGGATAATTACTAAAATATGTTAAATTTCTAGTTATATTATGTAATTAAAAACTAAAAACGAAACTTTCGCTTAAGTTAGAATAGATGCATCTACCATACTTAGTTTTTAACAAGATAAAGATGTTAGTAAAATCATTGGTCACCTCTGATAACACTGATAACAAGATTACCGTGATTAAGAATCTCTTTTATACTACATTTCAGGCATTAAGTAACTAATACTTTTTCAAATCATATTAAAGTAACTTTAAATTTGCTAATTTTACTCAAATAACGTCTCAACAATGTTTATTTTATTTTTACAAGATTTTTAAAACCGAGAAATAACTTTTGTTTAAAATTGTCTTGATCACTCAAAAAATGGCAAAAAATTAAAATGTTTTAAAATCCCATAATTTTAAATTTCAATCAATATAATTTCCGTTTGAAATACACCATAGTTTTTATTTTTACTGGAAGTAATAAATTCAGTCCTTTAACTTGCAATTAAAGCTATCATTAAGACTTCAAGAAAACTTTATTTTTAACAATTCAATTTAAAATTTAGGTATCGAAAATGAGTGGAGGTACCTACGTTAAAGTCTCATCATTTTTTAGTTACTGGCTAGAGCTAACTATAAGTTCTATGCTAACAGTTTGTTCTTTTGCACTTTTCGCTTGTTGAAGTTTCTTTACGTTTCTTGCTTTTTTAAAGTTTGATTCTTAACAATATGTTGTTGTTTTTTATTTTGTTTTTTTCTGGGTTTTTTTTCAGTGTCTTTATTGTCTTGCTTGGAGTGAAATGAACAAAACAGAATCAACCGATAATTGAACACAGTCCACCTATTAACTTTATCATAGGTAACTATTTAGCATAGTTTGCATTCACATAGTACGTATGCACAAATTGGACTATTTTGATACTCTTCTCCTTGTACGCATGACCCCCTTCGCCATGTGTACATACTTTTTGTAGTCACCCTCCTCTATTTTACAAAATTTTGGTTCTTGACTTGAGATGCCCTTGCTTTTAATCGAAACGATTCATCATTCAATTTTTCACTATCGTCTTTTAGTTTGTTCGAAATCTCTTGTGCTTTAAAATAGCATTCTACTTTTCTAACGCAGGATAGGCATCAAGTTATAAAAATGTTCGTGCTGAACGCATTTATCCATTACAAATAATCGTCCGCTTTTTCAACCAACACTTGTGAAATAAACCATCAAAAATACTGAAGTGAAATTATTGTAGTTTCATTCCATTGTTTTTTGAAGTCTTAATACCATTTATTTGTGTGACTGTGGGTGGAGTCTGTCTATTTCGCAATAAAATTTCCTTTCAATTTTTCCAGTCTGGTTGCACGGGTAAACTTATGAGGTCGGGACACGGGGGAATAAAGTTCGTTGGAGCAGAAACCGTGAAATACTTGTGGAAAAGATAGAGAGAAGCCACATTCCGTCGTTGAGAAAGAGACTGAAAGCGAGCAGACAATTCGGGACCAACTAGATTGAAGATTCTCCTCGGGATTTTGTCAAGAATTCCGAGATGAACAACAAAAGCACCTGGCCAGATATAGCAATAGTACTCAATGCACGGACGAATGGTAGATTTATAAATGTACAAGTTGGTTTCTGATGAGGAACACCTCCTTGCTCGGCACAATCTTTTTAGCAGTGGATGTGACTATTGATTAGATGTATTCATTTTCCTTGAGGTCGGCTGAGAGAGTGAAGCCGAGGAGGCGCAGCATATTGCTTTCGGGGAGACTTATGTGACCTATATTAATGAAAAGTAGGAGAAATTCTCGCTGGTTGTTAAAAATAGCAGCTTCATTTTGAAAGAATTAAAGTTTACGAAACGTTACTTACGTCCATCACTGATTGGAGGTCCATTCCAAGAGCAAATGCGAGATCTACTGGCAGATTTCATATTGAGACGGGGTTTAGAAGGTGTTGCCATTTGCAAAATGCCAACTTGGGAACCGATTAGATCAAGAAGGTCATTGATAAATATCAAAAAGAGCGTAGGACCTAAGATAGAGCCTTGAGGGACACCCGCGTTCACATGAAAGGATTTCGACGTATACCAATTTAAAGCGAAAATCATTTTCCGATTTGACAGAAACGATTGGATTAAATCGAACAGTCTCCCACTTGTACCGCTACTCTGCAGCTTTTGCAGAGGCCAGCACGATCAAATGATTTTGAGATATCCCAGGCAACAACCCGTGCTTCACCGTTCATATCAAAATCCTGATATACCTACCCAGTGACTGCACGAGTGGGGTAGCTATATTGCTTGTCAGAAAATAATTTGTTGGATGTGAGATGTGAATCATTTCAGCATTGATAATAATAGCCTTGAAAACTTTCCGAAAAAGCGGTAAGTTGACAGTTTAGTAGTTAGAAGGGTCGGAGGGCTCTTCGGGGTTTTAAAGACAGGAACGACAGAGAAGGACTTCCAACAAGTCGGGAAGCAAGAAGCAGCATGCCAATATTTATATAGTTTAGAGACGAAAGGAAATGGTTCAGAGCCATTTCTTGAAGACGATGACTGGAATACTGTCACATACACTTTATGGAAGCTCAAATTTAAAAATAATGTTAAAAGAAAGAGGCTTATCTATACATTGCTTAGTTGGGTTTCATTTCTAGGAGGAAAGTTGGCTATGGATACTCCAGATAAGTCAAGTGTGGATTTGAAAGAGAATCTGCAAGCAAAGCACTCAGCTTTGTCGGCTGTGAATGTGAGAAGCTAAAAATTATCGAGTATTGAAGGCTGCTATTCAAAACACTTTTTGCAGAACCACCAGTAGTTCTGAGAGCCAAACTTGCGGAAACCATACGCTGCTTCATTCTATTAGCAAACAACAGCTTAGCATAATTTAGGACTCGCTTGCATTCACTGTGAGCAAAGACAAAAAAGGCGCCTGTTATGGTCAGAAGCCTCACTCACGGAAGAAGTCGTTCCTGTGAGCAATGGGTGCCGACCAAGCAGGAGAGAATCAAGGAGAATAATATGACTTAAACGGAACTTCCCGGAAAGAATAAAAGCATCGATACCAGCTTTCGCCTAAGAGAAGACTTCGGATGGACATTTTCAATAAGGAGACTAAAAACTTTGTTGCAAGAGATACCACAAAGGAAGTCCCGGAACGCATCCCAGTCTGATCTTTGATAGCAGTAGGATATTCTGCTCGTAGGAGATTCCTGGAAGTAGGTAGAGTGGAAAGAGATAATAACGGAAACCACGGCACGATCAGAGTTGCCAAGAGGGCAGAGTTGCATGACATGGCAGGAGTCAGGGATAAAAGTGAAACAAAGATCTGGCAGTGAGCAGATTTCATCAGGTTTATTGGGGAAACGCGTGGAGAAATTCACCACTTGTGTGAAATATTGAGTGATTGAAAAGTTCATGGTATGAATTCCTGCAAGATCTGTGACACAGTTTTCCAGCCACTTGACATGTTTGATATTAACGTCACCGAACACAAATATGTTAGCGAACGAATGGGAGTTAATGGCCTTGTCTATATTGCCCCAGGTGCTGTTTAGCAAGGAATTGTCAGGAGAGGAGGAATAACAGTAGAGAAACTAATCTAGCTTGGTATTGAGTGGCGGAGACTCATGTAAGAGTGGTATGAAGATTTAAGAGAACGTTGACCGTGTAAGCTGAAATAAAATGTGTGAAGGGAAGAAGGAGACGGAGACGCTAGAAATACTTCAAAGACTTATTTTTATTTTCTGGGTCGCAACTATCATTTGAGGGGAAATGTCTTCCCGAACAAGAGGTACGTCTTGTCCAGCCAAGAGTCCCAACGAAAGGTTCTCTTGGTTTCTTTTTGGCGCCTGTAACCTCCCTCTTTTCTCACGCATGCGTGTATGGTCTATCCTGTCCGACGCCCCCTGGGAGATTATTATTCTTTTTTGTGTTTATTTTATTTTATTTTATTTTATTTTGTGATTAATCCTCACACTATCACGCTTTTTTTTATAAATTGCAAACATATTACGATTTCAATATTTAATTTGCTTTTTTAACAAATATTTTTTATTAAATGTTTCATCTGTTTGTCTATACTTTAGAAATGAGGTAGTATTAACATTATTTACTGTTGTCCTCATTTTTATTGTCATGTTCACGACGTTTTGGCCGTTGTACGCTCCGGCCTTCTTCAGATGCTATGAATTTCGAACCTTCATCTCGATCACTGGGATATATCATTCTCATTCCATGTACGATGACACTTGCAGATGTCATGTAGTTATCTCCCTTAAACTCAACTCTCTAAGTTATTTGTTCACTACTGCTGTAACCAGGTATTGAACTCACAACGCTTTGGTCCAAGTCACTGGAAATAACCAACCCTTTTATCCACTGCGCCATAGGTTCTTGTGGATGTCGTTATCCTGACAATATAGATGAGGACAAGAGTTCGGATTATGTAAATAATCATTCATCTGTGTCATACTAGCAGTATAACTCGGCATTGCTCGGGTGTAATGAAAGCTTTAAAACTAATTCATGGTCCTGGAGCACAGACTTTTTGGACGTTGACACGAAAGACTAAAAAGCAATCGTTGTTTCCAGTTAAAACGAAACCGTAGACTGAAAGAAAAATGAATGGATGTAAGTCAAATTTTGATTTCGTGGTATCGATATCAAATAAGTTTTTTTCGTCGTAAACTGAATTTTGAAGGCTAAATAAGTCCTCTGAGTAAATGGTATCATGGCTGAGACTAAGAACTACAATTATACTTACTTAGAGCCAAATCAGAAGCAAAAACTAAAATAAAAGAGCTGAAAAAATACAGACATACAGGCAGATAAACAGACACACACACAAACATCTTGACTCATATATATATATATATATATATATATTATCGATTGTCTGCACTATTGTAAGGACTGCAACCTTGAAGCTTCTGAATATCGTTTCTTATATCTTTGTCTATGAATGTATCAAATTTGATTAAAATCGCACCACTCCTCCTATAACCCAATTTTTTCGATTATCGATTTTTGATATTTATCGGGGGTACCTCGACACAAAACCTAGCTAAGAACATTTGCAGACGCTTATAGTACAACTGTGTAAATTTTCAAGAAAATTGGTTCAGCCGTTTCGGAATCTATAGGTAACGGACACACACACACACACACAGACACACACACACGCACACACAGATTAGATATTTTAATTCAGGTTTGTTTTTCTTAATTCTGTACATAAACAATGGTTTTGTCGATAAATTCTTTTTCATCCATTGCCTTTTTTACGGAAAGTATTTATATCTTCTTTGTGAAAATTCATTTTTAAGTTAGCAGAAGAAATATTTGTATGTTTACATTTAAAGAACACAGGAAATAAATGTAATCTTGGCTTCTAAAAATATTTTAAGAAGCGGATATAAAGTAAACAATATTAAAGAACTATTAAAGACTTCGCTAATTTTAGGCCTGGCATGGTTACTTACAATCATTTTTTTCTGCAGCGTTCGTAGTGACCATTGTTATCAGCCATTTCCATATCTACAAATTAGGCCAACGAAGCCGGAAATATTTTAAGAAATTATGTAAATAAATAAAAATAATTTAGGTTTAATTAGATTTTCCTAAAGCAGTAGATAATTTAAAAAAAAAAGAAGTAAAGCGTTTGCTTAATGCATTATTATTATTATTATTAGAAAAATTAGAAAATTATTCAAATATTAATCTAATAATCAGCTCTCGGTATCAATGTCTAGAGTAGGAAATTTAAGTTAGAAAACGAACTTTTAAAAATAAGTAGCTAGTGAAATCATTTGAACAGTAAGAGAACTTCTATGACAACCGTTCGTAGGACAAGTATTTGGTTAGTTGGCTAAAATGTGTCAATATTGGTAATAAACGCTGTTAGCTTGAATTCGAGTTAACAAGCAAGAATTAAGAAAATTATATTGCGTCTCATGTTCCTTGTTATTTCTTCATTTTTCAGCTTATAACTTGCGTTATATTCATATTATGGACAGGAAATCCTACAATCTATTAACAAATTACGTAATGTTTATACATTTAATGAAATATCGTTAGAATATTTCTCGCATGCTAAAGTAGTTGTATCACATTCATCAATAAAAACAAACAAACACTAAGGCCTACAAGCAAAATTAGATTAGTAATAAAAATAAAAAGTCAATTATATTGTTAGACATTGCCTTATAAGGAAATATTCGACACACATTAACCGAGTAATTAGTTCTGCTGTTGAAATTATTTAACATTTTTCCCTTAAAACAATTTTTAAGGAAAATAGGTTCCTCGTATACAATGAATGCTTCAAGGACTGATGGAGTTTTCCTTCCTAACCTTTTACTTGAAGCAGTGTGGAATTTCAACATCTTGATTATGCCATTATTTTCTCTTCTTAAGCCCAGTAGCTGTTGTCACTCTATCCATTACTGATGGGGTTTTCTTTCTAAACATTTTATTTGAAGCAGTGTGGAATGTCAACATCTTGATTATGTCATTACTTTCTCTTCTTAAGCCCAATAGCTGTTATCACTCTTTCCATGACTGATGGGGTTTTTCTTCCTAACATTTTATTTAAAGTAGTGTGATAATTTGAGGAAAAAGTAAAAATCGATTACACTCCAGTGGGTCCAAAACTGACCGTATTATGAAATAAAGGAAACTAAATCTATTGTTTTGGCAAGCAAGGGTGTATAAAATAAGTATAAAACTAACCCATGTCAGACGTTGTCTGAACTGAAAAAGCGGTTCTTTGTTGAAACGTGGGGAATAAACATTCGTTCTGCGTATAGAAATGAAGATTTAATTTTCCGGGCTTGTCAACGATGATTGGGCCAGTTTTGTCCGAAAAATGTTACTCTCAAACATTCCTCTCGATCAGGATGACAAGGTTTTGATTTACTGGTATCTTGCAAAGTGTGGGTGAAAAATAAATCTAAAATCTCTGAGAATTAACAAATCAGTTCCATTTCGATCATAAAACATTTTCATGAACTCGAAAATTGTCTAATATGTTCGTCATATTTTTTTTATTTTTTCTATTAATTCACCCAAATAATGAAAAATTACTCATCGCAAATATAAATTCACTCCAAGAAATTATAAATTGTAAATCAAAGTTTGTTTTTTTTTCATTAAATTTTGGCACCCTTGAAATTATAAATTTAAAATCAAAATTTGTATAGCTTGCCTCGCAACAACTCTAATCCTCAGAATGAAAAATTACCAAAAATTATAGAGTTATTCAAATTTAGTAAGTGAGAATGTTATTCGAAGTACTTACAAAGAATTTGTCACAATTTAGAAAATAAGAGGAAAAAAATCTGTTTTTGACTTATTTATTGGTATGAACAGACCGAACACTTAAAATAGCGTACCCCAGTGGCCCACATTTGGGGCCATTGCAAAAGTCAACCCAATCAATATGCAATGGAAGGGAATCGCTCTGGAAGAATTTGGCGTGAATTTTAGTAAATATAAATTCTTATTCTTTTAGATTTAATTAATATAGTCAACCGTTGTGGTGCATTGTATATCGGCGCGGAACGAGAAACCGGGGAGCCGAGTTCGAATTCCAGTTGAATCCATTGTATTCACTTACGCGCAAATACCCTTGGGAAAGGTATTAATCCGTCTCTTCCTTCCAGTTATGGGTTAAATAACAGGACAGATTGGGTTCTATAGCCTTGGTCGGCAACCAGTCTACCGCAGAAAACAATGGCAACCTACTACGGGATAATCTTCTGCCCAGTCAGTCATGTCTCTTTCGAGACATGATCGCCCAAGCGTGTATCACGTATGGCACTTAACTGACAATCAATAAATTTTTTAATGTAAACTTTTTTCTTACGGTTTATGTGACTACGAATTATCTTGAAAATTAATTAAAACAAATTGCTTACTTCTGTCTCTAGAGTGCAATTGAATCATGTCAATATTTCCTTCAAAGCAATTGAGCTCACTACTAACATTTACTTATTGGGAGCTCAATCATGTTTATTAAATTGGCCTTGTGCCAAACATAACCGAACTTACCACAATTTAAGATTATCATCAGAAGGTTGAAAGAATAAAAATGATTCGTTTATATGTTTTAGTTCAAATATATTTACAAAACAGAATAACATCAATTTGATTGTATGAAATAATCAAACTGTGCAAATGTTCCAAGAGTAAGTGTAGTAAGGAGTTAAATGAATCCAGTGTTCACTGTTGTAGCGAAGTTTGTGTGCACAGAAAAAGATGAACAGGGTAGTAGTACAGTCTTTGTCCCTTTCTTTCTTTTTTGAGTAAGTTAGGAGAAAGAAAAATCGATAAAAGAAAATTGTACTTATCGTCGTTAATTTTGGGAGTCAGTTGAAATATATTATTATTGTTATCGTTGTCTTTTTCTACTTTGTGAGAAAGTGAGGACGAAGAAAAAGAGGTAAAGGAAAACAACACGCGAGAAGGAGAAGAAGAGTGAATGTATATCGACGAAACGTTATGTCCGGTTCAACGTTTTGAATTTTTTTTTTTTACATCGTGGCGGTGTCCTATCTAATCTTCACTTCCATCTAATTGATTTCAATGTATTTCTGTAGTTATATCAAATAACATTTTGACCCTGTTTTGTTAATTTTTCTCAGTTTTGTAATTCGCTCCCTTTTCATTGACCAGAAAAGTTTTTCACACTGGCTTGCGAAAGTTGGCTTCGCCTTTTTTCTTCAGTATGGAGTTAATCTTTTTTCTTTTCTTTTTTTTTTTTCCTTTTATTTTTATAATCATATCGCCCTAAGCAAGGCATTTTACTGCCACTGTTTTGCAGGGGGTTACATAGGAGGAAAGTTATGAGAAATAGTGACAGGTTATAGGGGGTGTTAGGAAGTGGGTAAGAGAATGATGAGAATGATGAGGAGAGTGGAGTGGACAGAGAAAGAAGTATGAGAGAGAAGATAAAGAAAGAATTAAAAAGAAAGAAGGAAAAAAAAGAATCGTAGGATTTTTATTAATCATATCGCCCCAAACAAGCCATTTTACTGCCACTGCTGTGCAGTGTGTTACATAGGAGGAAAGTTATGAGAAAGAGTTATAGGTTATAGAGGGTGTCAGGAAGTGGGTAGGAAAAAGATGAGAATACTGATGAGAGTAGAGTGAACAGAGAAAGGAGCATGAGAGGGAGGATGCAGGTTAGTGAGATAGACTTCACATTTAAATTCTTGGAGATTGTAGCTGTCGGAGAAGCAAGTAAATGGAAGGGAATTCCACAGGCGGGAAGTGCGGGAAAAGAAGCTGATGGAGTAGAATTTGCATTTACATTTTATTGGTTTCACAGTAAAAGGGTGGGACTTAGTTGCTAATCTTGTGGCTCGAGTAAATTCATATATAGGGGGAACCAGTGAGCTAAGTTCATCAGAGCAGAAGCCGTGCAAGTATTTGTAGAAGCGACACAGGGAAACCACATTGCGCCGGTGAGAAAGTGACTGTATCCGAGCTGGCAAGTCGGATCGAACACATTACAGATTCTCCGTTGGATTTTGTCAAGGACACCTAGGTGGATAGCAGGAGCACCCGGCCAGATATGGCAATAGTACTCGATGGTAGATTTGTATATGTGCAGGATTGTTTCAGACGGAAAACTTCCTGGTCCTGCACAGAGAACCGACCTTCTTAGCAGCGGATTTAACGATGTATTTTATATAGTCATTCCACTTGAGGTCTATTGTGAGAGTTAACCCGAGGAGGCGCAGTGTTTTGATTTCAGGGAGATTAGCCTGGTCGATGCTAATGGAAGGTAGGAGCGATTGTCTGTGATAGCAGCTTCGTTTTGGAAGCAATATAATTCACGAGGCATTTCTTACCCCAGTCCAACACGGATTGGACGTCCTTTTCAAGCTCGGCAGCGAGGTTTGCTTTGTCAACCTTGGCAGATTTTTGATCGAGGCGGTGTTCTATCTGATCTCCACTTCCATCTGACTGATTTAAATATCTTTTTGTAGTCATATCAAATACTATTTTGACACTGGCTTGTTAATTTTTCTTAGTATTGTAATTGGCTCCCATTTTATTCATCAGAAAATTAATTGGTCAAAAAGATTTTCGCACTGGTTCGTAAATTAGTAAGCAGTGAAACGAAGTTACTTTTATTTCTTGCTTACCACACACCTGAAGATTTCATTTTAGTAAAATTCTTTTAAGAGAAGGTCTGCATTTTCCTAATTTCTCTGAGAACTTTTAAATTAAATTAAATTTAAATTAATTTAAATTAAATTAAAACTTTCTTCCAATAAAATCTGCAGAAGGTTTCCCAGAAGGATATACAACAAAAAAATATTCAAAGTGATGATTGCAAACAAAATAAAACGAATATATAATCAAAAAGCAGTGTCAATTGAAGTAGAAAATGGCGTAAATGCGATTCGTAATCGAGAGTTTCTCTTAAAAATATTTTAAGACGAGTACGAAATATGAAAAACAAAACAAAAAACATCTTGTCGCTAATATGTAATTTACCCACAGATCCATGAAAGACGGTTAAAAACGACGAAAGCGGAAATGGCAGTTGTTCGTGAAGGACGAGAATACGAAATTGTAATGTTTTTGCGCTCTTTATAGGGAATTATTTCTATTATGTAGGAAAAATAGACATTAACTCTACGGAAGCTATCATAGGAAGAGAAACTTTATTACGTTTCATGGCCGTATTTTTGTATTGCAATATCTCATTCTGTAAAGTTGATATGACTTCAACTATAATGAAAGATGATAATGAGAAATACAAAAAGGATACGTGTAAAGACGTGAAACAAAGAAGGGGATAGAGGGTGAAAGAAAGAAAGAAAGAAAGAAAGAAAGAAAGAAATGAATATGGGATAGAAAATATCCCATATTCTTCGAAGGAAGAAACATTTGAAACAGTCTATATTTTAAAAGAATATGCATTTCATAATTGTGAACTGTTACAATGTTTGACTGAGTCTAGTAGTTTTCATTTAGTTAGACTAAGAAAATTACTGGAAAAAAAGGTTGAGTGGAAAAGGGTTTAATCACGAGAACACGGATTTAGAATTTTCAGTACGACTGAAAGGACTATGCTTTAGCGACCGACTTTAACTCAAAGCGGATAGATGAGTCCATGTTTCAATTATAGTGTAAACAAGGTTAGACAGTCTTTCTGAACACCAGGAACTGATTAAATAATTACTTCCACTTTAAAGCGGAGGGATTGTATTCTGTAGCTTTTGACTGTTTTGTTTATTTGACTGTCTGTCTGTCCGTGGTCAAGATATCTCAAGACCCGATGAATTGATTCGGATGTAATTTTCAGGGATGATTTGCCTCATGACATGCACGAACTTGGTTCGTTTCGGTACGGAACAAAGTTTCTGAGTTATTTTCCCCGTTTTTACTGGTATTTTTTCGTGCGTTTCACATGCCAAATACAGAATGACCTCCCTTAGATTTCTCCACATCATTAAATTTTCTGAACGCACTAATTTTTCAAAGATCATATTGTCATTTATAATATAAATTTAATAATAAATATTAAATTTATCCAAAAGCCAACAAAAAACACAAAAAAGAAAAACAAAAATGCAGTCAAGTTCATTGCAGTTATTCTCATTTTAAAAATCATCTCTTGCTAATCACTAAGATCATGTCGGTATAACTTGGCGGGTGTTTGAGGTCTTTGATTGCTCTTATTATTATTTGCAGTCATTCATTTATTTGCTTCTTTTTAACTTGACATAAATGAACACAACTAAGTTTGCTTACCGTCATTCTTGCGAAATTAGTTTTGTTTTTTGTCGAGAACAAAGGAATATAATCTTCATCTTCTTCATCATTATGTTCCTCTACTTTTTGAATCTTTGTCAGTGAAGTTAACTTTAATTAAAGTTAACTTGCTGAAACAGAAGTCAAATTAATGAAAATACTTTATCTCCAATATGAAGCAAGTTAAAAAGTTATTACTAATATAGCTAGGTACTTAGCAATACAGCATAGAAATAGAAAAGGTAGAGAAAGCTAATTGAAGAAGGATTAGGAATGAGAGCCGAAACTTAATCTTTGATAAAGGTGTTGTCTATAAACTACAGGATGCCTCACAAAATCAATGTCATTTTATGTTTAATATATGATGAAAAAATAGGTAACTGATATGTCTCGGAAAGGTATATATATATATATATATATATATATATATATATATATACTAGCAGTGTAGCCCGGCGTTGCTCGGGTGTAATGAAAGCTTTAAAACTAATTCATGGTCCTGGAGCACAGACTTCTTGGACGTTGACACGAAAGACAAAAAGCAAGAGTTGTTTCCAGTTAAAGCGAAACCGTAGACTGAAAGAAAAATGAAAGGATGTAAGTCAAATTTTGATTTCCTGGTATCGATATCAAATAAGTTTTTTTTTTGTCGTAAACTGAATTTTGAAGGCTAAATAAGTCCTCTGAGTAAATGGTACCATGGCTGAGACTAAGAACTACAATTATACCTACTTAGAGCTAAACCCGAAGCAAAAACTAAAATAAAAGGGCTGAAAACCTGATTTTGATCAAACCCGGTATCTTGCCTTTTATATATATATATATATATATATATATATATATATTATCGATTTTCTGCACTATTGTAAGAACTGCAACTTTGAAACTTCTGAATCTCGTTTCTTATGTCTTTGTCTATGAGTGTATCAAATTTGATTACAATCGGACCATTCCTTCTATAACCTGATTTTTTCGATTATCGATTTTCGATATTTTTTCGAGTGTTTATCTCAACATAAAACCTAGCTAAGAACACTCACAGATGCTTATTGTACAACTGTGTAAATTTTCAAGGAAATCGATTCGGCCGTTTTTGAGTCTATAGGTAACGGATACACAGACACACACACACAGACAAAGTTCCATTTATAAATAAGTTTAGATAAATGAATAAAATTCGAATAATGGGAGTAATTGTCAGGCATGTCAAGAGCTTTCATCATGCATTATATGTAAGGATATTACAAGAATCCTCTTCATAACTTGGAAGAATATAATTAAACTCTCAATATAATAATAATAATAATAATAATAATAATAATAATAATAATAATAATAATAACTTGAACAGATGAACCAACGCTGTCAAGACAAACCTTTGCATGGCCAATATCCAGAACGTGCTAATAAATCCAATGTTGATAAAGTTAATACTCATCGATGGTTACGTGCATCTGGATTAAAGTCTTAGATTGAAGGCTTTATTCTTGCAGTGCAAGACCAAAGTCTTTTCACTAGGAACTTTCAGGCAAATATTATACATAATAATGTGGATCCAAAATGCAGGTTCTGTGATAAATACCAAGAAACAATATACCATCTAATCTAAGGATGTTCTGTACTTGACCCAAATGAATATAAAAATCGTCACGATAGAGTGGGGCAATATCTGCATCGGACAATGTGCCAATACTATGGAAAATATGTAAATAAACACTGGTATGAACATCACCCAGCACCGGTTACAGAAATAGAAGATGTCACCATTCTATGGGATTATACCATCTACACAGACAGAAAAATTGAAGCAAATAGGTCGGACATTATTGTTAAAACCAGAAAGAAAAAACTTGCCTATTAATTGATATGGCTTGTCTAGCGGATTGTAACATAGCAACCAAGGAATTCGAAAAACTATCAAAGTATAAGGACCTGGAAATTGAAATAGAAAAATGTGGAAATTGAAAACAAGAATCGTGCCAATGATAGTAGGTGCACTTGAAATGATAAAAAATGGAACAAAACAACACATTGAAAGAATCCCTGAAAACTTCAGCTTAAGAGATATACAAAAAATTGTCTTGTTAAGTACAGCTCACACACTAAGGAGAACTTTGTATATGTAATGCTAGGGATGTTAGGGGAGATAGAAAAAACATGAAATGGAGCAATAACAACACATCACGACCTGCCTTAGGTCTTCCCGCAGATTGGCAGGTAGTGCAGCCAAAGCAGAAATCAAAATATGATGAAAAATGGCAAAATACTAGGTATTTGAGCAATCAAGAATTCAATAACATTCACAAATTTTTTCACATGACACTGACATCATGATAAATGTAACTATAGTTATCGTTTGAAAAATACTCCCGTTCTTTCTAGTTAAATGTGGAGAAAACCAATGAAAAATAACTTGATGTCTGGATTCTATGTTCCCGCATAACTTAAGAATAAGTATGACTCCCACCTCTCTCTTATCCTTTCTTCAACATCCCCTGTGCCATTTTCTTTTCTTTTCTGTCTCCTCTGTCCTCTCACTGTAACTCTCAATGGCATTACTGCCTTGCTTGGGTAAAACGATAAAAAAAAATGTTACTCTTAAAAGTAATATATAGTCAAAAATAACCTACAGTGTGTTGTTAACGGGAGTAAAGAAAGGCTTATTAATTTTTTACCCCTCCAAAACAAAACTGTTCCTTATCAACCATCTGAGGCCCCACTTCATCAGCGTGTTTAACCGGCATGCTTCTGGGTAATTTTATTCAAACGCGTGGGTCACCGAGGGCTCTATCCTTAGACCAACACTATTTCTGATCTTCATCAATGATCCTCCTGTCTTTAACTAGGTTTTTAGGCAGATGACACAACCATTTACTCTTCTCTTAGGAACAAATCCAACAGACCCGACAAACTAAATCTGGCAACTGCTCTTGAAAAAACACCTCAAAAACCACCACAGAGAAACTTTTCCGTCTACCACCAGGCATAGCAGATTCTAAACTCCATGAGAGCAACAGTCTACGCCTTCTTCTCCTCACGATTTACAGACAAGAAATGGAGCGATAACATCGAATCAATTGCTACGTCGGCTCTAAGGAAGTTTGTTCGCTGTGTCATGCCAGGATTTTTTAAATTTTTTCTCCTCAGAATCGATCTTGCACATTTATGAATTTACCATTCATCCGTGCATTGGATACTGTCGTCATATCTCGTCTGGCGCTCCGGTTGTACATCTCGAGATTTTTGACAAAATCCAAAAAATGATCTGCAATGTAATCGATCCTAACCTGGCATCTCGACTTCAGTCACTTTTTCACCGACGACAAGAATTAACTTGTAAACTTTCACGGCTTCATCTGTCTTTTCTACAAGTATTTTCACGGCTTCTGCTCTGAAGAGCTTAATTCTCTTGCGTTCCTCCTTCATAAATGTACTCATGCAACTAGATAACAACTAGGTCCCACCTTTTAACAATCAAAATAGGCAAATGTAACCGCCCCTTCTTATCTATCATATTTTGATGGCTAGATCCTATGTCCCCGCATAACCTAAGAATAAGTATTAGTTGAATTACACCAATATACGTGTCAGTCAGTTAACTGCCATACATGATACATGCTTGGCCGATCATGTCTAAAAAGTGACATGACTAGCTGGGCCAAGATTTTTCCGCAGTAGGTTCCCATTACTTTCTGCGGTAGCCAACTAAAACTATAGAACCCAATCTGTCCTGTTATTTAACTCATAGCGGGAGAAAAGAAACGGATTAATACCTTTCCCAAGGGTATTTGCGCGTAAGTGAATGCAATGAATTCAACCGGAATTCGATATCGGCTCTATCATGTCTCTTTCTGAGCCGATATTCACCGCACGGCAACTGTGTAGGCCACTGTAAATAAAACAATGATTATTAATAATAAAATTAAGAATGAAAATATTTCCTCTGAAGTTTCTAAAACAATGTAAAATACATTTTTTTTTGTTTTGCCTCGGGACTCTTTCCACTAAAAAGTATTTATAATATCACAATCCATAAAAATGTGCACATCAGTATATATATATATATATATATATATATATATATATATATATATATTATTACTTACGATTTATTTAAGCGTCTTTCATTGAATATGAGGCGTGAATACGCTATGTTCGAAAACTACACTAAAAAAATAAACCAAGCACGATGCGTACTCTAAAGAACAATGGATAACGAAAGCCGAAGGCGATCAAAAGATATTCAAATATTTATAAAATATTTCCAGGAAGCAAAAAATAGCCCGACCCATAACAAAATCTAATAAAAATTTTCTTACACAAAGAATATTTGATGGTCTATCTATATTGCATTCATACATGTTTAACTGAATAATATTGACACGTTTTACAAAAAATCCATAGCTGAAATGGATAAAGTTAAATTTTGACATAATTACAACAGAACGAGTTCACAGTTGTTTTTAAAAATCACCATCTCAACGATCAGAGTTACAAGTTTGCTTTGTAATTCACTTCTGAGGATGATCTCGGAAGAGAACAAAAGTACTTGGGTAAGAAAGAACTATAGCGACCGCCTTGCTGGATTTTATCTTAACATCAAGAAAAGGATTAAAGAACTGAAAGGACTATTTAAAAATAGACATAATATTTATATATTAATCAATTAAACATGTTTAAATGAAGATCTTCTTCTTCTTCTATGTGTCCTGTCCCTTCAGGACGTAGGCGATCATGGCTCTCCACGTTTCCCTATCCCTTGTGGCTCTTAGTATGTTTGCTCCTGTTGCTCCTGGCAACTCCCGTTCCGTCATCCACCTGATCAGGCCCTGCAAATATGTTATCCGCTGCCTTCCTCTGTCTCTCCTTCCTTCTATCTGACCAGTCAGTATCATGTTCTCCAGGCTCTCCTTCCTCATTGCATATCCCAGGAACTTCAGTTGTCTCTTCCTGATGCTCAGCATCAATTTCCTTTTTGTTGCCATTCTTTCTAACACCTCGTCGTTGCTTGTATGCTCAGTCCACGATATCCGTAGCATCCTTCTGTAGAACCACATTTCGGCCGCTTCCAGTTTTGTTCTCATTTTCGATGATATTGTCCAGCATTCACAGCCGTATTGAAGAACTGACATCACGTAGCAGTCTAGCACTCTTTTCTTCGTTTCTTTTGAGATTTTCCTGTGTGTTAGTATTTTGCTCATCTTCTGGAACGCGTCCTTTGCCATGCCAATTCGCCTTCGGATCTCCGTGTCGCAATTTCCATCTCCTGTTAGAACACTTCCTAGGTACTTAAATTTTTGTACTTGCTTGATTCTGTTATCTCCCACCTGCATTTGGCATTTTGGGTTGTATCTTTTGCTGATGACCATGCACTCAGTTTTCTTAAAGTTTATTTGTAGTCCCTTCTTGTCACTCTCCACTGCTACTTTCTGTATGAGGTCTTGTAGTTTCCTTTCCCTGCCTAAACACATACAAACACACATACATATGAAGGGACTTTTAATCCAATCTTATTGCCGTAAACGTTATTTTAGTAGGTAAACATGCTTGAGCCACTATCTTTATTGATAATTATTCAATAATTATGTAGTCAAGTAATGAAGAATATATATATATATATATATATATATATATATATATATATATCAGCTTGCGGTGTAAATATAGAAGAATTCAAATGAGTATCCTCTACATATAGTGGTAGGATGACTCTCTAAAAGAGCTCTAAATATATATGTATATAAATATATATTGAGCAAATATAAGAAAAAATTAAGACACGTTATTTCATGGTAAATCGGAATTTCGGCCTATTTCAGGTGAACCATCATCAGCTTCCGTCTTTCTTGTACAGAAGATTTTACACAAATGAAATTCACAAAAGCCTAAAAAACGGAATAAAAATAAAGATCGCTCCATTAAAGAGAAAATTTAAGAATAAATACATCATTACATCAGTTCAGCGAATACACACACATATTCATACTTAAGCATATATATACACGCAACATATAATCAAGGAGCACGCGTAAGAGTGGGTGTCAACTAAAATCTAAAGATGCATTTAGCAAGTCAGTTAGACTCCTGATCCGTAGATGTGAAACGTAACGGAAGTTGGTTAGGAGAGAGAAAAAGAGAGAAAGAGAAAGAGCGTTAAAAAGAAAGGTAGGTACCTTAAAGCGTAAACGAAAAGGGAAGAAGAAAGAAGAGAGGAATAAATTTGAATTAGAATGAACAAATGATAGGAGAAAATGAAAATGAAAACTAAAGAATGAATAGTATATATTAACGGTAAAAGGATATGACAATGGGGTCTAAAAAAATTAAAAACATTTAAGAGATAATAGTTAATCAATCCGTTGTAATCACAAACACCACCACACCACTATATAATCAAAATTATAGTAATTATTTGGTTAACAACACAATAACAATAATACAGTATAACTTAATAATGTAGGTAAATTTTTCGGTCAAGGGTACAGTTATAATACAGTATAAATTTAGTAATGCAAAAACTATATATGTACACATACAACCCACACACATACAGTTAAATGCGTACGCACACACATGCATATATATATATATATATATATATATATATATATATATATATGAGTTTAACATAATTTAAAACGGCTCCTATTTCAACATTTAAAAACTAGTTGCCTCCTCAGATTCAGCAGATCCAATTGGTGTTTGTGTTTGATGATAGTGATTTTTTCATCCTGGCATAAGCGATAAACAATCTTTGAAGTTGATGGGTGTGTTAGACTTTTTAATGATATTCTATTTAATCATAGGAGTTAATTACTTGTCTTTCAATGACCAGAGATATTTAAATAGAGATATCTGGTTTTTCAGGGTTGGAAAAGGAGTGTGCATGATTCTATAACCGTTGTTTCCAAGCACTTGCTGAAATACCAATGTAGTTGGTATTTTCTTTTGGGTATTTCATAGGTTGACATACAACCCCTTCTGTCATACATTTCCTATCCATAGAACCCTCATGCAATTGCATTTATGTGTATGACTGTCATGTCCAGCTGCATCTCTTATGTCTTGTAAATTCCGAGCAACGTTAGGGTTGCTTGGTTAGGACTTGCAGAACTAAAGCTAGCTCGGCTAGGAGTTGTTACTCTGGAGCTGACTTGATCAAGGGTAGTAGATTTCGTGTTATCAATTTGTTTTTTATATCTAAATAAAGTTCTTCTATTGTGGAAGCTGATTGTATTTTCTATATTTTTAGTACACGAATAGCTAATTTTTAGGGTTTTCTATTAAATAGTCTATGAAGGAGACTAGAATTGCTAAAATGTTTATCTACGCGTTTAAGAAAATATTTGCCTATATTAATATTACATAATTTGCAAAATGGAGGGTTGAATCAAATTGCTTTCTTTCTTCTGTTGGTCTTATTGGTATTACTATATTTCAAGGATTCGTCATAAAAAAGCGGCTTTTGAAATTCGCTGTTATGTAAAGCCTCATTATATTTTTTGTGTGTGTGTGGCGAAAGTTTTTTTGGTTAGAAGATAGTCTGTTAATTCTAGTATTAACGGAATTAGGAATTTGTCTCAGTACATTGGGTTCTATAGACTTGGTCGGCAACCAGTCTACCGCAGAAAGCAATAGCAACCTACTGCGGGATAATCTTCTGCCCAGTCAGTCATGTCTCTTTCGAGACATGATCGCCCAAGCGTGTATCACGTATGGCACTTAACTGACTGACATGTGAGGGGTGGTTGGAATTAATATTGATGTATAAAGGTATTTGATTAGGTTTTTGGTAGGGTCTAAAGCTGTTACTCAAGAGGTCGAAGGTGATGTCTAGAAAATTAACTATTTTACGGTAAGTCTGGAGATCTAATTTAAAACCTAGATATTTAAAGGCGTTAGTTAATTGTTTTTGTTTTTGTAGCACTGTTAGACCATTGCTATTGTTAATAATTGCTAATCCGTCATCTCTGTATAACCCGACTGGTTCTAAGGCTCAAAATCTATCTATAATGTTTAATACATATAAACCTCTTAGATCTGCGACCTGGGCAGAATCGAAAGTGCCCATAGGAACGTCAAAATTCCAGCGTCCCTTCTTAATCCAAATTGAAGAATTATGGATCAAAATATTTTTCTTACAGTCCATTATATTGTTTACTTGGTCCTCAATGATGGTGACGAAAGTTTTAGCAAAATTGATGCTATTTATCGGCAATTCCTCGGAGATTGAAGAGTATAAATCTCTGATGTCCAATTGAATAAGTGAGGCCTTGTCTTTTAGGGCGTATTTGTTTAAACCATTTAGTAGCATCGTTGGAGTTCTTCCATAGATTAAGTTTCAATGAGGTTTGCATCTGTGAGACTATATCTTGGATAATACGTTTAGAAATTATTCCAATTCGGATTTTGTGGGGTTAATTAATCTAGTTGGTTTGGCACTAGTAAAGTCCTCTTTGTGATCTTTCAGTAAGATATTTTAATTCAATTTTCCCATTCTATCTTCGATTTTTAGTTTTCTAGCATGTTTAGAGGTTTTATTATCTAAATTAGATAGTGTGTTAGAAGTATCTAATTTGTA
>JBBBDQ010002054.1:2417500-2650000 GCA_037127315.1 Ascarosepion bandense
GCGTAAGTGAATACAATGGATTCAACTGGAATTCGAACGAGGCTCCCCGGTTTCTCGTTCCGAGCCGATATCCACTGTACCACAACGCACCTGTACCTGGCATCACGACTCCGATAAATTTCCCACCAACCTAACGAGGCTTTCCTTTTTTTTTTCTACAAATATTTTACGAAGGTTGTTCTGAGAAGCTTTTCCTCTAAGTGCATTGCCTTTGTGAATTTAAGCGTGCTACTAGATTGGTAATTAGGTCTCACCGTTTCGCAGTTGGGCTAGCTAGAACCGTCAGTTCTAATCTAATAGTTTCTTTTATCGCACTTCTCGCCTGTGGAACCCCTTTCCGATTTATTGCCTCCCTGCCACTTACGATCTTCAAAAATGTAAATGCAACGTCAATAGCCATTTTCTGTCTTCCTGAGCCCTGTTCTTTTATTGTCTTTTCCTCACTTTTCGCATCTTAGTGGCTTTATTCCCTATAAGGAAACATTTGGTATTTCCCTATAAGGAAACATTTGGTATTCATTGACTGAGCAGTCAGTACTGCTTTCATTTGAAATTTATAAAATATTTCTCTTAAAAAATTTTTCAGGAAAATATTTCTTTCAAGGCTTGTTTTCATACTGTATCAAATATGATACGAATGGCCCTAGAGGGTTACATAATGTGTAAGAAGCGTAAGAGACGGACATCGTGGAACTGTATTAAATATCTTACTAGATTATAGATGTTTATATATATTCGTTGCTGTTATACACAAAACCCTTCCTTCAACTTACTAGCAGCGAAGATGCTGATTGTTCCTCGTAGAGAGGGGAATCCACATTAATATTCAGTGAGACATTAAGAGGAGCAAAAGAAACTTAGTAGTAATTGGAAGTAAATTGATTTCTATCTAATCGTCTAGAATTACCATTTTCCATCCTCAAGAAGTTGACAGTTTTTGAAATCTGTATAAATTCAGATAGATTGTCAGATTAGTCAAATCCTTTGGTGATATTTGGCTGCTAAAGTTCATTCTCCCTTTCCATAATTTCGATTGCATATCATCAAAGCCAAGAAAATTATCTCCATTACAGATGTGAATTCCCTTTAAGTTGCTTGCTGATCCATTTACTAATATCAGAAGACGTGCGGAACAATCAAGAGCATTTGAATCAACCTCAGATTTTTATCTGTGAAAGTATTAAAGATGGTTACCCTAATTTACAGAAAAAAAAGTCAAAGGTTTGGTGCCACTATCTGGATTTCGAAGAATTACCTAAGAGTTGAAGGTTGCTTGACCTTTCAAAAGTAATTTACTAACTCATATTGGACAAAGATTTTATAATCCTTCGGTTGTAGGCATTCTATAATAATAATAATAATAATAATAATAATAATACAATGGTGGGCATTCTATAATAATAATAATAATAATAATAATAATAATAATAATAATGGTGGGCATTCTATAATAATAATAATAATAATGGTGGGCATTCTATAATAAAATAATAATGATAATAACAATGGTGGGCATTCTATAATAATAATAAGAATAATAATGACGAAATTAACAAGTTATTACATAAAATTTCCTTTACTGCTTTATTTTATTTTTTTATTTTTTGTTTTACTTAATCAACAGAAATTGCTTCATTTAACTCAGGAATTATTTTCGATTTGAGCCTCTAAAGAAATTATTTCAGTAAATCCCTATAAGGCATAGTAAATCTGAAACCATCTTAAACTGCTGTAATTCATTTTATTCAATAGAAATTATTAAATAAAAAGAGTATTGTGTTTGCCACAAACTATATATATATATATATATATATATATATATATATATATATATATATATATATATATAAGCATAGTTTATTCACATTCTATATATAACACGCTAAGATCCGCCTTTCTCGACCAAGAGCCCATAGAGGTAAAATCGCTGATGATGGTTCGCCTGAAATAGGCCTATACCTCCAATTTACCATGAAATAACGTGTCTGCCTTAATTTTTCTTATATTTGCTCTATATGTATTTATATACATATATATTTAAAGGTCTGTTAGAGAGTTATCCTACCACTATATATACAGGATAAACCTTTGGATTCTTCTATATATACACCGCATGCTGCTGATATATATATATATATATATATATATATATATATATATATATATATATATATCAGCTTGGAAATGTAAAAATCCATAAAAAAGATCATCCCCTCCGACCTATAATTTCTCAAATACCCACACCAATATATAACCTTTCCAAAACACTTAACAAACTAATTACTCCCCTACCTTCCTAGTAAATATAGTATTAATTCCACGGATGAATTTTTACAGATTCTCCATTCCGTAAAACCTAAGAATCAAATAATTGCATCTTTGGATGTCCAAAACTTATTCACTAATGTTCCCGTCCAAAAGATTGACATCATTATCCGTGATATATACAATCATGCTACTCTCCCATCAAACAATATTAAACCCACTATATTAAAATAAACTATTATTAGCATGCACCACACAAGTACCCTTTCACGATCCCTTAGGCAATATTTATCCTCAAATAGATGGGATTGCGATGGGATCTTCTTCAGGTCCCCTCTTTTCTAATTATTATATGACAAATTTAGAAAATAAATTAATTAATGACAACAATAAACCCTCTATATATGTAAGATACACAGATGACATCTTCGTTTTTACTAAGAATATCGATCAAATTACACATCTTAAAAACAAATTTGAAAGTCACCCCGTCCACAAAATTGCATTAGAACTTAATGTTAATAAAAACATTCCATTCCTTGATGTAGTCATTTATTCTAGCACACATAGATTTACTACTTCTTTATGTAGGAAACCAACTAGCATAAACTCGTGTCTTCTTAATTATAATAGTGAATGCCCCAAACGATATAAGTTAGCTGTTATAAAAAACTTAATTCAACGCACACAAATGATATCTTCTTCCAAATCTATATTTTATAAAGAATTACACAACATTAAGCAAACACTTGTCAATAATGGATTTCCTTACTCCGTTATTGATCAACAAATTAAAATGTATCTCAACAAAGTTAACTATAGCTCAAACAATATTGATAATATCAATAATAATGGTGTACATCAAAACAAACATAACACTATTAACTTATACTATTGCAACCAAATACATAATAACTACAAACAAGATAAAAAAAAAAACTCTCAAAAACATAATACGTAGAAATGTTAAACCAGTGGATAGTAATAATCAAATTAAACTCATTATATACTATAAAAAATTCAAAACAATTGACCTCATAGTCTCTAATAACCCTACAAGCACTAAACTAAATTTTCTACAAAAAACCAATGTAGTGTACCAATTTACATGCCCGTTCAGAGATTGTATCTCTGGTACTAATAAAAAACCTAGTACATATATTGTCTTTACTACAACCACGCTCTCCCGTAGACTTACACGTCACCTTTCTGATCAGAGTACAATTAAACAACATTTCTCAGAAAGACATAAACATGTAGGTAATATCAGACAGATTTAGTCAACAATACAATAATCCTTACTCAGACACACAGTAAAAAGAACCTTCAAATATTAAAGGCCATGTACATAAAATACAAACAACCCACACTTAAAATCACGTTTAAATCTGGTCATAGCACATTACATTGCATTTGAATACATGGTTCTATTGTCATTTCGCGCTATCACGCGGTGTGACGTCATAGAACGCATTGCAAATTTGAGAACTACGTTTGTTATTATTGGTAACTAATACCGTTGCCTCGCGAAGCTTTATGTCAACACAAAATAAAATCGTCGCTGATGGCGGATGTTATTTTGTTACTGTCTTAATAACCTCTCTGAAGATGGCTCAAGTGAGCCGAAAGCTTAGAACCAAATTAATGAAAAAATATCCAAAAGTTGGATAATTTTGTCTTCATTTTCAACTGAAATTAAAGTCAAAATACGTCGTTTAGGACGGCTCATGATTAAACATAATAACATCCATTGTCTCTTATATTTAACAGTATATATATATAGATATATATTTATATATATATATATATATATACGCATTGCCTATTCAGTAATGAATTAGAGCACTCAAACTACTGGCGTCTGTTAAATCACCCGCTAAAAGTCTGCCTCCTTCTAACGAGCGCCCAGAGCTCAGAGGTAGAATCACCGACTGACACTAATTTTCAATCCTGGGTAAAAGCAATCGGATATCTAACCTTACTGATGAGCTGTGATACAGCGAAACAGATCTGTCTGTGGATGTCTATATATATATATATATATATATATATATATACTGTTAAATATAAGAGACAATGAATGTCTATTACGTTTAATCATTTGACCTTACATTTAAACTCCTGGAGATTATAGCCGTCGGGGAAGCAATCGTGTGGAAGGAAATTCCACAGTCGGGAAGTGCGAGAAACGAAACTGTTGGAGTAGAAGTTGCGGTTGCATTTTATCGGTTTCACTGTAAAAGGGTGGGATCTAGTTGCTAATCTAGTATCTCGTGCAAATTCGAACCTAGGGGACACCAGTGATCTAAGTTCATCGGAGCAGAAGCCATGCAAGTATTTATAGAAGAGACACAGGGAAGCCACGTCGCACCGGTGAGAGAGAGACTGCAGGCGGTCTGCCAAGTCAGTATAAATCACATTACAGACCTTCCGCTGTACCTTGTCGAGAAGCCCAAGGAGAAGAGCAGGGGCACCCGACCAGATATGGCAACAGTATTCTATGCACGGGCGGATGGTAGATTTATAAAAGTGCAGGAGGTTATTTGATAAAGTGTGAGTGGCATTGCAGGCTACTGCTGTGAAGGTTAGAATTAGTGGAACAAATGAATGCAGCTCGTCCGAATACTTTTCATTGAAGTAGCGAAAGAGCGGTGAGAATCTTGTCATATCCCGCTTGGAGGGTGAAAAATAATTTGTCACCCACATTAACTCGGAGACGCTTCTGGATTCGATCGATACTGGCAGCTCCCACCTAAATATGACCATTTTAGGCCTGATCTGGGTATCGTAAAGATTGACGATAGCATGTTGAGTCATGGGGAGGTACAGGAAGCCAAACATTTTTTTTGCATTTTTATCAATGGATAGTATGTACGATTACCACTTGAGGTCAAGTGTGAGATTGAAGCCTAATATTCTCTCAAGACTCGCAGGGGACATACATTCATCAAGACTGCTGGTAGTTCCGAATCAGATCAGCAATGAAGGAATGTAACTAGCTAAGTTTTTGAGACATTGAATATAACAGCCAGTTTTTCTTCCAATGAGAAGTTTTTTTTTTAATCATATCAACCCGAGTAAGGCGGTAACGCCACTGATGCACAGGGGGCTACGTGAGAGTAAAAAAATTGAAGAAAAGAAAGCCGGAAACCGCATCCTAAACAGGGAACAAGGAATAAGCCTCTTCACCTGTTCAATAGATCTGAGTGGAGTGTGAACCGGGCGATAGCTTAGTCTATCTACTCCAACTGAAAAAAAAAATTGAAAAAAGAAAAGAGTAAAAAACATTTAAGAGAAACTTAATTCTAGATAGGAAAAAAATCAGTTGCCAATCTCTAAGTTTTAGTGGTGCGTCTGTATATTGTCGCATCATCGGTATAGATTTTACAAACTATCGGAGTATATACTAAGGCAGTAATTTATTCAAATCAGTCT
Organism: Ascarosepion bandense; assembly: GCA_037127315.1. Lineage (NCBI taxonomy): Eukaryota > Metazoa > Mollusca > Cephalopoda > Sepiida > Sepiidae > Ascarosepion > Ascarosepion bandense. The sequence goes on from JBBBDQ010002054.1 coordinate 2,423,201, forward strand.
GAGAAGTGGCCACTGAGAGATGCCTGCTTTGAATGCAAAAGCCCGGCTGTTAATACTTACCTCCTGGAATCTACCTGTTAGAAAGGACTTTATAGTTGAGTTGACCTTTTCAGCGATTTCATAGCTGAAGAGCTTGAGGAACAAACCTTTGTAACACACTTTGTCAAATGTTTTTCAAATATCTTATTCTATAGTCTTCGATATCTGTTCGTCATTAAGAGCCTTGCTAATTCCTGTAAGTAATGGAAGTTAGGATATCAGAAGTGGATCGAGACTATCTAAAACCGAGGTTCGAGTACTTTGGATCATTGTTGGTCCTTTTCGAGGAAATAAAATAGAAGATATAAATAAAATCTTATAAGTGATTTTAGCGTAAGGTTGTTAAATTTAACTGACGGTTCAAAGACATTTTAACACGTGTACACCGTGCATGGAATAAATTGTTATTGGTGCTGGATTACCGTCTTTTGACAGGTGTAGAAACAGAAGGTATAAGTCCTTCTTCATATGTATTGCCCTTTCAGAGAGCACCTGTGCTTTTTTGAGTATGCAAAGGCGTTTGACAAAATACGCCACAAAGCATTGATGGAGATGCTCAGCAGGCTCGACATATTTGGGAATGACATTAGGGTAATTAAAAACCTCTACTGGCAGCAAACAGCCTGCATACGAACAGGTAACAAATCCAGCAGATATACAAAGATAGAAAGGGGCGTAAACAGGGATGTGTATATTCACCGGGTCTATTTAACTTGTACAGTGAGAATATTTTGAAGACGCTAGATGTTATGCCAGGATTTCTCATCGGAGGCCACAATCTGAACAATATAAGATACGCAGACGACACAGTGTTGATTGCAGACACGAAACGGAAACTGCAGGACCTCCTGTCGAAGATTAGCTGAAGAGAGTGACAAGAAGGGAGTACAAATAAATTGCAAGAAAACCGAATGCATGGTCATCAGCAAAATGAGCAGCCCAAAGTGCCAGGTGTGGGATACTAAAATCAAGCAGGTACAAAAATTTAAATATCTGGGAAGTGTTCTAAATCAAGACGGAAAGTGGGACACAGAATCCAAAGGCGAATTGGCTTGGCGAAGGCTAATTTCCAGAAGCTGAGTAAAGTATTAAGACACAGGAAACTTTCACTAGAAACAAAGAAGAGATTACTGTATTGGTATGTGATGTCAGTTCTTCAATATGACAGTGAATGCTGAACAATACCAACAAAGTTGAAGTGAAAACTTGAAGCAGCTGAAATGTGGTTCTACAAAAGGATGCTGCGGATATCGTTGGCCGAGTATGTGAGCAATGACGAGGTATTGGAAGGAATGGAAACGAAAAGGAAATTAATATTGAGCATCAAGAAGAGACAACTGAAGCTCCTGGGACATGCAATGAGGAAGGAGGGCTTAGAGAATCTATCTGATACTAACAGGCCAGATAGAAGGGAAAAAGAGACAGAGGAAAGCAACGGATAATATATTTGAAGGGCCTGAGCAGGTGGATGACAGAACGGGGATTGCGGAACGTTACAGGAGAAAGCGTGCTCCGAACCATCAAGGATAGGGAGGCGTGGAAGGCCATGATCACCTACGTCCTGAAAGGACAAGGCACATAGAAGAAACAGAAGTTGGTTTCAGTCATTCTAAATTCTTTATTGGAAGAATTAAGTTAAGAAAATATCGCTTGGTTGCATACAGGGCCGTAGCTGATGCTAAAAAACACCGGGCACAGAGAAAATTGCCCGGATTTATTAGTTGACAATGTGATGACGTCATCAGTGTCATCCGTTTCCAGAAACTATGATTTTTTGCGGATTTTTTCGGCTATTCCAATGGAAATTAGCCACAGAACGTGAACGAAAGCAGGAAATCGGGTTCGGACTTTCTGAGTATGACCAGTCTTTTCTCCCAAAATTAATAAATAAACAAACAGATTTTTACTGCGTTCATTCGGATGTTTTCTTCGTTTTTCTTTCTTTCTTTCTTTGTGAATTGTTTAGTTTGATTTCTAACGAAGACATTTTTCCTTGCCCAGAATTTCACTATGATTGCACGGATCGGCCCGGACCCGTGCCCGGTGTGCTCAGTAGTCAGATACGGCCATGGTTGTATATATAAAGAGTTAATGGATGATTGGTTTTCTACTACATTCTTTGCCTATCAGTCGTTCTGCAATGCCATTATCCTGTGCGTCTTCCTGTGTCTTCCATTACTGTGTCTTGTAATTTTTCTTTCGTTTTGGAAAATTTGACATACTTAGTCTTTTGTCAGAACAGTATATTCAGAAGAATAAAGTGCATCACAGTTTCCCACTAGAAGGTTGCCTTTGGCAGTGCCGTTCCCACTTTCCTGGCTCCCAAAAATATTCTTCCATAATTGATGACACTTTCCAATGTAGGCGTTGAGATCTTCTACAGGAAGCAAGCTGTCACGCTGTGGTAAGGATGACAATTTTGGGGGAGCTTCTCGCAAAAAAGTCAGTTTCATGTTTTCTTTCACATCCAGAGTTAGAACATGAACATAGAAATAATTATTTGTCAATAGATGGGAAGATTTCATTAATACTGTGACCCGTCAGGACAAATATGATCCCTGCTCTCCACTTTTATGGTGCCCTATCTATAGGAATGGACACTTCCTCCTTCAACAAATAATAACCTGAGTGACTTCCGGGGACTCAGCTAGAACGCAGCTGTAAGACAGCCTGGAGACAGTCAAGGAGCAGCGTAACTATACCGTTCGGACTTACAATTCTCTCTGCTAATTACTAACACTTTACTTTGTATATATCTTCTTGCTATTTTAATACACTGTTTGAACCGACCTTCCTCTTTCTGTGTCTTTCTTCCTGGCCCAAACAGGCCACAACATCACAAATGGGTGTCAACATTTCAACAATATCGGACGATATCAAGAAAATTGGTAGGCTGAAGAAATAAATAAATTGATCACAAATGAACTTAGTAAAAGACAAAGACTTCAATGAGGCATCTTCGAAATTCGAATGAGTTTTTCTTGATTGAATTTTGACTTGAGATAAGAAATGTATTCTTTACAACAATCATCCTCATCTTTATTGACATTATTATGACATTTCGGTCGTTGCACACTCCGGCCTTCTTCAGGTGCTAAACTACAAGAGCGGTGAACAAATAACTTAGAGAGTTGACTTAAAGGGAGATAACTAAATGGCTAACGGAAGAGGTATTGCACATGGAATGAGAATGATATACTCCAGTGATAGAAATAAAGGGTTCGGTCGGAATTTTAAACACCCTAAAAAGGCCGGAGCGTAAAACAGCCAATAAAGATGAGGACAATAGTCAGAACAATGTAAATAATGTATATCATCATTCATACCCAGATGGTGCATAGGGCAGCAACTTTTTTTCTGCTTCTGTAACAAATTGTTTTTTACGGGGCAGGGTTGTTAGCCCTCTACCCAAATCTGGAGGACTGGTGGACCATTCTTGGTCCTTACGTTTACAGCACCTGGTATTCCCAAATGGCCACCCATTTAAGTACTGACCAGGCTCGATGTTGCTTAAATTCGGTGATCGGACGGGAACCAGTGTATTCAACACGATATAGCCGTAGACAATAATGTATATCCCGTCTACTTTTTAACGTTAGAACTTCTCAGTTGTTGCTCGTACTGTTTTCTCTGAGCACAAGCACACACTCGGCCCGGGAATTGAATGATTATGTCATCAAATTCATAAACCAACAGTTTAATCCATTTGGTTATGACCACGGATTGACAGATATCTGAAGAAAGCTCGAAGAAATAATGGCGATTGTCCAGTTCGAAATTCTCTTTAGGTTACTCGGATCGATATAACCTTTACTCTATGAAAAGCGGAGGGCATAACGAGGAGAAATACGCTTCTTAAAAAATCAATACTGTCAGGTACCCAGACTCGGGGGACAGACGCCTGGGGCTGAACTACCCCATTGTTCTAGAGCAGCGGTCATTCCGGTCCTCGAGTGAATCTTGTCCGGCCCACTACCTCTAAACACGATACAAATATAGGTAAACCAAACCAAAGTGACAGTTGATAGTCTGAATATATTGCGTCGAAATTTAAATATTTTTTTTTTTTTTTTTTACCTAGAGAATGTGTTTCACTTTTATTTTTTATTTGTAGGGATCGCCAAAATTAGCGTCCGGCCTCACTTTTACTTTTTCTGTGAAATTGCTTTCGTGAGCGGGCACTTTTAAATGAATATCAACCGATTTTAATTAAATTTTTTTCAGTACTGATTTATGAAACATTTATTTCTAAGATGTAATATTTTTTAACAAAATTCCCGTCAGAAATAAATTATACTGAATCCTTGCTTTCTTCAAACACATAGAAAATGTATTTACATATTTAATAACATAGTTCTTCTCCATTACACAAGAGCCATAGCTGTTTGGCCCTCCTCCATGATTCTACATATCATTTTGGCCCTCACTCTCCAAAAGATTGCTGACCCCTTTTCTAGAAAGATAGATTAGTGGCTGCTACCGAGATCAACCCAACCGACGGTTGCGGGAGCTGGGCAATTTTTGGCCCTGGCCCAGACGTACGTGATTGGGTTCCTTACATTAAACTTGATATGTCACATCACGTCCCAGTCGAGAGACGAGATAAATATCAACACACGAATGACAAATATAACCTTGTCTACATGACAACGCTGAGCTATCTACGATAAACCCTCTTTAAACTTCATTACACAAAAACGATGGTTGGTTGGTTGGTTGTTTTGTTTTTATGGCATATCAACCTAGGCGGGTCATTTATTGCCAACTAAATTTTATTTATTCATTGCTGGTAATACCTTTCTCTTTCAACAATTTATTGTTGTTTTTAGATAAGTTTTTGTGTCTAGTAATACTTTTTTTCTTTTCGAGTATCAAGATTCACTGGGATTTTGTTTTTAAGGGCAGGGTCCCCAAGTCCTACCCTTGTTATTTAATCCATAACTGGAGGGAAGGGGCGGATTAATACCTTTCCCAAGGGTACCAGTGCTTAAGTGAATGCAGGGTATTCAACTGGAATTCGAACTCGGCACAACGATTTCTCTTTCCGAGCCGATATCCTCTGCACCACAACGCACATCCGTCACTAAACGCTTACAGCACCTGGTATTCCCAAGCGGTCACCCATCTAAGTACACAAAAACGATTGATTTGCAGATATATTTTTACAGGGAGTTTTGTTTTTGCTTTGGTAAGAGTTCGTAAAAGTGTTTTTGATACACTCTGTATATAACTGACAACCCAATCAAAGATGTTCTTTTGCTAGAGATGGATTCCTTGCCAGCTATCCTTTGGTCGCAAGAAGTCTGTTTTTTTATTTTTAATTAAGTATGACGAGACACTAAATTGGATCGGATGTGTAAAATGAATATAATTACGAATATCGAACTATATTTTACAATAATGCGTTAAGATAATTATGTATTAACTTTATCAATTTGATAAAGCAATTCTTACGTTTACTTTCGGAGGAAGAATATTTAATTACCAAAACTCATGATGTTTATATATCCACTCTTGTGAGGAAATCTTCAAGTGATACCTTTTCTGTATCAATGAAAGAATCCTTAACAGCGGCTGAATCATCGCAATATGGCTACTGACAATTTGACCGGACATCTTGCTCAATTTATTTTAATTAATTTGGCACATGTGGTCTTCTCAGCAATATCATCACAAAGCATCCATGTTGAAATACTGATAATTGCAAAGTGTTCGAGCCTCTGTTGGAACGTTGTTGGCCATCCGATGCATGTTGGATAGGAACAGCTTCTTTTTTTCCTTTTTAATAACGCAACCTTCCATAATTCTTTTCAAATTCAGTTAGCAAAGATTTCACTAGAACAAATATCGTTTATTTTGTCGAGATCGATGTTTCAATTTAAATTCAGTACTTTAGTTAATGTTTCTTCCTTCTTTTTTCTTTTTTTATTTCAACCCATGCAAAGCGGTAATGCCATTAGTATCCAGGGGTTTGCATAGAGTGAAAGTGAAAGAGAAGACTGAGAATAGGCAGGATTGGGGAAAGAATAAAAGATTAATGGAATTCCAGATGACAAAAAATGGCGACATTTAAACTTTTGAAAATTGTAATTATCAGTAGAGAAAGTAAACGGAAAGGAGTTCCACAGGCAGGAAGCGAGAGAAAAGAAGCTGTTGGAGTAGAAGAGGCGGTTGCATTTCGCTATTTCAACATTAAAATGGGATGATTCAACTAACGCTTTATTCACTCTGATAAATGACCGAGTCGATAAAAGTGTGGGTTGAATCTAGTGACTTGATCCAAAGAGTTGCGAGTTCAATTCCTTTGGCTAAGGCTGAAGTAAACAAAACCTTGTGTTAAAGGAGAGATAACAAATACTGTGGTATCTAGAAAAGGTAGAACAATCTACCTCGTCGAACGAAATAAACGGTTCGGTTCGAAATTCCAATCGCCCGAAAATGGCCGGTGCGTACAACGATTGAAAGGTCGTAAATATAACAAAGATGACAACAGTCCGAACAGTGTGCATACCTGTGTGTTCTTAAAGATTCTCTTTACATAAATTTTGCGTATTTCAATATGCATCTTTTTTTCATCCGATGACTATCTTTCTCAATTTATAGATTCTCAATGTTTCATTCGATATTTCAATATTCAAGTTTATTATATTTCTAGGAATATGGTTGCATCATGCGAAGTCCAGGGCTAGGACGATCAGAGATTTGCTAGGGCGTGGTATTCTGACAGTAATGGTTTAACTTTTTTATGGGTTTTGGAAATAAGTTCAAAACGGCCCGAATTCAGCCGAAAGCGGCAAGAATTCTGAAGCGTCGATAGGTCACCCACACCCAGTTTAGCGACCGGCTAAGACTTCCCCGGGAAAGTCACTGAACTAACGTGCGACATGCGTTCCTGTAACGTAATTCATCCTACAGAATCTTAGAATCCAAGCTGCCTATATCTCTCCTAATATGAAGAATAAGAAAAAGAAATGGTTCTTTTCGTTGGTATCGTTTTATATAACAGCGTGGGAACCCAGAGACGGCACAGAACACAATATCATTATCTTATCATTTCTCTATACTTTTCTTTTTGATTCCATCATTATTATATTGTTTCAATCATTTCACCCAAAGCAAGGCGGGAATGCCATTCGTACGGAGGGTAGAACAGGGTGTAAAAGTACTAAAAAAAAAGTATAGGAAGGATTGAAGAAAGGACAATATTGAATGAGATTCAAGAGGATAGCAGATGGTCATTGACGTTGCATTTAAATTTTGAAGATTTTAGTTATCAGCGAAGCAATTTTGACAGGCGGGAACTCCGAGAAAAGAAACTGTTAGAGTAGAAGGGGTTGTTGCATTTAGCTGTTTCAAGAGTAAACGGGAGAACCTAGTTGCCAGCGTGCAACACCATTGGAAAGTGCTTGAAAACCATCCCATGGGTTGACACAAACCTTGTGAATAAAACTGGGTAGACGGTACTATTTGGGGAACCGTCAATTGTTGTGCTAGCACGAAGTTACCAGTCATTGTGATCGAGCGTTTGAGCGTGCTGGCCTTGTTCAGATAATGTGTTCTATCCCAGAAACTAACTAAGATCATCTTAGCATAGTCACAATGTAAACCACAGGTGAGCTCTGTGAGTGTTGAACAAATACAAATATGTCTGAGCAGGCCTCTTCAACAATGATTGATTAGCCACCCTGGTAATAAGATACGGATGACCACTCATTTATATTATAGACAAATGTCTTCCTCTTCTTCTATGTGCCGTGTCTATTCATGACATAGGTGATTATGGCCCTCTACATCTTCCGATCTCTTTTAGCTCTTAACACCCTTTCTCTTATGGCCCTTCCAAAATCCTGCTCCGCCATAAACGAAGCTTTAAATTTTGAAAAGAAAATGACTATTTAAAAATATGCACGAATTTTAACGCTCTTAACTTAATTTAGAGAATAATTATTTTAGTAATTACGCGTATTTTTATTACTAAATTTGACTAATTCTTCATTATATTCCTTGTTTTCGACGTAATGATTTTAATCAAACCGTCGATGAATTAAATATTTTGAATTTAAAATACAAAATATATTAAGACGTGTCTTGAATTAGCACACACGCTGTACATTGACACCATATCAAAAGATCTCCAGAAATAAAAATTGTGAAATTGAATTTCGGCGCAATTTCTTTTCTCTGGGTCCCTGAAGAGCTGACGATTAGACTGAGTCAAACATGAAAGTTAAAGAACAATATGAGATATTCAATAATTCATGAAATTTAATAAAGATTTGCTGTTCTTGCATGAAATTATAATCAGATAACGTGTTATATATCGCCGTACGACGACAAAACAACAAACACGCATATATAAAAATATAAGGTTATATTTTTATTAATGACGACGAACCGTGTGGAATAGAGAACGGAAGGGTGAGAGCAACACAAAGAATTGGTTGACGGGAGTGTAGTCTTGCCTGTGGTGTTTCTCTGCTTCCACTGGCCGTTCTCTGCTGGCGAATCCGTGTGTCGAGGTCTTTATATAGTCTTCTAGAACCGGGACTTTCCTTCCGGTTTTGCCTCGCCCACGCAACGCCCACGTAATTCCCAGAGACACCTGTTCTGTTTGCCTCCGTAGTCATTTCCGCCGCTGTCGGAAATAAGGTCAAACGACATCCGCTCCGGCCTCGACAGGATGTATTTCACAAACACCTGTCTTGTCGTTCGCCGCCCCCTTCACCGACGGGAAACACCATCGCTTGCATCACTTCCTCGGGTGGGGCCAGATTGTTATATTACACTCCTCGCCCTCTCATTTTCCAAAATGTTCACCTAAGAACATTTTAAGCGCAACACCCTCACACCCCCCATGCCACACAAGCCCGACAATTGTACAAAACATGTGCACGCCGAAACAACAAAACATGTGCACGCCGAAACAAACAAAACAACAAAAAAAAATATATGGGGGAGCCTACATCGGCAACCCAACGATGTTCGTGTCCATTGTGGAATTTTCCTGTACAAAAAACACAGAATCTCTTGCGTATGCTTCATGATGCAGTGTTGGAAGCCAAAATGAGTGAGACTGCCACAAAAGTGATGATAGAATTACTTGGGACTTATACAGAGGATAATGTTCTCCCAGCTCGATGTTTCATTGTTCTCTTTTTTTTTTTTTTTTTTTTTAAGTTTCTGTAACTTTCAATGTTCGTTTCCTTTCTCGACTCTGTCCATACGCGTAGACGCCTCGATGCACGACCATATGATCCTAGGCGGTAACCGCGCCCCAGTTTCTAAACTGACATCGAGTAAATGACCTTTGACCAACACCATGCGTGTTTCCGCTCGAGTTTATTGTTACACATGTAACTTCATTTAATTTAATTTAATTTCAAACATACTATGTTTGAACACAGAAAAACTGCCATTATCTGCAGTACATATCATTCATAGTCTGACCGAGAAATGTTCAATAGAAAACGAAGAAAATTACCCTGATTCCAACGTTAATCCGCATGCAATTTACTTGTGGAGGATTAGAGGTTTCATCTATCTTAATTTAGTCTAAAAAAATGGACTCGTGACTCGTAATTCCTTAGTTTGTATCTTCCACATGTTTTGCTATAAGGAAGGTGACCTAACTATTTCACTTAAACTATCGTTAATCCTCCCACTGCTTTCTTTCCCAATCCTATAGCATATCAGCCAATAAGTCTACAAGACTTTTCAGTTGTTCTTTCTTTTTGTTCCGATCAACTGTGGAATCTGCAGGTCTATCCGTGCTTTTTGCCCCAACAGACGTTTGCCTCATTTGGACATCTTCGCTGCTAGGTGATTCCCTAGAAAAACCCTGATCTACATGAGTAGATCCAGACGTTTCGCACTTTGAGCAATCATCCTCGAACGTGGATGAAACATTATTTATACCACCGATTCTATCATCACTATCAATAGTTGACACGTTTTTATTCGCCATTTTACGTCGCGTCATGATGCGGCGCTCCATTAATGGAACATCAGACTCATCGTCTGATTCCACACGTTGGTGTCGATTTTCGTGCACTGGAAAGTCGGTCTGTTCCGCTCCGGATTCGTCATCCGAATCACTGGATTCTACTGGAGCAGCCAATACAATCTTTCGTAACGGCCTATCGGAAGTAGGGATTTTCCATTCATCAATGGACGCTGCCCGAAGATGCTCAGCATGCGTCTTAATGACTGAGCCGGTTAACTGATCTCTAATTCTATAAGAGACCGGGCCAGTCTTTTCAACGATCACATAATATGGCCGCCAGCGCACATCTAACTTCCCTTTCTTTTGGTGATTCTTATAGTACACCAAATCACCAACCTCAAAAGTTGTATTTTTCGTCTTACCACGCGACTTATCTATCGCGGCTCTCCTCGCTTTTCTTATATTATTCCTAACTAAAGTGAAGCTACGATGCATTTCCTGTAGTGCAATTTGGTGAGGCTCATCACCATAATATATGCGACGAGGCCTCAGTATATTGTCCAAGGGCAAAATAACATCCCTGTTGTAGAGCAAGTAATACGGTGAAAACTTAGTGGTTTCGCTCACATGAAACCGGATAGCCGACAACATTTGGTTAATGTAAATATCCCACGACTGTTCGTTGTTGCCGATTTTTTTTGCTAGAACATCATGCATTGTTCTGTGAAACCTCTCAACCTTACCGTTGCTCTGGGGGTGATAAAAAGAAGTTGTCACATGGTGTATATTTAGGTCTTCTAATGTCTTTTTCATTACCCTGTTGACATTTTCTGGCCCATTATCAGTTAAAAGCTGAAGTGGTGTCCCAAATCTGGGGAAGATTTCGTCAACTAAGAGATGCACCACTGTTTCTGCCTTCTTGTTAGGAACCGCAAATGCCTCCGGCCAACCACTGTACATATCTATGGATGTAACTATGTATTGGTTACCTGAATGGGTCTTTGGGTAGGGTCCTGAGACATCTAAAGCAATCTTTGCGAAAGGAAAAGGAGTGAAGTCACATTCCTGTATGTGGGGTTGCTGCTTCTTTAGGTTTCTTGTCTGACACGGGATACATTTACCTACGAAATCATTTATTTCTCTAAGTAATCAAGGCCAGAAATACTTTTGTTTTATTGAGTGGAATGTCTTATCCACCCCCATATGGCCACTGTCATCATGGTATTGAACTAGCACCATTTTTCTAAGGTGAGATGGTACATACAGCCTGATGAGGGGTTCATCATCAGGTTGAGACAAATAGTACACCACCTCATCCATTACTATATATCTCTTCTGTTCTGCTTTGGTAGCCCTACCATTTCGTAATCTAATCTTCAGGTCTAAGATGTTTTTGTCTGATTCTTGCTCCCTGATTATGTCTATTCCTTTCAATGTGGGCCGTTCGGGTGCCTCTGATGAATTTCCGACATTTTTATGGGCTGCTAATTCTTCCGGCTCCATTAGGTTGGAGTTTATAACACTAACCAAGTAATTTCTATCATCTATATCTACTGGAGAAGCAATATGGTCTTCGTTCACATCAACAGCGCGTGATAAGAGATCCGCGCAAACATTATCCTTACCCTTAAGATACTGTATGCTGCAATTGTAGCCAGACATGCTCAGAGCCCAAGTCTGTATCTTCTTATTTTGTATGGGCGAGTTAAGTAAGTGCTCCAGGGGCCTATGATCAGTGTATATTGTGAATGTTGCGCCATGCAGGTAGTGGTTCAGTTTTTGAAGAGCATAGTGTATGGCATAAGCCTCTTTCTCTATAGTTGACCACCTCGTTTGTGTGTCACTTAATTTATGGGACAATAAATAAATTGGTTTTTCTACATCCTTCCTATTTTCCTTATCGTACACCACCTGGGATAGGTATGCGCCAATCGATTGCTCGGATGCGTCAGTATATAACCTATACGCCTTATTTGGGTTGGGATAGGCTAGTGTTACCATCTCCGCGAGCTTCGTTTTTAGTGTATCGAAAGCGGTTTGGCAAGCATCGTCCCATTGGAATCGTGCATATTTCCTTGTCAAATTGACCAGCGGTTCGGCTATATCAGAGAAATTTCTAATAAAGCGGCGATAGTATGAGGTCATCCCGATAAAAGCTCTTACTTGCCTAACAGTGGTTGGAGTAGAAACTGACTTTATAGCCTTGACTTTATTGAGGTCTGGTTGTATTCCCTCTTCACTTATCTTGAACCCCAGGTATTGGGTCTCTTTCTTAAAGAACTCACACTTAGCTGGCTTCAGTTTAAGGTTGTGCTTACGTAGACTACTCAAGACTGTGTCTATATGTCTTAAATGATCTTCCACCGTATTTGAAAATATCAGAATATCATCTAAATATGCCAGAGCAAAATCTTCCTGTCCCTGTAAAACAACTGACATTAATTCCTGGAAGATGCCGGGTGCGTTTGCAAGTCCAAATGGCATAACATTAAAATGAAACAGACCCTTGTGGCAGGTGAATGCACTTTTTTCTTTGTCATCATCATGAAGCTTAACTTGCCAGTACCCTGATTTTAAATCAAGCTTCGAAAAGTACCTTGCCGAACCAAGTGATGCCAGTATATCATCGATGACAGGAAGAGGTCGAGCATATTTCTTTGTAATCTTATTAAGTGCTCTAAAGTCTACACAAAATCTCTTACCACCGTCTTTCTTCTCTACTAAAACTACTGGAAAACCCCACGGGCTATTGGATCTCTCAATTACACCTGCCTGCATCATTTCGTCGATTGCTGAATCCATTGTCTTTCTTTGTTTGAAGGGTGTGCGATATGGGCGTTTTCTTATGGGCTCATGCGTTCCAGTATCGATACGCATCTCCACAGTATCGGTTCTGCCCAGGTTCTTGTCGTCACTAACGAACATGTCCCTATTTCTTTTTAGCAATTTGTTAATTTCAGGCTTGAATTCCTCCGGTACATGTACCTGTTCTAAATCTACATCAGGACTTTTATTATTTTGTTTATCGGGCAGAGTAATTTCAGTAATATTACCTGCCCTTTCCAATTTAGCCAGCGGACACCCCCGTCTCAAAGTGATTGTCTGGTTAGTGTTATTCATTATCAGCAACTGAAACTTACGAGACTTTGGCATTTTTACAACTGCGTTGGCTACTGATATACCACATAAGTTGCTAACATATCCACTACTCAGCTGTTCGATTTCATATTCTTTGCCACGTCCATTTCTCAGCCTGGTTAATCCCAGACAAGCATGCAGGTGTTGAGGTCTTAATGTTACTTTTTGAGCTAACCTAACAATAGAGGAAATATGAACATCCTCCTCCAATGCCACGTATTCTTCACCAATCTTCAATGCCCTCAAATCGAAATACATTCTCACCCCGTTCTGCATCAGCCAATCTCGGCCAAGTATAACGTTTCTATTGAGATTTTTCACGACTAAAAAATCATGGGGTATGGACTTACTTCCTATCTGGGCCTGTAGACGACAAAGGCCCTCAACGTATAACGGGGATCCATTCGAAGTTCGAAGTTTAATGTCCCTCTTTTGCAGTTCAAGTCCCAGTCGCAATTTTTTAAATACCCTACAGCTTATAACCGATACCTCTGCTCCCGTATCTACCAATGCCCTATAAGGTCTACGTTCTATTCTAATAAAGATGGAATTTGGCGCGCCCATATTACCAACTATGTGCGTTGGTACCGTCTTGTTCCGTTCGTTGGGCGTCGCACGAACGGACCTCTGCCGTTTCCCGGGGCGCGTCTACAAAATTTCGCTATGTGGCCTTCTTTCCCACAATTCCAACACCTAACAACGCTCCCGTTCCTCTCCCGCTCACGAGTCCCAACTTTTCTATTGTTCTTATTCCTATTATTATTATTATTAGTAGTAGTATTAGATTCAGCGGGGCTTACGGCTTCTATCGGTACCCGTCTCCGAGAGTGGCAAATTTCCATAGGCTCCTCTTCGTATTCAGAGTTTGCATCGAGTCGAATTTTCCATCTCAACTCAGATAACGCTTTCTGATAGGCAGCCTCTAGTGTTTGTGGCTCATCCTTCATAACTGCCATCTTTATTTCCCGATCCCTTAGACCTTTTATGAAAAATCCTAGAACTTGTTTTGTCACAACTTCATTCCTCCCGTCAACCCCAACATATGCGCCCTCCGCTAGGCGTACTACTCTCTGCATGTAGTCCTGCACCCACTCCGTTCTACCCTGCTTAATGTTCATTAATTCGACTAACCGTGCGTCGGGGTCTAAAACCAATCCGTAATATTCTTTTAAAGAAGTTTTTAACTCCTTCCATGTGAGTTGTGGGTTACTAGAGATTAGTCTATATACATAGTGTCCAACAGCTCCCCTTTTTGTGAGAAGAGCTGCCTGACACTTGTCTTCTTCTGCCACGCGCACAACTTTAAAATACCTCTCCATATCCTCCAACCAAGCACTATAACCACCATCTTCTTTGCATGCTAATGGCTGTATATTTTTTAAAAAAGATTCTCCCCTTAAAGTGTTCGACACCGAACAAGCCACATTTCTCAATTCTAGGGTCAGACCTTGAACAAAATCGGCAAAAGTATGCTGTTCCATTTTTTTTTTTTTTTTTTAAATATAACTTATGAACAAGAGCAGAACACACACAAGATCGAATCAAAAGTCACCTACCTTTCGTTGATGTCGTCCGGTTGCTTTCTATTTTCGTCTTCTATCTGGTAGTTTTAATTCCGTTGAATTTCAATTGTCGCCGTGGTAACCAAGCTCGTATCTATCTGTTTTGTTGTTGTTGTTGTTTTAAAACAGCAAGTCACTGGGCACCAATTTGCGTATGTTATATATCGCCGTACGACGACAAAACAACAAACACGCATATATAAAAATATAAGGTTATATTTTTATTAATGACGTCGAACCGTGTGGAATAGAGAACGGAAGGGTGAGAGCGCACATAGAATGGGTTGACGGGAGTGTAGTCTTGCCTGTGGTGTTTCTCTGCTTCCACTGGCCGTTCTCTGCTGGCGAATCCGTGTATCGAGGTCTTTATATGGTCTTCTAGAACCGGGACTTTCCTTCCGGTTTTGCCTCGCCCACGCAACGCCCACGTAATTCCCAGAGACACCTGTTCTGTTTGCCTCCGTAGTCATTTCCGCCGCTGTCGGAAATAAGGTCAAACGACATCCGCTCCGGCCTCGACAGGATGTATTTCACAAACACCTGTCTTGTCGTTCGCCGCCCCCTTCACCGACGGGAAACACCATCGCTTGCATCACTTCCTCGGGTGGGGCCAGATTGTTATATTACAAACGCAGCGTAGACGTAATGAGTTAAAGAAAATAAATATTTAGATTCTATTTAAAATCTTTGTACTTCATGGTTAAATATATTTGTTTAACGGCATATCAACTTCTTATGAGTCATTTAATGCCAAAATTCAGTTGGCGGGGATGAAGTAATAAAAATATGTTTTTTCTGCTTTCACAACTGAATACATGGTAGATGATACTCAGCTTTTGTGCGTATGCATGTTTGTGTGGAAATAATTACTAAAGGCGATGGTACGTGCATTTTATGTTCTAGTGCTGTTAAAGGTTGATTTAATAAAGAATTTGTAGAATATTATGTGAATTGATGTTATGAAAGCGTTACTTTATGTTGACAGTTGGTTGGTTCCTTTTTTTAGTAGCGTATCAGCTTCCATGAGAGCAATAAAAAGTGAGTGAGAGTGAGAGAGAGAGAGAGAGAGAGAGAAAGAGAGAGTGAGTATTAACTGTTTATGGGTCATTTAATACAGAAATTTAAATTTCTTGGGGGCTTGTAAATAATAAAATACTAGCAGTATAGACCGGAGTTGCTCGGGTGTAACGAAAGCTTAAAAACTAATCCATTGTCCTGGAGCTTAGACTCTTTGGACGTTGGCACGAAAAACTAAAAAGCAATAGTTGTTTCCAGTTAAAGCGAAACCGTAGACTGAAAGAAAAATGAATGGATGTAAGTCAAAATTTGATTTCCTGGTATCGATATCAACTAAGTTTTTTTCGTCGTAAACTGAATTTTGAAGGCTAAATAAGTCCTCTGAGTAAATGGTATCATGGCTGAGAGTAATAACTACAATTATACCTACTTAGAGCCAAACACGAAGCAAAAACTAAAATAAAAAGGCTGAAAAAAATCCAGACATACAGGCAGATAAACAGACACACACACAAACATCTTACCTTTTATTTTATATATATATATATATATATATATATATATATATATATATATATATATTATCGATTGTCTGCACTATTGTAAGGACTGCAACCTTGAAACTTCTGAATATCGGTTCTTATGTCTTTGTCTATGAGTGTATCAAATTTGATTAAAATCGGATCACTCCTTCTATAACTCGATTTTTTCGATTATCGATTTTCCATATTTATCGGGAGTACCTCGACACAAAACCGAGCTAAGAACACTCGCAGACGCTTATAAAACAACTGTGTAAATTTTCAAGAAAATCGGTTCTGCCGTTTCGGAGTCTATAAGTAAAGGACACACACACAGACACACAGACACACACACACACACACACACACACACACACACACAGAGACAAAGTTTCATTTATAAATAAGTTTAGATATGTTATTCTTCTTTCACAATTGAATATATGGTAGATGATACTCGATTTGTTTTGTGCATACACATGTGGATATAATTATTTAGAAGAAAATAAATATTTAGATTCTATTTAAAATCTTTGTACTTTGTACGGGGATATGTGCGTTTTATGTTCTAGTTTTTTTTTTTTTAGTTATATTTTGGAACACATTTTGATTTCTTTAAGAAGTTGTAGGATATTATATGGATTAATGTTATGAAAAGTTCTTCCATGTTGGTTGGTTGGTTGGTTGGTTGGTTGTGTTTGGTGTCATATCATCCTCTAGGAGTTATTTAATGACGAAATATAATACTTTGAACACAATTTTATGGCTTCAACTAAATATATTTTGAACGCAATTATATACGTTCAGTTATAATAACTTCTTCTATTGTTGGACATTCTACATAATTGTATTTTTATGTTTTATGTTACAGGTATTTTGTTTTTGCTTTCACTACCTGCCCATAGCTGGAATCGTAACATATGCTATCACTGTCAGGGTGGACCTGTGAACAACAGCAATTAAGAGATGGTTCCATGCTCCACTCTCCCGATCAGAGGTCTTGCTGCTTGATGTAGTTTATCGTCATACCCAGGATTGCTTTAATGATTAAAATAGTCCACTGTATACGTTGTCACACAACACAGCTGATACTATTTGATGCTAAACGCAACAAGTTTTCTAAAAGATGTTACATTTCAGACAAGTTTGGAAAAGTAAAATTCAGAAAAGTTGGAGTCATTTAACGTTTGTTTTTTTGTTTTTTTCAAAAGATTTTTTTTTATTTGAACATTTCCCAAAAGAATACGTTGATCACGAAATGCTTCAGGAAGAATTGAAATCATGACAAGTACTTCACTGGTGACCAGAACCATGATTTCATTCTCATGTGTAATCGAGCCTGGAGCGTTAACAGCTTACTACTTACCAGTAGAGTTGTCTCCCTTTGAGAATGTAGGCGCCGATATTATTACGTGAGAAAAAGCAAAAATCTTTTTTCTGATCGAAACGAGACGTGTGAATTTTGCTACGCACCATCTTCTTACGTATTACAGACACGTATATACGCACGCATTTACACACACAAACGCATAAATATGCACATATAGGCACATTCAAGCTGTGCTATGCACATATATAAAAGAGATAAAATATCCTGACAGAAAAATGTGTATTTGGGATTATACAGGTGCCTTTTTATATTTGTATTTTTATTTTACTCAGAAATATCTACTTATTGCGTCAGTAGAAGTGAAATCACACAAAGTACATGTCATTCAACCGCGGTAGTAGTTGAATATATTCCTAAGTCCGACATTGAGTGAATCTAGGCAGATTTCAAGCTTCACCACTAATTCAGTTCTAAACCAAATTTCAAACAGTTTACAGAGTTAGATAAGACACTTCTTTGGTTATGTGACACGATAACTAGGCGTATATTAAGGTGCTTTGTAAAATATGTATTTTATTATAATAGATTAAAATAGAAAATGGTTAAGAATAGAAAATAGTTTTTAAAAAAAGCATATTTAACAAAAGTGAAAAAGAAGAGGAAAAAAAATAAATAAACGCTTTTTCTTTTATGAGGAAAATTGTGGAAGAGACCAAGGGTATCCGATTACTGTTTTAAATCCTACCACTCTTCCGGTAAATATTTGACTCAGTGATTTAATGTGATAAAGAGATAAAGTTCAGAAAAGTTCAGGAGGTGCGTTTTTCGAATGACCCGGTCAAAGGCTGTCTTTTACTGTATCTTGACCACACATTAAGAATTTTCAGGCAGAAGCTTTATTAAGATAAAAAAAAAGATAACTGAAATTTCAGATTACAGTCGCCAATGTTTATCACCGGTGGTCTAAAGCATTTCCGGATTTCAGGATTCATTTTAAATAAATAGAAGTTAGTGAATTTCAAGTTAGTTCCGCCGGGCGTGTGCTTGAAGTAAGAATCTTCGTTCGTCTTGTTTCGGTCAGTTCGGATTTGTTGATCTTCATTAATTAGAGTTAGAGCTGTGTGTCACATTCGCCTGCCCCAACCGAAAAGGCTAACTCTAAACAAAATAAAGCATCCTTTCAACTCATCCAAGTTGTGGAATTGTGTTCCTTATAGTTTGAACCTTGTACCCCGAGCTTGAGGCTCCGACATTTTCAACAAACTCCCGACAAACATCACAGCGTGGAGAACGGCCGCCGGAGAAAATGTTCGGACCGTCCGTTGGGGTGTTACAGCTATATTTTGAAAAAGAAAGTTGTATATTGGTTCAGTAAAAAAAAAATTTATATCAAAATATGTGTAGTCCGAAAAAGGAGACTAATTACATCAGTACATAATTGAGTGACTACCGTTTTTAATAATAAATCTTATTTTTTATAAATTTTGTGTTTAATATTTTTGCATGCGGTTTTCAACAGTTAAATTCTGATGATATATTTTATCATTTTTGTCAATCAAACTTTGCTTATCCCCTATCATTTTATCAGAACTGATTATAAATAATCAATTTGTTTTTTAATCAATTACATATAAATATTTTTTCTTTCTTAACATTTTTAATATTGTTTTCAGTATTAAATTTATATTAAATTAACAGCCGCGCCCGGAAAAATCATGGATAACATGAAAAATTGCTCGCATGAAAAGTAATACTTTTGCGATTATATTAAACATGGAAAAGAACAGAACAAGTTATTAAACCTGGAAAAGTAAAAGACAAGATATTCTAGTGAAGTAAAAAGTAAGGAATTTCTTACTTAAAATATTGCAGATAAAAATAAAATTTGAATTATTTTTAGCTGCAATATTTTTAGTAAGAATTTTCTTGTTTTTTACTTCACTAGAACATCTTCTTTCCCAAGTCTTGTCGTTTTTCACCTGTACGGTCTATAGTATTTTCAGCATCTTTCTGTAGAAACACATTTCTCTTACTTCAAGACTCTTCTTCATCTATGTGAAAATTGGCCAGCATTCACTGCCATATAAGATAACTGATATCGTGTAGTTGTGGTGCAGTGGATATCGGGGAGCCGAGTCGAATTCCAGCCGAATTCATTGCATTCGCTTACGCCCAAATACCCTTGGGAAATGTATTAATCCGTCTCTTCCTTCCAGTTATGGGTTAAATAACAGGACAGATTGGGTTCTATAGCCTTGGTCGGCAACCAGTCTACCGCAGAAAGCAATGGCAACTTACTGCGGGATAATCTTCTGCCTAATCAGTCATGTCTCGAAAGAGACATGATCGCCAAAGTGTGTATCACGGATGGCACTTAACTGACTGATATCGTGTAACAGTTCAGTACTGTTTTAAGTGTTTCCTGTCTCTTAATACTCTACTTAGCTTTTGGAATTTAAATTTCGTCATGAGTTCACAGGGTCAAACTTACCGTCCTATTTTAGAACACTTCCCAGATAAGTGTCAGTAGTATTTTTTATTTTAATATCCCCGATTTGTAATTTGCATTTTGGGCTCAACATTTTGCTGATAACCACGTATTCTGTCTTCTAGTAGTTTATAGTCCTTTCTTCTTGCTTTCTTTCGCTACTTTCTGTAGAAGCTTATGTAGTTTCCTTTCCGTCTGCTATCAACACTTATTAAAGACTTTAAAAATAATTGTCAGAAACCATTCAAAACGTATGTAACGATAAAATCTATAAGTTTAATCAACCCTTGTATCATCTCATGCAAACTGTTAGCTTTACACGAAATATTAACATCGTTTCAGACATTTTTGCGCATCTCAAACCCATATCGCAAACCTATTCGAGAATAACAATAAACTAATCACAATGAAAAAATACTGCAATAACATTCTATATACAATATTCTATCATGGTTTAACGGGATTAAAACGAAGGAAAATATATTTCATATATGTGCCGTCTCAATTCAGGACATGGCTCTCCCTAATTTTCTTGTTCTTTGTAGCTCTTTGTATAGTTTGTCATTTTGCTATCTGCTAATCACAGTTCTGACAATCATTTATACAAGTTCGGTAGCCTATGCATTGTTTTCCTCTGTCACTTTTGCCTTTAATATGTCCTGTGGGTATCAAATTTCGCAAACCTTCTTTCCTCATTATGTACCTTAGAAATTTCAACTGTCACTTTTTGATACGAAGTATATGTGTTCTTTTTGTTTCCATTTTCTCTAAAATTGTGTCTTCGCTCACACGTTCAGTCCATAGCATTCTCAACATCTCTCTGTAGAACCACATTTCTGTTGTCTCAATTCTCTTTATTCACTGCTATACAAGAGAACTAATATTACGTTACAGTTTCGTACTCTTTGTTGCTACCGAAATTTTCCTGTTTCTTCGCTTAGCTTTTGGAAGACATATTCGGCAATTCCAAAACGCCTTCGTATTTTGGTGCTGCATTTTTGTTATCTTTTAAAACAGTCGTTAGTTTTATTTTTTGTTTGTTTTGTAATAATCTTTCCACCACAAGCAGGGCAATACAGCACTGGCGCTCAGGGGTTCACAGTGAGAGAAAAGGAAAGAAAGAGAGACAGAAAACAAGTTATCGGGGATGTCGGAGAAGGAACAAGAAAAGTTTGGAATCAAGAATATAGAAGATGGCAATTGACGTTGCACTTAAACTTTTGAAGATTGTAGTTACCAGGGAATAAGTATACGAAAGGAAGTTCCACAGGCAGGAAGTGCCAGAGAATAACACTGATAAATGATGTTATTTAAACTTTTGTTTAGTTATATGAACTTTTGGACGTGCTTGATTTTAGTATCTGCAGTTTGTATTTCGCATGTTAATCAGAAGCTCAGAACGGCTACAAAATATTTTTTCAGAATTTTATTTATAAAGAATCACCGTGTTTAGATTTAACACCCAAAAATCAGAATATTAAAAATCACAGCGTACTTTTCTGAGCCAAATAATTTTTAGCAGTCTAAATTAAAAGTTACATAAAACGTTATGTGCGTTGTGGTGCAGTAGATATCGGTTCGAAACGAGAAATCAGAGATCCGATTTCGAATTCCAGTTGAATTCGTTGCGTTCACTTACACACAAATACCCTTGGGAAAGGTATTAATCCATCTTTTCCCTCCAGTTATAGGTTAAATAATAGGACAGATTGGGTTCTATAGCCTTGGCTGGTAAACAGCTTACCGCAGAAATCAATGGCAACCTACTGCGGGATAATCTTCTGCCCAGTCAGTTATGTCTTATTCAAGACATGATCGCCCAAGCGTGTATCACGTATGGCACTTAACTGACTGACATCGTATAAAGTTTCCATATTTTGACATTTTTGCGTTGGACCTAAAAATAAAAAAAAATATTGTGGTGCTGGAAATATTTACACCAAGATAAACAATCTTTTACTTCTATTTATAAAACTTTTCAAATTTTGACGGGTGTGGTTAATCACATTTGAATAATCATAATTGATCGCATCATTGATAAAATTAAAATTTGTAACATTAATATCGAGACTGATAAAGATCTTAATCTGTCTCGATATTAATGTTATAAATTTTAATTTTATCAATCGTCTTATATGACAACGAATGCTGGACAACCTCCACACAGATAAAGAGAAAACTGGATGCAACAAAAATGTTGTTCTACAGAAGTATGCTGAGAATACTATGGAGGGAGTACGTAAGTCATAAAAAAAAAATTGAGTACGTAAGTCATGAAAAAAAAATGTTGTTCTACAGAAGTATGCTGAGAATACTATGGAGGGAGTACGTAAGTCATGAAAAAAAAATTGAGTACGTAAGTCATGAAAAAAAAATGTTGCTCTACAGAAGTATGCTGAGAATACTATGGAGGGAGTACGTAAGTCATGAAAAAAAAATTGAGTACGTAAGTCATGAAAAAAAAATGTTGTTCTACAGAAGTATGCTGAGAATACTATGGAGGGAGTACGTAAGTCATGAAAAAAAAATTGAGTACGTAAGTCATGAAAAAAAAATGTTGTTCTACAGAAGTATGCTGAGAATACTATGGAGGGAGTACGTAAGTCATGAAAAAAAAATTGAGTACGTAAGTCATGAAAAAAAAATGTTGCTCTACAGAAGTATGCTGAGAATACTATGGAGGGAGTACGTAAGTCATGAAAAAAAAATTGAGTACGTAAGTCATGAAAAAAAAATGTTGCTCTACAGAAGTATGCTGAGAATACTATGGAGGGAGTACGTAAGTCATGAAAAAAAAATTGAGTACGTAAGTCATGAAAAAAAAATGTTGTTCTACAGAAGTATGCTGAGAATACTATGGAGGGAGTACGTAAGTCATGAAAAAAAAATTGAGTACGTAAGTCATGAAAAAAAAATGTTGTTCTACAGAAGTATGCTGAGAATACTATGGAGGGAGTAAGTAAGTCACGAAAAAAAAAATTGAGTACGTAAGTCATGAAAAAAAAATGTTGTTCTACAGAAGTATGCTGAGAATACTATGGAGGGAGTACGTAAGTCATGAAAAAAAAATTGAGTACGTAAGTCATGAAAAAAAATGTTGCTCTACAGAAGTATGCTGAGAATACTATGGAGGGAGTACGTAAGTCATGAAAAAAAAATTGAGTACGTAAGTCATGAAAAAAAAATGTTGCTCTACAGAAGTATGCTGAGAATACTATGGAGGGAGTACGTAAGTCATGAAAATATCTTAATGAAAATGGAGAAAAAAGGACATTTATAAGAACCAATCAAAATTGAGAAGTCCTCAAAAACACGTTTTCTTTAGTCGAACTTTTATTATTATTAAATTGCTAAATTTGATAATATTAATAGGTTTAATTAAACAGGGATGGCAACTCACACGGAGACACGGTGGAGTGATGGATAAATTTTCGGATTGAGGGTTCGGAGAGAGGAGTAGGAATACATCTCTTATCCGCAATAACAGGACAGACTGGGTTCTGTAGTCTTGAGTGGCAACCGGTCTAGAAGAAGGAAAAACTTTGAATTCAAACCTTTAGGCGAGATAGATCAAAGATAAAAGGGTTAGCGTAGGGTCAACATCCCTACCTGTAAAATGTATCGGTGACAATAAACCAGCCAGCTCAGAACAGAGTGCGATGGCAATGTGTGTCCGAAGGCCTATGCTCCACCGGAAGCGTTGGGCTAAGAGAACAACTTAAGAACAAGCTAAGAAACAGGAAAATTTCGGTAGCAACAAAGAGTACGAAACTGTAACGTAATATTAGTTCTCCTGTATAGCAGTGAATAAAGAGAATTGAGACAACAGAAATGTGGTTCTACAGAGAGATGTTGAGAATGCTATGGGCTGAACGTGTGAGCGAAGACAAAATTTTAGAGAAAATGGAAACAAAAAGAACACATATACTTCGTATCAAAAAGTGACAGTTGAAATTTCTAAGGTACATAATGAGGAAAGAAGGTTTGCGAAATTTGATACCCACAGGACATATTAAAGGCAAAAGTGACAGAGGAAAACAATGCATAGGCTACCGAACTTGTATAAATGATTGTCAGAACTGGGATTAAAAGATAGTAAAATGACAAACTATACAAAGAGCTACAAAGAACAAGAAAATTAGGGAGAGCCATGTCCTGAATTGAGACGGCACATATATGAAATATATTTTCCTTCGTTTTCATCCCGTTAAACCATGATAGAATATTGTATATAGAATGTTATTGCAGTATTTTTTCATTGTGATTAGTTTATTGTTATTCTCGAATAGGTTTGCGATATGGGTTTGAGATGCGCAAAAATGTCTGAAACGATGTTAATATTTCGTGTAAAGCTAACAGTTCGCATGAGATGATACAAGGGTTGATTAAACTTATAGATTTTATCGTTACATACGTTTTGAATGGTTTCTGACAATTATTTTTAAAGTCTTTAATAAGTGTTGATAGCAGACGGAAAGGAAACTACATAAGCTTCTACAGAAAGTAGCGAAAGAAAGCAAGAAGAAAGGACTATAAACTACTAGAAGACAGAATACGTGGTTATCAGCAAAATGTTGAGCCAAAAATGCAAATTTCAAATCGGGGATATTAAAATACAAATACTACAGACACTTATCTGGGAAGTGTTCTAACACGTGTTTGCACTAAAAAAAATAACCTTTATAGCAATGAGAAATAATATCGGATCTTTTAATCTGCGAGATTGTAAGAATGTTATTGTCATTTCATATTTGATCCGTTAATATCGCGGATTATTCCGGTCAACAAGGAAAAATTAATTAACATGGCTGTTAAACTATAATTTATAGTGTTATTTGAAAATTCAAACTCTAAATTTACCGAGAAGAATTTACCTGCATATAGACAGATGGCGAGTTGTTTGAGTAGAGATAAATTGAAAGACGCGTAAGACAAAGATACGTCATTTCACTTGCTATCTGGTAAGTATTATTCGAGACGACGAAAAATCTGACATAAAAATCCGAAGGCATTTTGAAATAGCGAAAGATGCCTTTAAAAGATCCAAACAAAATGTAAAGAAACGAAAACAAAACAAAAAAAAAATCTACTGTTAAAATTGTGATTTAATATCAATCCTCTTATATCATTGCGAATAATGCAGTTCTTAACAGATAAAGAAGTTATAATTTTGAATACAGTTTGATTTCTTTATACGAATTGATGTTATACGGATTGATGTCACGCAAGAGTTATTTTCTGTTGGTTGTTGGGTTGATTTTATTTAGCGGAAATATCAATCTCTATGGCTAGTATAATGCCAAAATTAAACTAAAAAACTACAGCTCAATTGCATTCCTCCAGTAAACAAATAAGATTTTTGCTGGTAATTATTATAATAAATATGTATTGCTAGTAATTATTACTATAAATATGTATTGCTCGAAATTATTAGCATAAATAAGTATTGCAGGAACTTTTTACTATAAAATAAATATGTATTGCTGGTAATTATTACTATAAATATGTATTGCTGGTAATTATTACTATAAATATGTATTGCTGGCAATTATTACTATAAATATGTATTGCTGGTAATTATTACTATAAATATGTATTGCTGGTAATTATTACTATAAATATGTATTGCTGGCAATTATTACTATAAATATGTATTGCTGGCAATTATTACTATAAATATGTATTGCTGGTAATTATTACTATAAATATGTATTGCTGGCAATTATTACTATAAATATGTATTGCTGGTAATTATTACTATAAATATGTATTGCTGGTAATTATTACTAAAATATGTATTGCTGGCAATTATTACTATAAATATGTATTGCTGGCAATGATTACTATAAATATGTATTGCTGGTAATTATTACTATAAATATGTATTGCTGGTAATTATTACTATAAATATGTACTGCTGGTAATTATTACTATAAATATGTATTGCTTGTAATTATTACTATAAATATGTATCGCTGGAAATCTTTACCATAAAATAAATATGTATTGCTGGTAATTATTACTATAAAATATATATTGCTGGTAATTATCAGTAAGAATGTGTATTGCTGGTAATTATTAATATAAATATGTATTATTCGTAATTTTTACTACAAATATCTATTTTTATACGTTCATAATGTTTTGTTTTTGCATGGGGGTTCATTATTTACTTATAAATTGTTTCCTTTTTAAATTTATTTTGACAGTATATGCAATGTATGCAGTGCCTCCTATTTTACTATAAAAATGTACAGTTGGTAATTTTATTATAAAATATAAAAATTTTATTTCTACCAAATCGAAGCTCTTGTGCTAGAGAGAAAATCTTAGTAGGTATAGCAACACATTATTAGGCGCAAAAGTTTAAAACAAAAGACAATCACCGCAGGATAAAAAATTATGAAAAAGCATCACCAGCGGAGGAAAAGGATACGGAAAAAAGTTACAACTTGGGAAAAAACAAGAATTTTTTAGAAATTGACCAAAAGAGAAAATAATAAAGCAATAAAAAACAAAAAGGTGCAACCATTTTTGATAAAAAAATAAAAAATAAAAAAATGAGCCTCTTGCAAATTTCCTCATGGAAGTCTCTGGGACGAAGTAATTTTTTTCGAGTCCCTTTTTATACAATTCATTCTTGAGAAAATTTCTCAGTAATCCTTTCATTTAATAGTGTCCAGCCAAATGGTAATTTTCACTGGAATTCTAATTTCTCTCATCTCTCTGTGGTTGATGGTAACAGAGCCTTCTTGGTGTTCTTTTGATGTCGATGCATTCTGTAATGTTGACTGCCTTCTTGTCTTGCAGTCAAAGGTCGGGATTTCAAAAGATCTTCTCCTTATTTTCAAAATGTCTTCTCCCCGTACCTACTGACCCTACTGGATTTATACTGAAAATTAGGCACACCCCTGACTCACATGCCGGGAGGTTTTTAGAGTTTTATTGGTCAATATATACGAAAATAATTTTCCATAAACTGAAAATGGATCGTTCAAATTTTGACAGATTTTAACAGCTGAGCCAAAAAAGATGTACATTTGTAACAAATATTAAACAAAACCTTTGGCCTACATAAAATACACTTCTCTCAAAGAATAGGCATTAAAAATCAACTTAGACGATTATACATTTAAACAAGTGTAACATTTGAAATAAGAAAATATTTTTCTAAAACCTTGTAACACCCCACGATCCTGTCCTAACAATTTCTCCAGCGGCTGTTCTCCACGCTGTGATGTTGCCGGGAATTTATAGAAAATGTCGGACGAACAGCTGGGGGTACAAGATTGACTATGAGGAACGAACTTCCACAACCTGGATGAGTTGAAAAGGATGCTTTATTCGTTTAGAGTTAGCCTTTTCGGTTGGGGCAGGTGAATGTGACACACAACTTCAACTCTAATGGAGATCAACAAATCCGAACTGAACGAAACAAGACGAACGGAGATCCTTACTTCAAGCTCGCACCCGGCTGACTTCCTTCACTTCTCTCTTAACTTTCTTAACTGACTCGGAAAAATTACCTGAATTTATCCAAAATTGACCGGAAATCCGGAAATGCTTTAGACCACCGGTGACAAACACCGGCGACTGTAAGTCTGAAATTTCAGTTATCTTTTTTTTTTATCTTAATAAGGCTTCCGCCGGAAAATTCTTAATGTGTGGTCAAGATACAGTAAAGGACAGCCTTTGACCGGGTCATTGAAAACCTACCTGCTGAACTTTATCACTGAGTCAAATATTTACCGGAGGACAATTCTCCTCATAAAAGAAAAAGCGTTTATTTATTTATTTTTTTCCTCTTCTTTTTCACTTTTGTTAAATATGTTTTTAAACTATTTTCTATTCTAATCTATTTTCTATTTTAATCTATTATAATAAAATACATATCTGTCTAGTTATCGTGTCACAACCTCTATTGCTGCTAATTTCATTACAAAAATCTATTGCTTTCAATATTTCCATAAAAATGATTTGCTGGGAATTTTTACTATAAAATGTTGTGTTTTTGTTTCTCTTTGGAACTTCACTATTTTTCCATAGATGTGGTCCTAAGAGATGCTGGCATCTTATGTCAGGGTGAACCTGGAAACAACAGCAATTAACAAATTGTTTCATGTTTCGCAAAACCTTCAGTCTCCCGATCAGAATACTTCTTGTTGGAGTTAGTTTATCTACCAAGAACTAAAAAAATAATATTCAATATAAACTTAGTTCATTACTGAATAATTTCCGAAAATTTAAATGAATCCAGAAATTTTTATTATTTTAAAAATAATTTTAAAACAGTGAGTATTTTTTTTCAATGTTGAAAATGTGAATAATTTTGAAGCTACATACTTTTCATTTAGGTGCCTACTTTTCATGGAGGTACCTACTTTTCATTGCCTCTTCTCAGATCCTCAATCGACAGTAATCGGAAAAAATGCGTGGCTCATAAATAAATAGACAAGCTTCTAGCGAGATTAGAACTGACATCCATTTTATCTCGAGAATTTTTTGTTTTTGTTTTCCATATGAGCTTACACTATATAGTTTTTCTAACCATAAGATGTGGCACAAGGCCTAAAGTATGGGTCATATCGTGAGGATAAAACGCATTATTCGGTCGAAATCTAGTGGGACAAGCTTGCTAATATCGAAGAGCTCTTAAATGATATTCTAAGCATAGCTTAGATGTGACACAAGGCCGAAAGTATGGGGCACCCAGAGAGGATCAAACACACTACTAATTCACAATTGTTTCGGCGAAACAAGCTTGTTAACCATTATACTACGCTGGGGAGCCCATAAATGATTTTGTAGACGTTGCACGAGGCCGAAATTTTAGAGCATTAAGGGGAAAACTATCTAGACAAGCTTGCTAATTTCGAGAGCACGTTGAAGTGCCTCAAAAAGCTTCCATTAAACTTGGCTTTATTATTATGAGCTCGACGGCCAGCAGATTAAATTTAATGCAGACCGCGATACTAATAACTATTTCTAGTAAAGTCTGACCTTTTATTTTCGGAAGAAAATAAAATCTAACTAAAAAGAAACTTAAAAGAAATATGACGAGCAACAAAAATTGAAAGAAATGCAAATCAAAAGTTAAAGTAAAAGCAATAATGGAAAAAAAAAATAATCAAAAATACTTTTCTTCCTCCAGCTGACATATACTCATAAAATTATTTGCTCTGTGGGGGGGGGGGGGTGAGAGAAAGAAGGGAAGAGAGAGTGAGAGCGTCATTGAAGCTTGTTTTGTTGACTTGTTTCTTTCTTTTGTGGTCGTCTTTGCGTTTATCTCATTATGATTATTCACTTTTAAAAATCACATTATGTTGTCATTTTTCATCATAATTCTAATTCTGCTATGGTTGCACTACCTACCAAGTCTGCGGAAAGACCTTAAGCAGGTCGTGGTGTGTTCTTATGGCTCCATTTCATGTTTTTTCTATTTCCCCCATCATCCCTAGCGTTACATAGACAAAGTTCTCCTTAGTTTGTGGGCTGTACTTAACAAGACAATTTTTTGTATATCTCTTAAGCTGGAATTTCCAGGGATTCTTTCAGTGTGTTGTTTTGTTCCATTTTTTATCATTCCAAGTGCACATATTATTATTATTATTATTATTATTATTATTATTATTATTATTATTATTATTTCCTTTGATTTCTGTTGTGTACACATTTCCTTCCGGGTCCCAAACCGGGACCTAATGAAGGAAATGTGTATAGAGCAGAAATAAAATGAAATAATAATAATAATAATAATAATAATAATAATAATAATAATACATAGCTTTATGACATTTTTAATTAATCATTTTAAAAAAAGTACTGCACACATTTTACAAAGATAAAGCAAGCTTCTGAGTTTTGTATTTTTTTAAAGTCACGGGCTACAAAGATCTCTTCAGTGAATCTGTAGATACCTTTCCCAATCAACCCGTAGGCTTCAACTAAAACTAGAATTATGTATGACTTTATATGCTACATTTTGTTTTTTAGATTCCCTCTTTAAGGTCCTTGTATTTTGATATTTTTTCCTTCAAAATACATTACAAAGATCCTTGGATTTACATATATTTTTTCTTCAAAATACATTACAAACTGCAAGGACTGACATGTCAATAAGAAAGTACATTCTGTTTTTGTGATTTTTAATCACGATGTCTAGGCGATTAGATTTGGTTGTTCTGTCTGTTTGGATTGTAAAGTACCATAAAATCGGTACAGTTTGTATCTCTGCAACCGGGTTTGGGTGATGTTCATATCAGTTTCATATCAGTTTCATGCAGATAGATAGATAGATAGATAGATAGATACTGCTGCCATTTATGGTCAGGCGCCCCTGCCGTTCTCCTCAGTGTTCTTGACAGGCTCCAAAGGAGAGTCTGTAATGGCGGCTCGACTGCAGCCACTTCCCCACCGTCGAAATGTGGCCTCTCTTTGTCTGTTCAATAAATACTTTCATGGCTTCTGCTCGGACGAACTTAAGTCACTGGTGCCTCCTCAACAGGTGTTTACTCGTGCAACCAGACTGGCAACTGGGTCCCACCCATTCACAGTCAGGTTAGCCAAATGCAGACGACAATTCTACTCCTGCAGCTTCTTCTCTCGCACTTCCCGCCTATGGAACTCGCTCCCATATTCTTGCTTTCCTGACGGCTACAACCTCCAGAAATTTAAATGCAAAGTCAATACTCATCTACTAACCACTGGATTCTAGCTCTCTCCCCTCCCCTGTATAACCTTCCCTTTCTCTCCACCTATGTATCTGTCATCGCATCTGCATTCTCAGCTTTCTATTGCTCCTTTCTAACTAGTTTGTACTCCTCACTCTTTCTAATTAATCTTTTTACAGTTATGTAGCCCCCCGCACATCAGTGGCATTTCTGCCTTGCTCGGGGTGAAATGATTAAAAAAAAAAAGATAGATAGATAGATAGATAGATAGATAGATAGATAGATAGATATCGAGAAAGTTGAAATAGATAGACAGACATGAAGAAGTCGAGATAGATAGATAGATAGATAGATAGATAGATAGATAGATAGATAGATAGATAGATAGTGATGTCAAGTCTATTAAAATCGAGGATAATCCAAAAATATCTATTTAATTTCAAATATAAAAAATATAGACCTGTATTGAGTGCTCAATGGATATTATTCAAAGCAATATGAAATACATAAAGGAAAACTCAATATATCATCTAAAGTCGAAATAAATTATGAAGCTAACATGCTCATCTCTTCAAACGACGTTTTATTCGGTATAAAGATTTTCCCAGAATATCCGAAAGTATATTTTAAAATGAAATAGAAAGTAACATGACGCAGAATAGAAATATTAATCTTATCTTGTAAGAGTCACGAAGGTTAGAGGAGAAAACAATGACTGGGCAGAATGAGTGACCATAAATCTATTACACGCCCACTCTCAAGCACTCGAATACGTATACGCATATATCCATGCACATGAACATACATACGCATACACATACATACATATACATACTTACACATGTTTATGTGTACACATACATATACACACATTCATCCATATCTACTTATAAATGTCGTGTTCACACACTCACATATACATCTATGAAGATCAGACATATACGCGTATAATTAACACTAACACATATTTACGCAAGTATACAAACAAACCTGACATATACTTACAAAATACGCATATATATATATATATATATATATATATATATATATATGCATGCATGTGTATGTACATGTGTGCATGTAACTATATATATATATATATATATATATATATATATATATATATATAGTTACATGCACACATGTATATACACATACAAACATATATATATATATATATATATATAAGAAAATTAAGGCAGACACGTTATTTCATGGTAAATCGGAAGTATAGGCCTATTTCAAGTGAACCATTAACAGCTTCCGTCTTTATTGTACAAAGGATTTTACACGAAGATTTTGTGTTTGTGAATATATATTTTTTTTTCTTCAAAATACATTACAAAGATCTTTGTATTTTGATATTTTTTCTTCAAAATTCATTACAAAGATCCTTGTATTTTGATATATTTTGACATATATATATCTATGTATATAGATATATATATATATGTGTGTGTGTGTATTCACATACACAAAATCTTCTACATATATTTATAAATTTCTTATCAATACACACACTAGCCTTCCCACATCCATGTACCCACTTATGAAGACCAGATCTATACACGTATACACAAAATAATGTTAAGATACATATACATAAGTGTCCAGCTATACACACAAAAAATGTGCTTATATTAAATTACAAACATAATACAAAGTAATTATACATATATACAGGCATATATATTAAATATATAACAGAACATAAGCTCAATTTATTTTTTCATGCGCAAATGTTTTTAAAAAAACAATCTACACGAATATGGAAGTAAATCCATAAGAGTTATACACATATACAAGCATATATATCAAACCACATTTTCGTCAATATGCAAGAATTATCATAGGACAATATGTACAAATAGGGAAGTGGGGTCACGGGTATAATATAGTGGGATTATCAAAGCAGTTTTTCCTCTACATTAAAATGCATAATAAAAGTAGTGATACACATATACAGGCATATATGTATATAATACATAGGAAACCTTAAGCACAATTTCTTCAATACGCAAAAATTATCAAAGGATAATTTATATAAATAGGGATGTGAACGCAAGATGGAAATGAACCCTAAGCATGACGGAGAGGAGTAAACTTAAAGTTCTATATATACGACATGTCTAGAAAAAACATATATATATATATATATATATATATATATATATATATATATAACGACATGTCTAGAAAAGAATGGAAACCAAACAGCAAAAAATGCAACAACTGAAAGACAAGATGAAAAAGAAAAAAGGAAAATGAAAGCCCAAGGAGTGATTGTAAAGTGAAAAAAAAAAATGAAGAAGGTAAATAATTATGACAACCTACATGTACGCACATCAACTATGATAAACCCACACACATGTAAACTGGCGCATGCGCACGAACGCACACACACTTTAAAATAAACTTGCATCAATAAGTACATATAAAATAGAAACAAAAAGTATAAGCAGTTAATTACTGACTCCTCTTGACGAGTGTGGGGGGGGAGACAAAAAACGACAGATAAAAAGATAAACAGAAGCATAACAATATTTTCTTACTTTTTTCATTTTGTACAATTATTTTCTGAATCAGTCAGTCAGTTAAGTGCCATACGTGAAACACGCTTAGGCGATCATGTCTCGAAAGAAACATGACTGACTGTGCAGACTGCGGTTGCTGGTTGCCGACCAAGGCTATAGAATCCAATCTGTCCTATTATTTAACCCATAACTGGAAATAATAGACGGATTAATACCTTTCCCAAGGGTATTTGCGCGTAAGTGAATGCAATGAATACGGCTGGAATTCGAACTCGGCTCCCCGATTTCTCGTTCCGAGCCGATATCCACTAAATAGATATCTAGAATTCAACGAAAAGTTCAGATTACCTCCCTTGTACCTCCAATAATAAAGTTGTCTCCCTTGTTTTTTTATTTTGCTGCCTCGTGGAGTAGAGAGCAAACTTATAATTCATTTCTTATTATCAGTTTGCTATTTGATTGATCCATACCTACTGCCGATTTGTTTCTGTCTGTATTTCATGTCACATAACGCCCTAAAAACAACTGTAATCATTCTATAGAAGTTTTAATTCAAGTCATTATCATGTAGCCTCCCATTGTTTTCTTAGACATCTTAGAAGACTTAATAAATAATTTCTGTTTTTACTTATCAAATTTATTCTTCAAAAAAGAAAGTAAAAGTGTACTTTATTCATGTATATATTCACCATTATTTACAGCAACTTGTTTCTATTTATCAAGGAACTGTTCAATACCTTTTGAGTAAAATTTCACTGATTTTGATTTTAAAAAATGTCTTCTCTTGAATCTAACGTTTCTACATCAAAACGATTTGTAGCGAAGTTACTAATCGGTTAGTGTAAGATCAGGTGAAAACGTTGGGTGAAGTAAAACTAACAGAGCTCAAAAACACTTTTCTTTATTATACTTGATGTGTGAGGCCTTATGGTGAGTACGACAACACCTTTTACCCACTCATTTTAAATTCGGGTGAGCTGAGTAAAGAAGACGGAAAGAAATTCGCGAGTCAAAGTGAACATTTCTTTAGACCAATGAAATGCTTGCCTTCATAGAGATTGGTGAGCTGAGAAGAAAATGCAATAAATTCACGATCCTATGTGAAATTGTTTTCAGACCAATCAAAACATTGTCTCCACAGAAATTAGCCGTTGAGCCAAGAAGCAAAAAAAAAAAAAAAAGAAAGTCGCTAGCCTAAGATTCTAAAATTAAGAAGTGAAGAATATGTGAAGTCATGTGAAATGATTCATTTCAGTTTCCTCGTGATCAGCGACCAGCGTCCAAGTTTTTGACTATGTTAAATTATTCATGTGCACAACAATGAAGTTTTATGGAACAGAACACTTACGCTTATTATCAGAAAGAAATACTTGAAATTGTTAGAGAAGACAATGAGAAAAGAGGGCTTGGAAAATTTGATACTCACAGGAGAGACTGAAGGCAAGACGGATAAAGGAAAACAACGTATAACCTATATAGAAAGATTCAGTAAACTGACGTCAGAACCAGGTTTTGGAGAAACAGCAAAAGAAGAAATTAATTAAGAACTATAAAGACAGAAAATTGTGTCTAGCCATGGTCGTCTACATCCTGAAAGGATAGGTTACATAGAAGAATAATGACTTTGAGATAGTGGAACAAGGTTTTTATTAAAAGCTACGAAGGACTGGAATTCGAAGGGACACGGCATATAGAAAAACCTTCTATTTTGTTACTAGATACCGCCACTCATTTTCGAAAACTAACTTTTAAACTGAAATTTTAAAAATAAAAAAAATTCTTGAAATTTTTATTCTAGTTGAATAATTGAAAGCTAAGTGATTAGATTTACTATTTCCACTAAGCAAAATACACAAGTATATTTTAAACAGAAATCATATTGAGTGGAATATAAAATTTTGAGCTGGTTTTATATCATTATTATGTCATCTTTCATCATATTTCGATATCTGCTATGGTCGCATTAGCAACCAAGTCTGCGGGAAGACCTAAGGCAGGTTGTGGCGTGTTGTTATGGCTCCATTTCATTATTGTTATTATTCTGTCATTTTTCATCATATTTCGATTTCTGCTTTGGTCTCACTACCAACCAAGTCTGCGGGGAGACCTAAGGCAGGTCGTGGCGTGTTGTTATGGCCCCATTTCATGTTTTTCTATCTTCCCTATCATCCCTAGCGTTACATAGATAAAGTTTTCCTTAGTTTCATTATTCTTCTTATTATTGTTATTCATCTCTCACTTGCCTTAATGTGTCTTTCACAATCAAAATGTGCCTTGCGTAATATTACGTTTTGCTGTTATAAACCCTTGGACAATTTAGATCTCGCTCTAACGAAAGAAAAACAAGATTTTCTACCAAAATATTTTATCTATCCTCTTATTAATAGTGTAGAGGACAAAGAGTCCATTACTAATTTATATTTACGTGTCGACTCGGCGTAACTTGAATCAGTGAAATAACACAGGAAATAAGGAAACACGAAAAGGCGAAAGTAACCAGAACAACAATATATTAACAAAGGTTACATAGAGTTGAAAGCATGCAAATCAAATAAGGAAAGAAAAGTGTTTCCCTTTGTCTGGAGAAAAACGTAAATGTTCCGTAGACAGTTATTTTGAATAAAGTTCAGTTTGAATAAAGTACGTACTGTTAATGTTTATTTCCAATTGGAGTTTTTCTAGTGTTGTGTGTGCATGCTGGTGAGAAATAAAAATTTGCGTCACTAATTGCTACCGCAATTAGTGCGCGTGTGTATGTGAGTTAGGGAATAAACATGTTTGCACTTGCCCGGGACAAAATCCTAACTGCCATAACACGTGACATTCCCCGACTTTTATTGGTATACCGTAGCGCGGTAACTAGTGTTATCACATGAATGCTGAATGACCATGTATGTGTGGGTGTGAATATATCAAACCCTACAAATAGCATAAGCATTTTGTCGATAAAACTTTGTTTTTATTTAGTTTGGGGACTTTATCCTTCATACTGTTTTATCAGTTATTTTTTTGTAAATACCAATGACATCAATATTTTGGTTGAAAAAGTTCGTTTTTATTAAGTTTTGGACCTTTTTTTCTTTATGCTATGATGTTTCTTCAGCGAATTAGTGAAAGCACCTATTTACCTTCTATATTCAACTTTTTAATTTCAAATCGTTTAGGAAATACGAAATTGTCACCATTGCTCCATCTGAAAATATTTACTGCTTTCCTCCATGAGATTATGAAATAAAATTTTAACAATGAGATTACGTGTATAAATCGAGCAGAATTAACCTTTTCGTGTTTTGTTTTGTTTTTTTTTTTGTTTTTTTGTTTTGTCGTTTCTTCCCCCCACCCCCACCCCAATATATTAAATATCGATTAAATAAAAATAAATAAATAGAACATTTGTACATAAATTTTGTAGCAGTTTTCTCCCTTTGATTTTGCAAGTTAAATAACTCCCGGTTATTTAAGAAAAGTTATCTCCCTTGAATACATTCTCCTCTACCTCCTATTTTTGCTTCTTTTATATCTTCCTTATTATGACCATCAGCAAAAAGAAGACCCTAATATGACAACTACTGTTCAAAAACACTAAAATAAAACAAGTCAAGGGAAGCATTCTGAAAGAGGATGGAAAGCATGACATTAAGATCAGAGGATTGCATTAGCATGGCCAAGGATGCATTTAAAATGCTAACCAGAGTACTGAGAGACAGGAAAATCTCATTGGAAACACAGAAAAAGGTGCTGGATTGCTATGCGATATATATATCCTTCTGCATGGCAGTGAATGTTGGATGATCTCCTCAAGGATGAAGGAGAAGCTCGATGCAGTAGAAATGTGGTTCTACAGAAGGATGCTGAGGATGCCATTGACCGAACACGTGAGCAACGATGAGTTGTTTGAAAGAAAGCAAACAAGAAGAAAAATTATGCTTAACATCAGGAAGAGGGAGCTGAGGTTCCTGGGATACGTAATGAGGAAAGAGCTCCTGGAGAATCTCATACTCACAAGACGGGTAGAGGGAAAGAGAGACAGGGGAAAGCAGCTTGAAACATATTTGATAAGCTTGAGCAGACGTCCATGATCACCTACGTCCTGAAGCGACACTGCACATAAAAAAAGAGATTTTTTTTTAAAATCATCTCACCTCAAGCAAGGCATTCTACTGCCACTGTTGCGCAAGGGGTTACATAGGGGAAAGTGATGAGAAAGAGGGATTAGTTATAGGAAATGTCAGGAGGAGGGTAATAGACGGATGAGGACACTGAGGATGTAGGTGGAGTAGATGGAAAAAGAGCTTGAGAGAATGGATGCGAGTTAGTATGATAGGAGATGTCTATTGACCTTACATTTAAATTCCTGGAGATTGTAGCTGTCGGGGAAGCAAGTATATGGAAGGGAATTCCACAGGTGGGAAGTGCGTGAAAAGAAGCTGTTAGAGTAGAAATTGCGGTTACACTTTATCGGTTTCACTGTAAAAGGGTGGGACCAAGTTGCTAATCTAGTAGCTTCTGTAAATTCATACCTAGAGGGCACCAGTGATCTAAGTTCATCGGAGCAGAAGCCGTGAAAATATTTATAGAAGAGGCACAGGGAAGTCACGTCACGCCGGTGAGAGAGCGACTGCAGCCTAGCTGCTAAGTCAGTATCGATCACATTGTAGATTCCCAAGAACCCCAAGGTGAATAGCAGGGGCACCCAATTAGATATGACAGCAGTATTCAATACACTGGTGGATGGCAGATTTACATATGTGCAAACTAGTGCTTAATTTAATTAATACTCTGCTAAACGATATTGTTTATTTTGAATACAAGATTTAACACTTCTTCATTGCTTTTTTACCGTCATTTCTTATTAAAAGGAAAGAAAAACAGAAGATAACTATGCAGCTCTTCTCTGTACCGTATTTCTTCAGGACGTTGATAATCATAGCTCTCCACAATGTCCTTGTTAGAAAATTAAATTCTAGTTTCAAAAATTGTTATATTAAAATAATTATAATATTCATAATTATCATGAATCACTTGTTCTAAACCAATGGGAACCAATCACATCTTTCTATACACATATGACATTCTCGCTATCGGACAAGCAGTTCACGTGGACGGGTCATTAACACGCGCGTCAACGAAAATCTCATTTTTTTTTCAGGCCTTAATAGCAAAAGTTAGCTTTAAGCCCTCAAAAACATTAAAGTAGGACACGTGTATTATTCCAACTAAATTATCTGGACACTAATTACACACATCTATAAAATATATATATACGAGAAAAACTGTATGCACTATTTCCTAGTCCTGTAAAAGTTCAAATGTAAACTAAGCAGCTCTTCTTTATACCGTGATTCTTCAGGACATTGACAATCACAGCTCTCCACAATGTCCTCTTCATTTATATCCTGTATAACTCATCAAAGATTTTGTCTTTTTGCTGTCGTGTCCATCAAGAAATACATCAATAAAAGATTTAATCAAACTGTCACGGTGTTGCGTTCAAAATATTTTATTAGAAAATTAATTCTAGTTTCAAAAATTATTATATTATAATAATTATAATATTTATAATTATCATGAATCACTTGTTTTAAAACAATGGGAACCAATCACATCTTTCTACACACATATGACATTCTCAGTATGGGACAAGCAGTTCACACGGACGGGTCATGAACACGCGCGTCAACGAAATCTTTTTTTAGGCCATAATAGCAACATTTAGCTTTTAGCCCTCAAAAAAAATAAAATGATAATACACGTGTATTATTCCAACTAAATTATTTGGACACTCATTAAACACATCTATAAAAAATATATACACGAGAAAGACTGTATACACTACTTCATGTACCCGTAAATGTTCAAATGTAAAAACATTCTTCTCCAATGTCATCCCTACTGTTTATTATAGGAAAGTGGAAGGGATGCAAATTTTT
The DNA here is from genome assembly GCA_037127315.1 of Ascarosepion bandense. Lineage (NCBI taxonomy): Eukaryota > Metazoa > Mollusca > Cephalopoda > Sepiida > Sepiidae > Ascarosepion > Ascarosepion bandense. The sequence goes on from JBBBDQ010002054.1 coordinate 2,462,373, forward strand.
TTAGGGCTTTTAAATGGAAATCTGAATATACTTTATTAAGAGTATAAAAAATAATCTGTTTTTTTATCTCCATTGGTTAATGATAGTCAAAAAGGTAGTCATAGGTTTCCTTAGCACAGACATAAAAGAGGCCGATATAACTTTTGTTGTTGTTGTTGTTGTTGTTGTTGATGATGATGATGATGATGATGATGATGATGATGTAAGTACTCATGTATGTATGTATGTATATATGTATGTATGTATTTGGTGATTGTAGGAATGAAATCCATTGTTCGTATGTATTTTCATTATAAATATTCCTGTTAAATAGTTTGGGATTTGATACAAATCAATACACACTTACTTCATAGGAATTCAAACCCAAGGGAACTGGCATAGCAAAATGCATATAAAAGCAACCTGAGTATAGTATTAAAAAAGAAAGAAATGAAACGAGATCAAATGAATGTTCAAAAAGCAAAGGAATCACTTATTTGCCAAAAGACTTTGCATGCTCTTATTTTTTTTTTTTTTTTGTTTTGACATTAGTTGAAGCATCGTGAATTGGGAACGGGTTTCAAATTTATGTCGCCCAGGTCTCGCAGAATTTAAATTATGAAATGTGCAGTGACACTGTATTGATGGCAAACTGAAAAAGACATCTACGAAACTTCTAAAGTAGTTAGCACATAAAAGTATTTATTTACTTTGCTCCTCCACTAGAGCGAGTTGTGACACAAGGTCCTTTTTTATGTGAGGTACCGGAACGCTCGGGTCACTTGTCAAAGATTACCCAGCCTCCGCTTACGGAGTAACTGGGTAAAACGCTCGTCTTAGCATGTCTAAAATCGTCTTAGCTGGTCGTACAGACCCGCCAGGTGGCGGGTAAGTAAAAAAATTTTAAGTGAAGCTTAGATGTGGCACAAGGCCGATTGTATGAGGTACTATACTCACTACTCAGTCGTAGTTGTGCTAACAACGCCAACAAGCCCAAAAGCTTTCTAAGAGCAGATTAGATATGGCACAAGGCCGAAAGTGATGAGCACTCAGTGAGTTGACTTTGTAATCGTCTACATGTGGCACAAGACTGAAAGTATGGAGAACCCAGTGAAGATCGAACTCACTATTCATTTGTAACAGGTCCTGACGAATCAAGCTTGCTAACCATTGCACCACGTCGAGTTGATCGAAGGTAGCGAAGAAATGTATGATAATCGCATTAACCAATTGCGATAAAAAACGGATTGTATGGCCATTATCAAGGGAAACATTGGAATCAAGTAGGTACACGAATTTAATTATCCGATTAGATAAAGACAATAATGATGAAGGCTATGATGTAGGTGCCTCATGATTCGGGGAATGGAACCCATTGATGTATTTTTATTTTGTTTGGTTTTTATGATAGTCAAAATGGTAGTCATAGGTTTCCTTAGCACAGACATAAAAGAGGTAGATATAACTTTTGTTGCTGTTGTTGATGATGATGATGATGATGATGATGTAAATACTCATGTATGTATGTATGTCTGTATGTATGTATTTGGTGATTGTAGGAATGAAATCCATTGTTCGTATGTATTTTCATTATAAATATTCCTGTTAAATAGTTTGGGATTTGATACAAAGTCGAGAAATGTTTACCTAAGTGTATTTACAGTGGAGAAATCTAAATCTAAACTTATTTATAAATGGAACTGTGTGTGTGTGTGTGTGTGTGTGTGTGTGTGTGTGTGTGTGTGTGTGTGTGTGTGTGTGTGTCCGTTACCTATAGACTCCGAAACGGCTGAACCGATTTTCTTGAAAATTTACACAGTTGTACTATAAGCGTCTGTGAGTGTTCTTAGCTAGGTTTTGTGTCGAGGTACCCCCGATAAATATCGAAAATCGATCATCGAAAAAAGCGGGTTATAGAAGGAGTGGTCCGATTTTAATCAAATTTGATACACTCATAGAAAAAAAGAAACGATAATCAGATGTTTCAACGTTGCAGTTCTTACAATAGTACACTAAATCGATAATATATGTATGTATAAAAGGCAAGATGTTTGTCCGTGTGTCTATTTATCTGCCTGTATGTCTGTATTTTTTTCAGCCCTTTTATTTTAGTTTTTGCTTCGGGTTTGGCTCTAAGTATATATAATTGTAGTTCTTAGTCTCAGCCATGATACCATTTACTCAGGGGACGTTTTTAGCCTTCAAAATTCTGTTTACGACGAAAAAACTTATTTGATATCGATACCAGGATATCCAAATTTGACTTACATCCATTCATTTTTCTTTCAGTCTACGGTTTCGCTTTAACTGGAAACAACTACTGCTTTTCAGTGTTTCGTGCCAACGTCCAAAGAATCTGAACTCCAGGACCATTGATTAGTTTTAAAGCTTTCATTACACCCGACTATACTGCTAGTATTAAATAAATAGGTTTGATTTTCAATTACCTTAACTGAACGATAGTTATTTGGATTTCAAGTACTCACTGAGGTTAATGAGTTTCACTAACCTGGGAATTATGTAAATAATTTACTTTCTTCCGTTTTAACAAAAAACTGGACGATTATTGCAATTTACATGTTTTTAGCATTGCATTCCTGGTATTGTTTCTTTTCTTCCAAGACAATAATTCGCAGTAAGTGACGAATGAAACGCCCTCTTCCCTAACATTCTGGATAAGAGGTGTTAGAAATAAATGAGACTATAGATTGAATTCATTTTATATCTAGAAAATGATTAACTTTTTTTTTAATCATATCACCGCGAGCAAGTCGGTAACGTCACTGATGTGCAAGGGGCTACATAAGAGTAAAAGCACTAAATAGATGAAAGTAAAGAGAAGGACAAACCATTTAGAAAGGAGCAAGAGAAGGGAAGGGACACAGGTGTGATGACAGTTGTAGAGGTGGAGAGAAAGGAAAGGATATACAGAGTGGTGAGGAAAGAACTAGGGTCAAGTGGTTATGAGATGAGTATTGACTTTGCATTTAAATTCCGGGAGACAAACTCCGTCAGGAAAGCAACAATATGGAAGCGAGTTCCACAGGCGGAAAGTGCGAGGAAAGAAGCTGGAGGAGTAGAATTGTCGTCTGCATTTGGTTAATCTCACTGTGAATGGGTGAGACCCAGTTGCCAGTCTGGTTGCACGAGTAAACACCTGTTGCAGAGGCACCATTGACTTAAGTTCGTTGGAGCAGAATCCATGAAAGTATTTATAAAACAGACAAAGAGAAGCTATATCCCGTCGGTGGGAAAGTGGCTGTAGTCGAGCCGCCAAGTAAAATGGTAACTGCAAAAACCAGAGAGGCAGTTGAAATTTCAGTAACACTTTATGAGAAAAAGCAGCTTGGAAAATTTGATATTCACATGACATGCTGAAGACGCGGAAAAAGATGGATGATATATTCAGTCAACATCATGGTGCTTGGAATGGTCACTAGTGACAGGGCCTTAGACTCAACACGGAGACTTACATCAAGTGCCTTGAGGAGGTAGGGCTGTCCTTGTTCAAGTTAGTGGATGCTGGAAGACTCTATGTCTGGTACAATGCCACACGATCAAGACAACCCAGTCATAGCTATCAGACAATTTCTGAAACCACATCACCCCATACATCTAGTCACGTAACCCCCAGACTGCGTCTCCACTTTATGTACGAAACGCAGTTGAGCAAGAGACCAACAAAACTCCTAGTAGCAGCAAATATGAATTGAAGGCAAGGATTATGGCAGAATTTACCAACTTAAAACAAGGAGACCGTCCAGAAGAGATGCAAGAGACTCCACAATCGTCTAAAGTTATTCATTGAAGCCAATGACGATTTTATTGAATAAATTTACTCTTTAGTATTTCAAAACATTTTTGTGAAATTTTGGTAAATACCTGTTAAAATGAGATGTCAATATTATTTTCATTTTTGCGTAATTTCGACGAAAATTCATCCAGCGCACCCTCTCTTTCTACAAATACACTACCGGCCATAATTATTAGGCCACCCCATTGTTTTAAAAAAAATAATGTATTTCATACTATTGTTTCGTATTTATTGCCAAGTGAATAATTGTAAATGAAAATAGAATGGCTCTTTTATTGATAGTGCACAATAACATGTGTATCAAATGAATTTATAAATATTTAATAATTACCTATATTGCAGTTTCATCAATGAAAGAATGAAGAAAATTTAGGGTGATTCGGACGAGTTCATCTTTGCTTCCTTGCCTTGTAAGATTCTGCAAAGTAATAATAACAAAAGAGCCATTCTATTTTCATTTAGAATTATCCACTTAAAAATAGTATGAAATACATTATTTCTTTTAAAAAAACTCGGATAGCCTAATAATTATGGCCGGTAGTATCTATATATATATATATATATATATATATATATATATATATCTGTGTGTGTGTGTGTGGGGGGGTACGTGTTAACATCTCCAATCAAGTCCTGTGTATGGTGATAAATTACATCCGACAGGAAGGATTCTCATCGGAAGTTTGGAGATTTTGAGAAGCATGAAACTACCTCTTAATCGCTGTTTTCCCAGATGTATCTTGACCTGGGTTAATAGCATCTGTTAGGGTCCCATCTATAGGTAAATATTGAAACCCCAAAGCTAAAACAAAATAGTATAAAAGTATAAAAATACCAGCAGTAAATTTTTAGTAAAAAATGACCAACAATACATATTTATAATAAAACGAACAGCAATGCATTTTATCTGTAGTTGAAGGCATCAAATTGATTTCAAAATGCCGCAAAACAAAATCAACAAACACCTCTAACAAATTAAGATAAGAATCTACTATTATTATTTAGTACTATTAGGTACTGCTGGTTTTTCACATTGTTAGTATTTCATTATGATATATGGATGCTGTAACGGTTATCACTACGAAAAGTAGAATCATCATCATTTTTTTTTTTTTTTATAAACGTTTCACCCCGAGCAAGGCATGTCACTGCCACTACTGCGCAGGGGGCTACATAGAGTGGAGAAAGGATGATTAAATATAGGAAATGTCAGAGGGTGGGTGATAGGCGGGTAGGGATACCGAGAATGGTTAAATATAAGAAATGTCAGAAGGTGGGTGATAGGCGGGTAAGGATACCGAGAATGAGGGTTGGGTAGATGAGAGTGTTCTGAGAATAATTGGGAGTTAGTGTGATAGGATGTGTCTATTGACCCTACATTTAAACACCTGGAGATTGTAGCTGTCGGGAAAGCAGACTTGTGAAAGGGAGTTCCACAGGCGGGAAGCGCGAGAAAAGAAGCTGTTGGAGTAGAATTTACGGTTATATCTTATTTGTTTAACTGTAAAAGGGTGGGACCTAGTTGCTAATCTAGTATCTCGTGTAAATTAGTGCTTAGGCGGCACCAGTGATCTAAGCTCATCGGAGCAGAAGCCATGAAAGTACTTGTAGAAGAGGCACAGGGAAGCCACATCACGCCGGTGAGAGAGTGGTTGCAGCCGGTCTGCCAAGTTAGTATCAACCACGTTATCATCATCATTTATTCATCACACCCAGATGGTGCATAGAGCAGCAACTTTTTGTTGCCGTTTCTGTAACAAACTTTTTTTTACGGGGCAGGGTGTTAGCTCTGCACCCAACCCCCAAACCCCAAACCCCAAACCTGGAGGACCGGTAGACCATTATTGGTCCTTACGTTTACAGCACCTGGTATTCCAAAATGGTCACCCATTTAAGTACTGACCAGGCTCGATGTTGCTTAACTTTGGTGATCGAACGTGAACCGATGCATTCAACATGATATATTTTTTTTAATCATATCACCCCGAGCAAGGCGGTAACGCCACTGATGTGCCGGGGGCTACGTAAGAGTGAAAAGTTTAGAAGAGAGAAAGCCGGAAACCATATAGCCGTAGATGTGGAATCAGCGTACCGTGTTCAAATTCTGACCTAGTCTGTTGTGTTCACGTTCATAATAAGGCTCTTCAGAACACTATGAATCGTTCTTCCCCCTCTCTGGTTGTGGTTGGTTGCCAGTCTAAGAGAATGTCTGCTTTGAATAAACTGTGGAGAGTTATCCGGGAAACAACTCCACTATTTATCCAAAGACGTGATGGCAATTCACAGATGAAAGAAATGTTATCGGTAGAGCTTCATGATCGCCTACGTCATGAAGAGAAATAACATTCTGAAAAAGGGTAACTCTTTTTTTTTTTTTTTACTGAAGACCAATTAACATAGAATTTCCTTCATATTCTAATTTTAACACTATACTAGCAGTATAGCCCGGCGTTGCTCGGGTGTAATGAAAGCTTTTAAACTAATCCATGATCCTGGAGCTCAAACTCTTTGGACGCCGGCACGAAAAACGTAGATTGTTGAAATGCTGATCTCGAAGCCGTCGAACTTACTAAAATGAATGGATGTAAGTCAAATTTTGATTTCCGGTATCGATGTCAAATAAGTTTTTCGTCTCAAACTGAATTTTTAAGGCTAAATAAGCCCTCTGAGTAAAAAGTATCATGGCTGAGACTAAGAACTACAATTATACCTAATTAATGCAAAACTCGAAGCAAAAACTAGAATAAAAGGGCGGAAAATCTTATTTTGATCAAACCTGATAGGATAACGGGGTATCGATTTCCAATATCGGAGTCAAATAAGTCATCCAAGCATAAACTAACCTAAGTAAGTCCATGAAAACTTATCGTACCCAACGGGAGTAAAATTGGAGAAAATGAACCATATTGATGGCTGAATATCTGTTTTTTATCAGATTCGATAGAATATCGGGGCTATCGATTTCCGATATCGGGGAAAATGAGTCGTCTGAGAAGATCTACTAATGTTTGAGACTAAAAACTATAATTTCACCAAGTTAGACCAAACTCTGCAGCAAGAACCACGATAAAATGGCTGAAATCCTGATCTTGATCAGACCTGATCGGATATCGGGGTATCGATTTCCAATATCAGGAGAAAATGGGAAAAAATAAGTAGCCCACCCGGAATCCTAAAAAAGACATTTATGTGAAGTTTGATGAGAATCAGTTAAAAATTGTGGATTTGTATAAAGGACATACAGGCAGACATACAGATAGACAGACACACACACAAAGATCTTGACTTTTATATACAGAGATGATAATTACCGTTGTATATTAATTTATTTATATTTTTCGTGTTGTGCTATATCGAGGGAAAGGTGGGGTAAATCAACTTCTTTCCTTCCTTCAGTGACATGCACGCTTGGTCATGTTTCTTTTTTATTTTGATTGACTTGACAGAAGAATTCCCTCACTGGGGTACCGTTTTCTTCTGCGGTAGACTGGTTGCCAATCAAAGCTACAAAACCCAGCTTGCCCTGCTATTTAACAGTTAGTCGTGTAGAGGAGTATTTGTGCATAAATGAATGCAATGAACCTGACTGGAATTCGAATGGATCTCGGAGCTGTTATTCATCCCACCACCCGCGTATCCAGGTTTACAGAATGTGGTATTCCCAAGTACACCCTCATTCAAGTACTGGCCAGGCTCAACGTTGCATAACTTTCGTGATCAAACGAAAACTAGCTAGAAGTTATACCTGGATTCGTAATCGGAGGCTACAATTTAAACAACCTAAGCTACGCAGATGAAACAGTGCTGATAGCAGACAGAGAAAGGAAACTACAAGACCTCCTACAGAAGGTAGCAGAAGAAAGTAACAAGAAATTACTAGAAATAAACTGCACGAAAACCAGTCATCAGTAAAAAGGGCAACCCAAAATGCCAAATACAGGTCGGGGATACCAGAATCAAGCAAGTACAAAAATTTAAATGCCTGGGAAGCGTTATAACAGAAGACGGAAAGTGCGACACAGAGATCCGAAGGCGAATTGGCATGGCGAAGGAAGCATTCCAGAAGTTGAGTAAGGTATTAAGAAACAGGACAATTTCGCTAGAAACAAGGAAGAGAGTACTGGATTGCTACGTTCTATCCGTCCTTCAATATGGCAGTGAATGCTGGACAATACCATCAAAGATGAAGGAAAAACTTGAAGCAACTGAAATGTGGTTCTACAGAAGGATGCTGCGAATATCATGGATCGAGCATGTGAGCAATGATTAGGTCTTGGAAATAATGGAAACAAAAAGGAAATTAATACTGAGTATCAGGAAGAGACAGCTGAAGTTCCTGGGACACGCAGTGAGGAAGGAGGGCTTGGAGAATCTGATACTAACAGGCCGGATAGAGGGGAAAAGAGACAGGGGAAAGCAACGGATAACATATTTGAAGGACCTAATCAGGTGGATGACGGACCGAGGATTGCATGGTGTAACAGGAGAAGGCGTACTCAGAGCCACCAGGAATAGGGAACGTGGAAGGCCATGATCGCTTACGTCCTGAAGGGACAAGGCAAATAGAAGAAGAAGATGGCCATAACCTAATTCAACATTAAGTGGGATTATTTCCTTTAGTCAGTTTGATAATCAACGTTATATAATAATTACCGTTGTTTATTTATATTGTTTGTGTCACTATGTAAATTTATTAACAAGTCGCAAGATAAATTTTCTAATGCTGCTGTCTATTGTTTGCTCATTGACAGCTGTACAACGCCCAGTAGAACAAAAAAGAAATAAAAGCAATCTGTAATATAATAACGACACCAAGAAGAAGCGTGGGAAGGTTTATTAGTCTAAGCTAGATATAGCGTTGAGAAACATTATATTTATTGTACTGTATAGTGAGACAGATTAGATAAGACGTGCATATTTCATTATCACATTCTACTCCAGTATTTATTTTATACTTACTTGGTTATAGGATTGCTGGAGAGTAAGGTTTTCATATTCTCATAAACACTGGTAAATGCATACTGACATTGCGAATAGGACTTAATCTAATAAATTATAATTCAACACGAAGTTGAAGCTTACTAAAATTTATTATACTAAATTAGATTTCGAGTTTAAAGCGTTATATTTAAAGTAATGTGTAGTCACAAGCGAGAGGGATGATGGGGATGTGCTTATTTTGTTATCAGATGAAAACTTAAAAAATAAAGACAATGATCTTCAAACAAAATTTAAAATGGCCGAAAAATTGGAAGATTAAAAAAAGTTGAATAATATACAAATTTTAATCAACATAATTTCTTTTTGAAATGCACCAGAGTTTTTTGTTTACTGAAAATAGGAAATTCAATCATTTAGCTTTCAATTAAAACTAAAATAAAAGTTTCCTGAAAACCTATTTATTTTTAGAAATTCAATTTAAATATGTATATTCTAAGATGAAACTCGCATGACGTATTGAGAATATAAATATATTCTGAAATATTATTCCAACATTGGTTGCTTAATAATGCTTAATACTAATTGTATTGAGAAAACATTTTGATTTGCATCATATAATATAATATAGTGTAGTAATTATAGATTAGATTATTTATTACTTAAAAACAGAATAAGAAACAGATCCTTCACTTTATGTCCAGCAGAAACTTATATAAATATTTTATAGCTATTGACTAAACGTAGCTTAGATATGTCACACAGCCATAAATACAGAGAATCCAAACTCATAATTGATCTAGCAAGACAATCTTGCTAACATTACACTACATCGAAGTGCACATCTAAACTTATTTATAAATGAAACTTTGTCTGTGTGTGTGTGTGTGTGTGTGTGTGTGTGTGTGTGTGTCCGTTACCTATAGACTCCGAAAAGGCTGAACTGATTTTCTTGAAAATTTACACAGTTGTACTATAAGCGTATGCGAGTGTTCTTAGCTAGGTTTTGTGTCGAGGTACCCCCGATGAATATCGAAAATCGATCATCGAAAAAATCGGGTTATAGAAGGAGTGGTCCGATTTTAATCAAATTTGATACACTCATAGACAAAGACATAAGAAACGATATTCAGAAGTTTCAAGCTTGCAGTTCTTACAATAGTGCAGAAAATCGATAATATATATATATATATAAGGCAAGATGTTTGTGTGTGTGTCTGTTTATCAACATGTATGTCTGTATTTTTTCAGCCCTTTTATTTTAGTTTTTGCTTCGGGTTTAGCTCTAAGTAGGTATAATTGTAGTTCTTAGTCTCAGCCATGATACTATTTACTCAGAGGACTTATTTAGCCTTCAAAATTTAGTTTACGACGAAAAATACTTATTTGATATTGATACCAGGAAATCAAAATTTGACTTACATCCATTCATTTTTCTTTCAGTCTACAGTTTCGCTTTAACTGGAAACAACTATTGCGTTTTCGTCTTTCGTGCCAACGTCCAAAGAGTCTGAGCTCCAGGACCATGTATTAGTTGTAAAGCTTTCATTACACCCGAGCAACGCCTGGCTATACTGCTAGTATTTAATATAAATATATCCTGAAATATTTTCCCGATATCATTTTTCTTTTTCTAGCTTTTAAAGAATGGAAGACAATCATAAATAAAAAAACATTAATAATAAGGGGTCAGTAAAAACATTTAAAATGGCAGTGCAAGTGAATGGTTTGATTTATTCATCTCATGAATAATTTGCAAACTTAAAAATAGTTTTTTGTAGATTTCTTTTTCATCCACCTACGTTCTTTCATCTTTCATTACCATGACGATGCTTTTGGTCCACTGACGCTGTTTCTCGTTCAACCGTTTCGCACATCAAAGAATGAACGCGCGCAAAAAGAAAGTTGCTAATAAGTTATGAATAAATCAGAAGCATGTAATTTCGCACTTCCTCCCGTCTCCCTTCTTTTAATTGATCCAGTCGAAGAAGCAGGACGCATGATCTGCGTGATTCCATCTGGAAGCAGAACAACCTTTGAACGCGTCCGACACCCACTCAATTTTATCGGAATCACTGGGAAAGAATAAGAACCACACAATGACGATGTTGGAATTAATAGGTAAGCATGATAAGTTTAGGAAGGATATCGGAATAATCAGTTGACGATGCATTGCAGTGGATATCGGTTCAGAACAAGAAATCAACAGCAAAATTCGAATTCCAGTTGGATTCATTGCATTCACTTACGCGCAAATACTATTATGAAAAGTCTTAATTCGTCTCTTCCTTCCAGCTATGGCTTAAATAACAGAACAAATTGAGTTCTATAGTCTTGGTTGGCAGCCAGTCTACAGCAGAAATTAATGCAACCTACTGTGGCAAAATATTCTGACCAGTCAGTCATGTCTTTTTCAAGACATGGTCACATAAGCGTGTATCACGTATGGCAGTTGACTTACGGATTGGAATAATCAGTGGACAATATGGTGCGGTGGATATCGACTCGAAACTAGAAATCGGCGGGCAGGGTTCAAATTCCAGTTGAATTCATGCATTCACTTACACGCAAATAACCTTTGGAAAGGTATTAATCCATCTCTTCCCTCTCCATGGGTTAAGTAGCAGGACGGATTGGGTTCTATAGCCTTGGTTGGCTACCAGTCTACCACGGAAATCAATGGCAACCTACTGCGAGAAAATCTTCTAGCCAATCAGTGATATCTATGTCGAGACATGATCGCCCAAAAGTATCCCGTATGGCACCTAACTGACTCATTAGAATAATCCCGAACTTAAAAAAAAATTAAATACTTAGGAAGTGTTCTAACAGGAGATGTAAAGTGCGACACAGATATTCTGAAGGCGAATTGGCATGGCAAAGGACGCATTCCAGAAGCTGAGTACAGTATTAACACACAGGAAAATTTCACTAGAAACAAAGAAGAGTGCTAGATTGCTATGTGATGTCTGTGCTTCAATATGGCAGTGAATGCTGGACAATATCATCGAAAATGAGGAGAAAACTTGAAGCAGTGGAAATGTGGTTCTACAGAAGGATGCTGTGGATATCGTGGACTGAGCATGCAAGCAATGATGAGGTGTTGGAAAGAATAGCAACAGAAAGAAAATTAATACTGAGCATCAGGAAGAGACAAATGAAGTTCCTGGGACATGCAATAAGGAAGGAGAGCTTGGAGAACCTGGTACTGACTGGCCAGATAGAAGCAAAAAGAGACAGAGGAAGGCAGCAGATAACATATTTGCCGGGCCTGATCAGGTGGATGACGGAACGGAGGTTGCGAGGTGTAACAAGAGCAAACATACTAAGAGCCACAAGAGATAGGGAGATGTGGAGAACCATGATCGTCTACGTCCTGAAGGGACAGGGCACATAGAAGAAGAAGATACTGGGAGTAAAATTCCAGCATCCGGATAGAAAATGAATTCAACAGTTACACAAGAATAGAAAGGGGTGCAAGATGAGGATGTGTCTTGTTACTAAATTTATACAATCTTTACAGTGGGGTGATTCTGAGGGAATTAGAATTCCTACAAGAAATACTACTGCCACATCTGGTCGGGTGCCCCTGCTGTTCTCCTCGGGATTCTTCACTAAATACAACGGAGAGTCTGTAATGTGATCGATACCGACTTGGCAGGCCGGCTGCAGTCACTTTCTCACCGGCGTGACGTGGCTTCCCTATGCCTCTTCTATAAATACTTTCACGGTTTCTGCTCCGATGAACTTAGATCACTGGTGCCCCCTAGGTACGAATTTGCACGAGATACTAGATTAGCATTAAGTCCCACCCTTTTACAGTGAAACCGATAAAATGTAACCGCAATTTCTACTCCAACAGCTTCTTTTCTCGCACTTACCGCCTGTGGAATTCCCTTCCACATGCTTGCTTCCCCGACAGCTACAATCTCCAGGAGTTTAAATGTAGGGTCAATAGACACTAACTCACTTCCATTCTCTCAAACACTCTTCCCACCTACCCATCCCTCATCCTCAGTATCCCTACCCGTCTATCATCCTCCTTCTGACATTTCCTATATTTCACTACTCTTTCTCATCACCTTCCCCTATGTAACCTCTTGTGCAATAGTGGCAGTGGAATGCCTTGCTTGGGGTGAAATGATTAAAAAAAAGTTCCTTATTAACAGACACTATCTTAACAATATAAGACCGGCAGCTGACAATGTTGATAGCAAATATAAAAAGAAAACGACAGCAAGCTTCACAAAAGGTAGTATTTGAAAGCGAGAGGTACGCACAAAAATATCAATTTTAATAAGACAGAATGTATGGTAGTCAGCTCAACACACGAATTACTAATTGGAGATACCCAAACCACGCAAGTATAGAAATTCAAACATCTAGAAAATGTTTTAACGGGGACGGAAGATGCAACACCGAAATCCGATAGAGCATTGGGGAAGCAAAAGTTGCCTTTCAAAGCTAAGCAAAGTAGTAAGAAACAAAGAAAAGTGTACTTATCAGTCCTCTTATATGACAGTGAATGGTGGACAATCTCCTCACAAGTGACTTCAAGAAGTAACTTCAAGCAACAGCAATATGATTAAGCAAAGAGATGCTGAGGATATTTTTACGATACTGTAGAAGGCCCGCGAGTTACTCGAGGTAGGAGTTTACAGAGTAAGAAGGATATTTTATGTAGATATTTGAGAAAGATAACGATTAATTCTAGACTTGAACAGGTTAAAATTATAGCAATCAAGGAAGCATTCTCTTGTGAGTCGGATCTACAAACTTCTGGTTTGCGGAAAGAATCTACTCGAGTGGAACTTAATCTAACTAATGGAATATGAAAAAAATGATGTCGGTTTGCTATAATGTGCTGGCATGACGAGTCTTAGTCATGAAGGTTAGTACTAGTGGAACTAACGAATGTAGTTCGTCTGAACACTTTCCATGGAAATATCGATAGAGCAGCGAGAGGATTGCAACGTTTTGTCTGTGAGAAAGGGTTATAAGCTGGAAAATAATTCACTCCTTTGCATGTATTCAAATCTTCACCTCCCCAGCTACGGATTAAATAGTATCACAGATTTAGTTCTTTAGCCTAGCCAGTCTAGGAGAATTATTCTGATTATTATACCACGGAGAATGCAACGAGAAATACTTTGTTTTCGCAAAACTTCATAGCAATTTTTTTCATGTTAAAATAAAATAAAAAATTGATCAACAATCATCTCCGTCCTGTCGAGACATGAGATTTTTAAAAATCTGTTCAATTATACTATCAGTGATGTAATTGGTTAAGAAATCTTATGTTGTGATATTAGTCATACGTATTAGTTTTACATCATTTTTTCTAAAAATTTTCTAAAAATAATCTTAAGATGAAGGACATATAAATGAAATCATTACAGTCTTGTTGGTCTTGGTATATTCAATCGTGTTATTTTTAAAGACTTAGAGTTTGATTGTTATTGAAAAATACTATTTTTCAATAAGCAAACTAATATTTGTTGATTTAAATATGACTTGAGAGGTTTCTACGATTTTAGTTTCAGAAATATTGCCATTTGTCAATATCAAAAATTACAGAAGACAAATGAAAAAATTGCTTTTTTTCCAAAGTTTTTTTTTTCTAATTTATGGCAAATAAAGTGATTTTCGTGCATTTAGTTATTCTATGGTCGAAATGTGGTGCTATATCTTCAAAGTGGATAGCAGGAGGTGTCAGGTACTTACTGGAGTTGTATAGGGAACCGACCATTTTTCATAGTGTCTTTAGTGATGGATTGTATGTACGACATCTACTTGTGGCCTAGGTTGAGCTTAAGTCCCTAATCGTCACTCAAGACACGGGACCTTCTTGAGAGAACACCCGTTTATTGCGATAGGTAAAAATTCCGGTGATGTTTGGATGTCATAGCAAATTTTATTTTAGTATTAAATCTGAAAAAAAGTTGTCGTTTTAAAGTGAATGTTATTGAAAAATGCAACTCATTCTTTGACAGTTGTCAACCCTAAAATCTCGGAATTCGGTATTTTTATAAATCTAATTTACAATACTGTTCATCCTGTACAATGTCCAAGAGCCACTCCAGGTATAGAGATTAGAGTAAGAGCCACAGTTTGTGCGGATATGTAATAAAAATAAAAATTAATCCGAAACTTAAAATGGTTAATATTACAGTGATTGTGGGAATTTCCTCTTGTGAGTCGCTTCTGCAAACTTCTGGTTTGTGGAAAGAATCTACTCAAGAGTAGAAATGTAGAAATGTAGTTCGTCTGAACACTTTCCATGGAAATGGCGATAAAGCAGTGAGAAGTTTCCAGCGTTTTGTCTGTGAGAAAGAGTTGTAGGGTGAAAAATAGTTCACCACTCACAAGGACGCGGTGATGCTTTTGGATTCTGTCGAGACTGGAAAGTGAATCTAACAGGAAACGGACCATTTTCACAATACTTTTAGTGACTGATCATATGTACGATTTCCACGATGTCTGAGTTGAGATTAAATTGCAATAGATGCTCAAAGTATGGAGCCTCAGTGATGAAACTACCGTCTATCGGGATTAGTGATAGTTCTGTGTCCGACTGAGCAAGACGAACTTTTAGAAAAGATGGAAACGAGAAGGATACTTATAATTAACTTCTTAAAGAGACTGTTTAAATTTCTAGAACACAAAATAAGAAAAGATGGCTTGGACAATATGACACTCATAGGGCAAGAAAAATATAGCTTGAAAAACTCTTTTGTGTTGTTTTCTTCTGTGTATTAGACTCAAATTTTTACGATAAACTACATGAACGCCCAAGAGTCACTCAAAGTAGAGGGCTACCAAATGGGCTTGTTTTATGGATGTTAGAACACTATATTATAAGGACTTTCGGTTATATCACGTTGAATCCCCGTTTCTTTTACGATCATCGAAGTTAAGCAACGTCGATCTTGATCAGTAACTAGATGGATTATATCTTGGGATTGCCATGTACTGCAGGCTTGTATATCCGGGTAATATAATGGATGACATCTCGGAATTGGATATCGGAGAACCGCGTTTCAATTTTTCTCGGATTCGTTATATTCTTTTAGCTTAGGAAATATATGAATTTTCCTATTCTCCCCTAACTGTGGGTTAATTAGTAGAAGTTCTATCAGTAAATTGTTATCTCCAAAAGAATCTTACAATTTAAACATATTTTCTGTCTTTAAATAACCTCCAAATTGTTGATAGGATATAAAAAAAACATCAATCTTGTTTATGAAGATATGTAGGATAGATAAGGTATAAAGTGGTTAACATTGTAGCGATCAGAAAAGTATCTTCTTGAGCGTATTTTCCAAAAGCAGGGACTCTTGTGAAGGGGATACCGAAGTGGAACTTCCTCCTTACCGATGGAATATGGAGAGAATGAGGATGGTTTGATTCTATGTCCATGGTATGATAGGTCTTAGCTGTAAAGGTGTGAACTGGTATGAAATAAGGAACGTAGTTCACTAGATTATTCTCCATAGAAATAGCGAGAGAGTACTGAGATGCTTACGACTTTCCGTTTATGAGGAAAGAGCTTGTAGGATGAGAAATAATTAATCACTTTCAAAGCTGAGTAAACGTTTCTGAACTCAAGTCTACAAAAAGAATATTGGATACCTCTAGACCTGATATGATGACAATAGATCATTTTTTGTGATCTGAATCTTTTTAAGATAGTTCGTGGCAGATAGTCAGGTACTTTCTGGTGTGGTATAAGGAGCCGTTTTGATTCAAATGTAATATTTTTTTCTTTCTGACTGATCCAAGTAAAGAAAAAGTTGCTATTTTTGTATTTTTATAGGAATTCCAACCCAATAAACTTCCTTTTGATAACATCAGAAATAATTTATTACTTACAAGGACGCGGAGACGCTATTTGGGCCCTAACGATACCAGAAAGTGAAAAACTTGTTAGCTCCTGTATTTGTCTATATTTCTGAGATGAGGTAGTATTTACATTATTCGGACTATTGTCATCTTTGTTGTCAACGTTTCGGCCATTGTACGTTCCGGCCTTCTTCAGGTGCTAGGAATTTCGAACCGAACCTTTTATTACAATCACTGGGGTATATCATCCTCATTATTTGCGTAAAGCCATGACTAAAAGTCATGAGTTATCCCCCTCTAACCCTGCAAGTTACTTGTTCACCACTGCTGTAGTATTGAACTCACAACTCTAAGAGTCAAGTCAGGAACTAACTAACGTCTATATCCATTGTCCTATGTGTCCTTAATATTGTTCTCAATATAAATATGACATTCCTTTTAGGAAAAATATAATAATATTATTAAATAAATTAATAACCGTTGCAAAAACACAATAGATACAATTGCCGACATGTCATAATACAATTGTATCCACTCGAATGTTTCATAAACTGACAATAATTACATAGGTTTTCATGAATTTTAATTCTTTCCCCCACCTCTACCGTTTTAACTAATCCCCGCGTCCATCTCTGATTTACTTTCTATTGGTTAACCTTGTGCAACCCTTTGAATTCCACAATCCCCAAGCCTTTAATTGACTGGATATGGTAACAAATGCATTGTTTTTAAATTTAAAATTTTAAAATTTCTATATTTATCAATTTCTAACTGCCTTTTGAGGCACTAACAAGTAGTGCCGAAACGTGGCAGCTCTTGTGTTGCAATAAACTATGTTTTTATTATAAACACTTATAATAAAAATATTGCTATAAATATTGCTCTACTAAGTATCGAACGTTCTTTAAATAAGTAAATCGCTACACACAGAGAACTGTTAACCCATTTGTATCACTTCTAATATATATATATATATATATATATATATATATATATTGTGTGTGTGTATTTAGGCAGCATTTTTTCATTTATGCATGTTTCATTAAATAATATAGACAAGTTTTGTCGATTTCTCTTTCAACGATAATGCTATTAAGCTTATCAGACGATATGAAAAAAAATTACATAAAATAAATCGACAAATCTTGTCTAGATAGATAGATAGATAGATAGATAGATAGATAGATAGATAGATAGATAGATAGATAGATAGATGTGTGTGTGTGTCTCTCTCTCTCTCTCTCTCTTTCTCTCTCTGTGTATGTGTGTAGATAGATAGATAGATAGATAGATAGATAGATAGATAGATGTGTCTCTCTCTCTCTTTTTCTCTCTCTGTGTATGTGTGTGTAATACAGTTATTTGTTTTACAGCACATCAGCAAAGGACTCTCTCGTTTGAACATCTACAAAAAATAAACTTACTATTTTGACGGCAAGAGTCTAATAAATAAATCATAAAATGCGGTCGCGTTTCGCTGATGCAACGTAAAGAAGCCCACAAAGGAGACAGTCTAGAAGATGTTGAAAGATATTTTCGCAAGTGGACGTAAAACATGAATGCGGAATCTTTTATCTCCTTTCTGTTTTCTTTTGTGAAAATACAGCAGGGATTGAACTACCAGAAACCTGTAATACCTTATTTCTTCTCCAGAGACTTACATCATTGCATTTTATTGCATTAACCATCGTAAGGTAGTTTTTGTTACGCTTAATGGTCCCAAGGCTTTTGTCACAGTCTCCATATCTGTATCTAGATTTTATCAGTGTGTGAGTGGAACAGTTTATTTCTTAGCTTCCACGCGTATAAAGTACTAAAACAAATAATTTCAACTGAAAGCGCATTCTTTTTTTCTTCCTGACACACTGAGCGTAGTAAGTGCCTGCGTCTTATGTCACGTTCTCGCCTATAAGATAATTATCGACTTTTTACACATTTAGAAAGGAAAGGAATTTTTTTTTATTTTACTTAGACAAGAAAAAATATTTTCTTTTTACTCTGCTCATGTTTTTTTTTTTTTAATAGATTGATTCGTTTTCTACCGATAGCAGGTTAATCAAACCCAGAAAATATTTTTAGATTGTAAGAATTAAATTTTAAAATAATAATGGCAACAAAAAGGAAATTGATGCTGAGCATCAGGAAGAAACAACTGAAGTTCCTGGGACATGCAATGAGGAAGGAGAGCCTGGAGAACCTGATACTGACTGGACAGATAGAAGGAAGGAGAGACAGAGGAAGGCAGCGGATTTGCAGGGACTGATCAGGTGGATGACGGAACGGGGGTTGCCAGGTGCAACAGGAGCAAACATACTAAGAGCCACAAGGGATAGGGAGACGTGGAGATCCATGATCGCCTACGTCCTGAAGGGACAGAGCACATAGAAGAAGAAGAATGGTTTAGTAATGCAGGTCTTACATAATTAGCCCATAGCTGGGGAGAAGAGTTGGATCAATACCTTTCCAAATGTATTTATACGTAAGTGAATATAATGCAAACTGCCGTAATTTGAACCCTGCACTCTGATTAACTAATGCGTGACATTATCCATTACAGGATCCGCACAACCATCTTACAATACCTCATATTTAAAAGCGGTCACCCTTCTAGTTACTGACCAGCTTTACCGTTGCTTAACTTCGTCGAACATTTGACCTTATGTTATATTCTCTGTATTTATTGATAAATTTATACTGTTTTGCCATAAAATTTTATTTTTTAAAATCTAACATCGAATTAAAATAATTATATTCTGTTCGTTGAGTCGACATTTTCATGACTTTTTTAATCATTTCATTCCAAGCAAGGCAATAATGCCACTAAGACATAATAAATCACTGGGAGTAGAAAATGATGAGAAAACATTAATTAGGAGAAAGGAGAATGAAAGAGCAGGATTCAGAAAGAGAGAAGATGGCAGTTGATGCTACAAGGTTGTAGCTGACAAGAATGCAAAAAGCCGAAAGACAGTTTGACAGACAGGAAGTACGAGAGATTAAACTATTAAAATTGAACTTGGAGGTTCATCGCGATATCTTAATGGTTAAATGATGAGACCTAATTTCCAATCTAGTCAGTCAGTTAAGTGCCATACGTGAAACACGCTTTTGGGCGATCATGTCTCGAAAGAGACATGACTCACTGGGCAGAAGATTATCCCACAGTAGGTTGTCATTGCTTTCTGCGGTAGTCTGGTTGCCAGCCAAGGTTATAGAGCCCAATCTAGTCCTGTTATTTAACCCATAACTGGAAGGAAGAGACGGATTAATACCTTCCCCAAGGATATTTGCGCGTAAGTGAATACAATGGATTCAACTGGAATTCTAACTCGACTCCCCCGGTTTCTCGTTCCGAGCCGATATCCACTGTACCACATGCACATTCTTGTACCACAACGCACATCCGTTATATTAGGTTATACTAGGGTGTGTAAAAACCGGGAAGTAAGGTTTTTGTGAAAGGATTTTTTTCAAACAAATCAGATTATTAATA
Organism: Ascarosepion bandense; assembly: GCA_037127315.1. Classification (NCBI taxonomy): domain Eukaryota; kingdom Metazoa; phylum Mollusca; class Cephalopoda; order Sepiida; family Sepiidae; genus Ascarosepion; species Ascarosepion bandense. Next base: position 2,482,439 of record JBBBDQ010002054.1, read on the forward strand.
CTTCATCTATTGGTTTTCGAAATTGAATGAAACGTAAAACTTGTACATCTCGACCAAAAATGTTAGCGATAACTTCAACAATACTAAATATGGAATGATTTCTACACGTCTGCATGTTGCAGAAGTTTTTAGCCATTTTCGGATGATTTTAGAAAAGAACAAAGAATCAGAAGGAAGATTGAAACAGCGAAAATGTTTTTCAAACGCTAAACAAAGTATTAAAAAATCGTTAGAAGCAAACAAAAATTGTGCTCAGCTGCTGTGTAGTATTAATCCATTCATATGAAACTGAATACTGGTCAATTTAGTCACAGGTATAAAGGAGAGTTGAGGCTCTACAAAAGAATATTGAGAAAAACCATAGACGGAATATTAGAGCAAAGGCAAAGGTAAAGAAAAATGGAAACAGTATGCATTCTTGTACTCAAAATCAGGAGACAGTTGAAATTTCTGTGATTCATATTCAAGAAAGCAGGCTTGGGGAATTTGACACTCACGAGATATACTGAAAGAAAGAGGGACATAGGGAAGCATCAAGTAAATTACCTAACTTGCCTGTTTAATTGGATAGTAGAACTAGGACTTGGAGGTACAATAAGGGGATGAAAATTACTTAACGCTACAAAGGATAACAAACAATAGAAAATGTGTCTCTGAAATCCGAAGTCGCATCGGAACAACAAAAATTGTCTTCTAAAAGCTAAGCAAAGTATCAAGAAACGTTTCGTGAGGAACAAAAAAAAAGTGCTCAACTGCTACATAATATAAATTCTACATTGAACTTAATGCAGAATGATTGATGATTAGATTTGAAAAGGTGTGTAACCTTTCATAAACTTGTTTGAATCGTAGAAAATTATGAACTGGTAACAGTAAATATTTAGTTCATAGACTCAAATATACACAAACAATATTTACCTATCTTCGAACGAAGTAAATATTTATTAACTCAGATTTAAACAACCAATATATTAGTCAGTCAGTTAAGTGACATACGGGATACAAGATTGGGCGATTATGTCTCGAAAGAGACATGACTGATTGAGCAGAAGATTTTCTCGCTGTAGGTTACCATTAATTTCTGCAGTAGACACCCAACAAAGTTATAGAACTTAATCTGTTTTCTTATTTGACCCATAGCTAGTGGGGAGAGAAGTATATGTGCGTAAATGAATGCAACGAATTTAACTGGAATTCGAAGTCGGTTCTCCTACTTCTCGTTTCAAGCCGATATCCACTGCACCACGACGCACATCCAATATATACCTCCCCAAGAATCAAGTAAATGTTTATCGACTGAAATATATATGTCTAATCTTGACTTGCTAGATCAGTTACGACTGAAAAGTGAGTTTGATCCTCACTGGGTGCCCCATACTTTGGGTCTTGTACCACTTCTAAGCTATGCTTAAAAAAATTACCAATATTCATATATTTATCCCCGAATCAAGTAAATATGTTATCAAAGCATGATATTAAGAATAAAGGAATAATGGACTTTAGGAATAAACAAATAGAATACATTTGAACTAAATGAATAAATAACATTAGGAATAAAAGTTAAATAGTATTTGAAGTAAAAAGAAATTAAGAATAAAGGAATAATGGACTTTAGGAATAAACAAATAGAATACATTTGAACTAAATGAATGAATAACATTAGGAATAAAGGTTAAATAGTATTTGAAGTAAAAAGAAATTAAGAATAAAGGAATACGGAACATTCGGAATCTAATCTAATCTAAACTTATTTATAAATGGAACTTTGTGTGTGTGTGTGTGTGTGTGTGTGTGTGTGTGTGTGTGTGTGTGTGTGTACTATAAGCGTCTGCGAGTGTTCTTAGCTAGGTTTTGTGTCGAGATACCCCCGATAAATATCGAAAATCGATCATCGAAAAAATCGGGTTAGAGAAGGAGTGGTCCAATTTTAATCAAATTTGATACACTCATAGACAAAGACATAAGAAACGATATTCAGAAGTTTCAAGGTTGCAGTTCTTACAATAGTGCAGAAAATCAATAATATATATATATATATATATATATATATAAAAGGCAAGATGTTTGTGTGCGTGTTTGTTTATTTGTCTGTGTCCTTTATACAAATCCACAATTTTTATCTGATTCTCATCAAACTTCACACAAATATTCTTTAGGCTGAGTCTGAGCTCCAGGACTATGGATTAGTTTTAAAGCTTTCATTACACCCGAGCAACGCCGGGCTATATTGCTAGTAAAGGAATAAATGTCGTTCAGAATAAATTATCTTGGAATAAAAGAACATACATTACGAATAAAGATATAAGGCACATTACGAACAAATGAATAAAGTACCAAAATGTTCTTTATTTAGGAATAAAAGAATAAACAATACCAGTGTCTTTTGATACTTTATCTTTAGCGATAACACAAGAGAGAGAGAGAGAGAGAGAAAGAGAGTGAGAGAGAGGGAGGGAGAGAGGTTCTTGATTATTTTAATGTCTTTCCCCGAAAATGTCTAGAGTGCTCAAGCCCATCATGTATATATCGCGCTGCTTTCCTCAATCTCTCTTTCCCTTTATCCGTCCTGTGAGTGTCAGATTCCCCAAGCACTCCTTTCTCACTACCTGTCCAAGAAACTTCAGCTGTTGCTTCCTGATGCTGAATTTAAGTTTTCTTTTTATTTGCATTCTCCCCAAAACCTTGTCGTTAATCACGTGTTATCCTCAGCATCCTTCTGTAGAACCACAGTTCTGTTGTTTTGAGTCTCTTCTTTATCTTTGAGGAGATTTTCCAGCATTCACTGCAATATTAGAAAACATACATAATACTTTTTTCATTGTTTCCAATGAAATGTTCCTGTTTCTCATTACACTAATCAACTTTTGGAATGCATCCTTAGCCATGCGGATCTCAGTATCGCACTTTTTGTCTTCTGTTACAACATTTTCCAGGTATTTAAATTTCTGTACCTGCTTGATTCCAGTAACCCAGACATGTAGTTGGCATTTTAGGCTCTTCATTTTACTGATGGCTATGCATTCAGATTTCTTGTAGTTTCTGCTTAGTCCTTTCTTTTCTCTTTCTTTATCTGTCTTCTGCAGGAGGTTTTGTAGTTTTCTTTCCTAGTTTGCTATCAGCAGTGTATCATCTGCAAATTTAATATTATCACTGCCAATGACAAACCCTGGCAGGACTCGCTGTATAGGTTGAATAGATTTGACAAGAAGACACATCCCTGTCTTTTTCTGTCTGTATATACGAAGTTTGCTACTAGTTCTAATGTCTTTACCGAATATGTCTAGGTTGCTGAGCATCTCTATCAAGTCTTTATGGTTTACTTTGTCGAACACTTTTGCATAGTCTATGAAACACATGTACACATTCTTCTGAATTTGTATTGTTCTTTCCGATAACATTCTGAGCAAGAATATTGCTTTACTTATTCCAGTGCCTTTGACAAAATCACAATATTCTTGTTCTATATCTGGAGTGATTCTACTGCTCGGTCTATTCATCAAAACTTGGATGATGAGTTTTGCTATGTTTACTCATTAAGCTTATTGTACGATAGATTTCACATTACTTTGCTTCTGTCTTCTTAAGCAGTGCTATGAAAGTCGATCTGTTTATATTTTCCGGTATCTCACCACTGTTATATGTTTATTTCTGTAATTGCTGTCAGCATCTCTATTACAATGGCAATTGGTCCTACTGCTTTGCTTCTATTCAATTTGGCCAGTGCAGCTTCCACTTCGTTGTCTAATAATTCTGACGCGTCGGTATTACTGTGTGTTGTCGGTTAATCTCTCTTGTCGTTTAAGAGATCTCTTGCATATACTTTCTATCGCTGAAGTGTTTTCTCTTTCACTAATATGAGCATTGTATCCTTAGATTTTATACATTCTGTTCATGAGCATGTCTTTTGTCCTGTTAGTTCTCTTACCGTTTTATGCATATCTCCATTAGTGATGCTCTGTCTTTCTGCATATTTGTTATTGAGCCATATTATTTAGCTTTTGCTCTTTATTTCCTTGAGTAGTTTTCTGTATTCCGTTCCCTTTCTTTGTATTGTTTTCTGTCTCTTTTGCATCATGTCGAGAATTTCATCTGTGATCCATTCATTTTTCTTTTCCCTTTGGGATGATGTCGTTTGCTGATTTTACTAATGTTTCCTTTTGTGTGTCCCAATTTGAGTTTCCGTTTCCAATGTATCCTCACTTTTTTTTTTCACTGTCCTTATATTTTTTCCGGCAGGTTGACGTTGTTCACGAATCTGTCGTATTGCAGTCTGGCTGCTGTATTAAGTTTCTTTAATCTCTGAAGTTTTGCCATTAGTTTACATATAACAGAGAAGTGGTCGCTTTCGCAGTCGGTACATGGATAAGTTTTGCAGCGAGCAACTGCATTCTTGAATCTCTTGTTTATATTTATGTAGTCGAGTTGTTTCTTTTTTGTCCCCTTTCCTCCATAATCGTCTTGGTTGTTCTTAAAAAGCAGGTGTTGTTTATTACCTGGTCATTCGCTGGGCACAATTGGAGCCATTTTTCTTTGCAGTCATTGCGTTTACTTAGTCCAAGTTGCCAACTGTTACATCTTCCTTCTCCTTGCCTACTTTGAAATTCAGTCTCCCAAGATAACTCTAATTTTCTGATTTACACTGTGTATACTTTATCCAGTATAGAGTAGAAAAAGTCAGTGCTTTGCGTTGTCGGTGAATACACTACTATAACAGCCATGTTGAAGGGCTTTCTTTTCAGTTTGACCAGAAAAAAACTCTTTTGAATAACTGGTAGTACACACAACACATTTTTTATGCTTTGATCTAGTATCAAGCCGACTCCTTTTTTCATTATTTTTACCGCCTGCGTATATAATTCTGCGGTTGTCACTGATGAAATCTCGGTTGTTTGACCATCTGGTTTTCAGTCAGTCAGTTAAGTGCCATACGTGATACACGCTTTTGGCGATCATGTCTCGAAAGAGACATAAGTGACTAGGCAGAAGATTATCCCGCTATTTCTTTCTGCGGTAGAATGGTTGCCGACCAAGGCTACAGAACCCAATGTGTTCTATTATTTAACCCATAACTATAGGGAAGAGACGGATTAATATCTTTCCCAAAGGTATTTGCGCGTAAGTGAATGCAAGGAATACGACTGGAATTCGAACTCGGCTTCCCGATTTCTCGTTCCGAGCCGATATCCACTGCACCACGTCGATGCATAAAATGTTGATATTCAATCCGCTCATCTCCTGAGGACATTCTTCAGATATCCGCAATTATTCAGCCTTCTGAAGTTCTATGTCACTAGAGTTACTTTGTGTTTGGTGCGATTAGTCGCATCATACCGGTCCGGTGATATCTGTTGCTCATGTCGTCCCTTTCTGGCAGAAGGACCAGTTCAGAGCAATCGTATTAACTTTACGCCGTTTGCGCTAAGTGTCTGAATGATGGTCAGGTGACACCTGTTGCCCATGTCAGTCTTTACCAGACGAGGAGTCGATTCCTTTAGACATCACCCTCATCATATCATTAGGGTACATGATTGAATTGTGAATAAAGAGTTTTAATAATTAAATAAATGAAAAATTTTTTAAAGAATTATCACTAATTTTTCTCAACCCAAAAGTCCATATAATTAAACATATATTTATTAAAACTTAATTAAATTATACGAAACTTAAGAGATTTTATTTTAATTCTAAGCAGCTGAAACTCAAATTTTCTATCAATTTCATTTCTCTGGGGACCACTGTTTAAACAATGTAAGTAATAAACGTTCAACAAATTTTTTTAAGATTTAAAAAACGAATTAAATCTCGGTTAAAGTTATCAAATTTCCGTATTCTTTCTTCGAAAACTAACTCATCATGAATGAGTTCAGTCAGAAAAATGTTTACAAAATAAACACATGCAAGCGTCCATCAGCCTGCATCATTGATTAGTTAAATATTAGTAACAATGTTAAAATGCCAACAAATTATTTTTTAGTGCGAATCGGGGCCTCTTTCCCCCAGTTTATCATATTCTACAGAATTTATGATAAGTCCCCGCCCCACTATACTATAACTCGGGGTTTTGTAAGTTAGTATTAATATAAAATGCAAATTTTATTTTAATCTAATTATGCAAAATAAATGAATCATATACAATATAAGTGAACAATTCAATTAGAAAAATTGAAAAAATAAACATATTTTATCTAAATACAAGTCATAATATATTATTTCATCTTAAATAAATAAACAATATTTTGTAATATCAACAAGTTAAAGCATTCAACATTATGAATAAAAAATAGTGAATTTTAGATAATACTAGCAGTATAGCCCGGCGTTGCTCGGATATAATGATAGTTTTAAAACTAATCCATGGCCCTGCAGCTCAGACTCTTTGGACGTTGGTATGAAAGACTAAAAAGCAATAGTTGTTTCCAGTTAAAGCGAAACCATAGACCGAAAGAAAAATGAATGGATGTAAGTCAAATTTTGATTTCCTGTTAACGATATCAAAAAAATTTTTTCGTCGTAAACTAAATTTTGAAGGCTAAATAAGTCCTCTGATTAAATGGTATCATGGCTGAGACTAAGAACTACAATTATACCTACTTAGAGCCAAACCCGAAGCAAAAACTAAAATGAAAGGGCTGGAAAAATACAGACATACAGGCAGATAAAGAGACACACACACAAACATCTTGCCTTATATATATATATATATATATATATATATATATATATATATATTTGTGTGTGTGTGTGTGTGTGTGTGTGTGTGTATGTATTATCGATTTTCTGCACTATTGTAAGAACTGCAACCCTGAAACTTCTGAATATCGTTTCTTATGTCTTTGTCTATGAGTGTATCAAATTTGATTAAAATCGGACCACTCCTTCTATAACCCGATGTTTTCGATTATCGATTTTTTATATTTATCGGGGGTACCTCGACACAAAACCTAACTAAGAACACTCGCAGACGCTTATAGTACAACTGTGTAAATTTTCAAGAAAATCGGTTCAGCTGTTTCGGAGTCTATAGGTAACGGACACACACCCACACACACAGACGCACATACACACACGCATACACTCACACACAGACACAGACAAAGTTCCATTTATAAATAAGTTTTGATTTTTGAGACTTACCAGCAAAAAACAAATTCATGGTTGTATACAAATAAAAATCCCAGAATGACGTCGAAATCCGAGAAAATGTCTCATTCTTTAATAGCAATTTGTGCTCAGTTTACACTCCACAAAGAATTGATGAAGATGTTCGGCAGCCTTGACATATTTGGGAAAGACTTTAGAGTAATCAAGAATCTCTACTGACAGCAAACTGCCTGCATACGGACAGGTAGCGATTTCAGCAGATTTACAAAGATAGAAAGGGGCGTAAGACAAGGATGTGTCTTTTCACTGCATCTATTCAACTTGTACACCGATAATATTTTGAGGACCCTAGATGCTATGCCAGGATTTGTAATCAGAGGCCACAAATTAAACAAATCAGATACGCATATGATAGAGTGCTGATTGCAGACACGGAAAGGAAACTACAAGACCTCCTACAGAAGGTAGCTGAAGAGCGTAACAAAAAATGTCTACAAATAAACTGCAAGAAAATTGAATGCAATGTCATCAGCAAAAAGAGCAATCCAAAATTCCAAATACAGGTGGGGGATACAAGAATCAAGTAAGTACAAAAATTTAAATACCTAGGAAGTGTTGTAACAAGAGATGGAAAGTGCGACACAGAGATCCGAAGGCGAATTGGCATGGTAACGGATGCATTCCAGAAGCTAAGTAAAGTACTAAGACACAGGAAAATTTCACTAGAAACAAAGAAAAGAGTGATAGATTGCTATGTGATGTCAGTTCTTTAAAAACGGCAGTGAATGTTGAACAATATCATCGAAGATGAAGGAAAAACTTTAAGCAACTGAAATGTGGTTCTACAGAAGGATGTTGCGAATATCATGGATAGAGCATGTGAGCAATGATAAGGTGCTGGAAAGAATGGCAACAAAAAGAAAATTAATATTGAGCATCAGGAAGAGACAAATGAAGTTCCTGGGACATGCAATGAGGAAGGAGGGCTTGGAGAACCTGATACTGACAGGTCAGATACAGAGAAAAAGAAACAGGAAGGCAGCGGATAACATATTGGAAGGGCCTGAGCAGGTGGATGACAGAACGGGGGTTGTGTGGTGTTACAGTAGAAAGCGTACTAAGAGCCACCAGTAATAGGGAGACGTGGAAAGCCATGATCGCTCACGTCCTGAAAGGACAGGGCACATAGAAGAAGAAGAAGAAGAAGAAGAAGAAGAAGAAGAAGAAGAAGAAGAAGAAGAAAAGCAAATGTTGATACGATAGCGAGGGTCTGAAAGCAGCGCCCGTGGACCATAATCATATTTGGATTTGAACATAAAAACGATCCCTGAACGAAGGCAAAATCTTCAAATATTTGCATTCTTTAATAATTGTGCTTAAGTTAATTTGTAATGTATCTAAATGTAAGTAGAAAAAAGCAAATGTTGAGAAGATAGCGAGGATCACAAAGCACTCCTGGAGGATACCAGTCTTGGGCCCACTTCGCAAACAATGCAAAAGTTTAAGTTATTTTTTTCTTATTTAAACTTTCGTTGAAACAGTTTAATTGAGATTAAACAGGTCACCAAATGTTTAAAAATACGTCATGTACTTGTCAGCATTATAGGCAAGATTGTGACCCGTAGGTCATGTCAGTGTGGTTAGTTAGCTTACGAAACACGGCTCAATGTTCATCTGCCTGATGACCTGTGTAGCAAGTATTTGATATCTCATATATTACAGGGAACATGTAACTAGAGTCAGTGATGATTCACTTTTAGTTTCCCCGCCATGGATAACCAGCTGTGGCAGCCGGCGGATACGTGTTCACGAAACAGTGTGAGTGTGTTGCTATGGGAAAGTCAATTCTGTAATGAAGCGGACACTCTGATATCTCAATGTCACTATCAAGACTCGTTTCGTTTCGATGACTAATCATTTTAAAAAAACACAACAGCACATCAGTTGTTTGTTTTTGCGTTGAAGCATTTTCAAGTTGATTTCTACGTAACATAAAAAAATGCTGTCGAGACATTTTGATAAGAACATGCGAATATAAGCTGAGATGTGCGTTGTGGTGCAGTAGATATCGGCTCGGAACGAGAAATCGGGGAGCCGAGTTCGAATTCCAGCTAAATTCATTGCATTCACTTACACGCAAATACCCTTGCGTCTCTTCCTTCCAGTTATGGGTTAAATAACAGGACAGATTGGGTTCTATAGCCTTGGCAGGCAACCAATCTACCGCAGAAAGCAATGGCAACCTACTTTGGGGTAATCTTCTGCCCAGTCAGTCATGTCTCTTTCGAGACATGATCGCCCAAAAGCGTGTTTCACGTATGGCACTTAACTGACTGAGAGGTTTGAGAGACAAGAAAATTTCGCAAAGAAGACAGTACTGGATTGTAATATGGCAGTGAATTCTGGACAATGTCACCAAAGATGAGAGGAAATTGAAGCAACCGAAATGTGGTATTATAGAAAGATGCTGAGAATATCATGGACCAAACATGTGGGCAACAATGAAGTTACGGAGAGGATGGAAACTAAAAGGAAATTAATACTTACCATCAGTAAAAGACAACTTAAAATTCTGGGACATGTAATGAGGAAGAAAGGCTTAGAGAATATGATACTCACAAGTCAGATATATGGAAAAAGAGACAGGAGAAAGTAATGTGTAACATACTTGATGTGCTTGAGCAAATGAATATCAGAGTGGAGTTTGGAAGGGGTACCAGGAGAAAGCTTGTTAAGAGCTACTAGGGATAGGGAGATGTGGAAGGCAATGATTACCTACATCCTGAAAGAACACGGCAAATAGAAGAAGAAAAAGAAGTATTAACCATTGCAAAGAAAGATTGTCATAGTATTTTAGGCTGTAGGAGACAATCCTGAGCTAAGTATCGGTTCGGTAATTACATTTTTTCCTACTAACCTTTTATGAATTTTTTCGTATTTATTTTTTTAAGCGGACAGCATATGTAAGTTTTCTGCCGGTTTAACCCTCTAGGGCCATTCGTATCATATTTGATACAGTATGAAAACAAGCCTTGAAAGAAATATTTTCCTGAAAATTTTTTTAAGAGAAATATTTTATAAATTTCAAATGAAAGCAACCAAAAATGCCAAATACAGGTGGGGGATACAAGAATCAAGCAAGTACAACAATTTAAATACCTAGGAAGTGTTGTAACAGGAGATGGAAAGTGCGACACAGAGATCCGAAGGCGAATTGGCATGGCAAATGACGCGTTCCAGAAACTGAGTAAAGTACTAAGACACAGGAAAATTTCACTAGAAACAAAGAAAAAACATTTGGTATTCATTGACTGTTCAGTCAATGAATACCAAATGTTTCCTTATAGGGAAATACTGTATCAAATATGATACGAATGGCCCTAGAGGGTTAATTTTGAAAGAAATTAAAACATTTCCTAATTCAAACTCGATATATTCATAAGGTTTCTAATAAAGAATTTTTGAAAGAAAAAAGAATATTTCAGTTTTAATTCATAAGCTATTTAAAGATTTTTATTTATATAGGAATAAAACAATTTTGTGCTTAAAGTTTGTAAAGATTTTATATTTAAAGAAAGTTTTCTGAAAATGTAACTTTCAAAATTATTTAATGTTTAAATATAGCAAAAAAGTTTTTAAGGAATTTATTTTGACAGAAATTTTGATATGATTAAATCTGGTAATATTCACAAGTTTTGTAGATTTTTAAACATATATCTTGATATTTCGTGTTTAAATTATACAATGTTTTAAACATTTAATTTTAAAAGAAATTAGCATATATTACGTATAAATCTGAGATAGTCAAATATTTGTCGATTTTTAAACACATATCTTGATATTTCGTTTTAAAATTATACAACGATTTTACACATTCAATTTTAAAAGAAATCAAGGAAGAGAGTACTGGATTGCTATGTGCTGTCTGTTCTTCAATATGGCAGTGAATGCTGGACAATATCATCAAAGATGAAGGAAAAACTTGAAGCAACTGAAATGTGGTCCTACAGAAGGATGCTACGAATATCATCGATCGAGCATGTGAGCAATGATGAGATCTTAGAAATGATGGAACCAAAAAGGAAATTAATACTGTGCATCAGAAAGAGACAGTTGGGACATGCAATGAGGAAGGTGGGCTTGGAGAACATGATACTAACAGGACAGATAGAGGGGAAAAGAGACAGGGGAAAGCTACAGATAACATATTTGAAGGACCTAATCAGGAGGATGACGGAACGAGGGTTGCATGGTGTAACAGGAGAAAGCGTGCTCAGAGCCACCAGGGATAGGGAAACGTGGAAAGCCATGATCGCCTACGTCCTAAAGCTTGGAAAGAGAAGTTGGAGAGCCACATTCTAGTCGAATTCACTTACGTGCGAATACCTACTTGAGAACGATACGAATCCATCTCTTCTTCCCCAAGCTCTGGGTTGAATTGCACGACAGACTCAGTTCATTGGAATTGATTGACTACAGTCTGTAGAAATAAATACCAACCTACCGCAGGAAAAATTTTTGCCGAGTCAATCATGGATTGAAAGAGACACGATCCACCACCAAGCGTGTATCACGTATGGCACTCAAATGACTGACCGAAATTTTAAATTTTTTCTGAAATCTTAACTTCTAAATCATTGGTGATATTTCAAATATGAAACAGCTAACGGACAAGATTTATAAAGTTTTTTTATTTTTATTTTTATTTTTTTATCTTTATAAAAAAAAAGAATCAGATTTTCATATTTAAATTTAGTACGATAGTGAGCTGAAACGTTGATAGACTGACTGTGAAGGAGTAACGCTACAGCTATGAAATCTAACATGCATTAATTTAATCTGTTTTAAATTGTTAACATACACGTATTTTTTTATTGTTTTAGAATTAGAATATATCTCTTTTAAATCTGATGACATTTGTGAATTTTCTGGTATACTATTTTAAAAATATTAGTTTTAAAACTGGGAAAATTAATTTAATCTGTTTTAAATTGTTAAAATACATGTATTTTTTTTATTGTTTTAGGATCAGAATTAGAACATTTCTCTTTTAAATCTGATGACATTTGTGAATTTTCTGGCATGCTATTTTAAAAATATTAATTTTAAAACTGGGAAAATTCCCAAGATTTCTGAACAATTTATTTTGTAAGGAAAAAGAACAACATATCTTTCAAGATGGTGACATTATAAAATTTGCATTAGATTTTCTAAGCAATGAGTCACTTTAATGGAAGATATTAACCAAAAGTTCAATTATGCTTACAATCAGTAAAAAATGGTTATTAAAATATTTAGGTCACATAATAAAAAATGAGAGTTTGGAGAATTTAACACTCACAGGACTGAAGACAAGCAAGATAGATAGATAGATAGATAGATAGATAGATAGATAGATAGATAGATAGATAGATATTAACAGACTTAGATAGATAGATAGATAGATAGATAGATAGATAGATAGATAGATAGATAGATAAAGTTTATAAAAATCACATGTTTTCTATAGATTTTATTTTGAAAATAATATATTCAAGCAGATACAGAAATTTGACAGCATAGGAATTGTAGCAACAGACGATAGAATATATGATCCAGAAATCCGAAGTAATTTGGTAATAGCGAAAGGTGCTATTCAGAAACCAACATATTATTTAGATTGATTGATTCGTTTTACGGCTTATCAACCCTTTTCAGGTTATTTAAAGCCAGAAAATACTTTTAAATTGTAAGATTTATTTTTTGAGATAATAATGGTTTAGTAACAGAGGTTTTACTAATTAATCCATAGTTGGGGGGAAGAAAATGGTAGATTTATATTTTTCCCAATGATATTTGCGCATGAGTGAATATACCGAACCCAACTGGAATTGGAACTCGGCTCACCGATTAACAATTCTGAGCAATTATCGATTACATCCCCGCACATCCAAGCTGTCAGCACCTGGTATTCCCACGCTATCACTCATTTAAGTATTGACCAGGTTCGACATTGCTTAATTTTGGTGATCGTACGGGAACCGGTGTTTTAATGTGGGGAACCGGTGGTTCAACATGATGTAGCTGTAATTCTAAACTTTATTAGCATAAAAGTATAATGTTCTTAGAAAGAAAAAAAAGCGATTAGCTGTTGTCTAATATCTAAATTCTTGTCTGTCAGTGAATATAAAACAATTTCCTAACAGATAAAATAGCAGACAGTGTTTCACCCGAAACACTCACTACTTGTCGGACTTTCTGCTTCAGACGAGATATACCGGCAAAAACAGACAGGAGCCCAACTTTGTTTAAACAAAGTCTACGGGAAATTTTTGCCCGAGCTTACGGAGCTGGATTGCTCACATTAAATAAATCAACCTTGAGTCATATCTGACCTCAGAGGAGGGGGAGTTACTGGTAAATAGGCAGATGAAAATTGCGGTTTGAGAAAGCGATTGAGATGCGGTTCTATCGACGAATGAGAAAAATCTCTGAGTAGAACATATAAGCAATGAGTCACTTTAATGGAAGATATTAACCAAAAGCTCAATTATGCTTACAATCAGAAAAAAATGGTTATTAAAATATTTAGGTCACATAATAAAAAATGAGAGTTTGGAGAATTTAACACTCACAGGACTGAAGACAAGCAAGAAGAAACAGCAATTAACTTACCACACCAGTTACTGTGGGTTGATTGCAGAACAGGGATAAAAAAGAAAAAATGCTAAAGTCAAAAGATACTTCGAGCAACAAATTTCAATAAGTTTGTGGAGAGCCATGATTTCCACATCTCGAAACACGATACATAAAAATGAAGAATCTGCATATTTCACAATTAAAACTGGTGACATTCATGAATTCATTTAACCTGTATATGGAGATTATTTTCAGAAGACAAGAAAATTTAAAATGGTTTATCAGGCCAGGGATACTAAAATCAAGCAGGTGTAGAAATTTAAATACCTGAGAGATGTTCTGACAGGACGGAAAGTGCAACACTGAGATCCGAATTCGTATTCGCGTGGACAAGGACGTATTTCAAAAGCTAAGCAGAGTATTGAGAGACAGGAAAAATTTCGTTAAAACAATTTTGTTTTTTAAAAATTTTTTACTTTTTTTTACTTTTTTTTACTTTTTTTTACTTTTTTTACTTTTATAATTCATTTTACTTTAAAAATAAATTACTTTTCAAATTAATTTTAAAAAATTTTTTTAATTTAAAATTAAATTACTTTTCAAATTAATTTTTAAAAATTTTTACTTTAAAATTAAATTACTTTTCAAATTAATTTTTTAAAATTTTTTTACTTTAAAATTAAATTACTTTTCAAATTAATTTTTTTAAATTTTTTTACTTTAAAATTAAATTACTTTTCAAATTAATTTTTTAAATTTTTTTTTACTTTAAAATTAAATTACTTTTCAAATTAAAAACCGATTTTTTCTTACTTTTTTATTTTTTATTTTTTTCGTGAAAATTTTTTATTTCAAAAGCTAAGCAGTGTATTGAGTGACAAGGAAATTTCGTTAAAAACAAAGAAAAGAGTATTAGAATGTTATGCGATGTCTATGTTTTCATTTGTCAGTGAATGCTGGACAATCTCCTCAAAGATGAAGAAGCAATAGAAATGAAGCAATAGAAATGAAGTTCTACAGAAGGATGTTGAGGATACTTTGTGATCAGCGACAAGGTTTTAGATAGGATGGAAACGAAAAGGAGACTTATACATAACATCAAGAAGAAACAGCTAAAGTTACTGGGCTACCTAATGAGGCAAGAGGGCTTGGATAATCTAATAGCAACGGAACGAATAGATAGGAGAGACAGGGACAAGCTACACGAGGCATACTTAATGGGCTTGAACAAATAGTTTGCAAGAGATACCTAGTGAAAACTGTTAAGAACGACAAGGAAGAGGGTTAAATGTAGTATCTTGATCGTTCACCTCCTGAAGAGACGCGGCACATAAATATCGATGGAAGCAAGAAGAAAAGAGTAATCCTTAACTTAAAAATAAGGACTACAAAGTTGTTAGAAAAATGAACAACCTACTGTGTAAGTTACGTATCAGGAGCGTCAAAAGTAAGTACGACAAATTAACTTTCAGTTGAATGCTTTAAGATGGCTGAAAGTGTAACATAAATTCAAAAGCCCAGCGAAAAATTGCCTCTCACGAATTGATTAGTGTATGGATAGGAAAGTATTGTAATTTGCCTGAAGCATTGTGTATATTAGGTCTATGTTTAGGCATTGAAGGCTATCACAATGCGTTTAGTAAAACAAAGGAAGGTAAATAAGTTGTTGATTATTACCTATTTGTTGTACATAAATATTTCGAGATCAAAATCTCATCTTCAGAATGGTAGGAGAGCTTGTTTTCGAGTTCCTCCGTGAACTGTGCCTTTCAACGAATAGTGATGCTTCGCTGCTACTGCTGTCGTTAATTGTAGTGAGTGTGTATATGTGTGTGTAAGTGTGTTAGAGCATGTATGTGTGTGTGTTTAGTGTATATATATAAATATTATATATATATGTGTGTGTGTGTGCGTGTGTGTGATTGATAGTTGGCGCCGTTTTACGGTCTGATGATATCAGTCTGCTTTAATTTATGGTTTATCTAAGTATGCGTTGACCTGACCGATAGTATGATTAGTTTATTAAATCATAGCAAAATGTCCTTCCAAAGAATCAAAAGAATGCTGAACTCTTATGTAACATATCTAACCCCTTAAATAGAAGTAAATGTAGGAAATTCTCTTCATATATTCTTTTAATCATACCCCCAAGCAAAGCCGGTACCGCCACTAATATGCAGAGGGTTACAATGAGAGAAAAGACGGGGTACGGGTGTAGTGAAAAAAGGATAAAAGATGAACGGAATTCAAGAAAATGAAAGAGAGCAATTGAGGTTAAATTTATTTTTTGACGGTTGTAGATATCAGGGAAGCAAGTAAACGGAAGGGAGTTCCGCAGGTAGAAAGTGTGAAAAAATAAACTGTTGTAGTAGAAGTTTTGTTACATTTAACTATTTCGACGGTAAAATAGTGGGACCGGAATACCAATTTAGTAGCTCACTTAAATTCATGATTGGAGCAAAAAGAAAACAGAAAGAGTCCTATTTATATCTGATAATCGTTTTCTCAGATTAACGATTAAAAATGTCTCCAAGGGAAGGAATCCTTTAAGTCTTCCCTTCATCAAATCCTATAGATTACTACCACAGGATCAGAAAACACTTTACCAAATAAACAGTACCACTTGAAAATTTCCAATATAAGCAACAGTTTTAATAGATGACACATGTAACTGGAAAGAAAAGTAATAATAAAAAGTTTGCCTTTCCACTCTACATTAAACAAAAGTTTAAAACGGAAACTCACAACAATACTAAAGAGAGCTATAACAGTTAGTGAATTTGAGTAACTTATTAACTGTTTTAAGAGAAAAACTATACATTTCAACTCTAACTGTTCTGTCAAAGATGGCCGATTGTTTGTCGAAACGTTTCACAGTTACCATTTTATTAAGACTTTTGTTTACTTGCAACTTTAACAAATTTTAGGTAACTTACTATTTCTAGAGAAATATTTATCAGTATATATTGATCTTAAGCATATTTTGACTAATTTGTTTTCATTTCATTAGTACCAGTCAGTCAGTTAGGTAAGATGTGATACGGGCTACACGCTTGGGTAATCATGTCTCGAAATAGACATGACTGACTGTTCAGAGGATTTTCCCGTATTACCTTGCCATTACTTTCTGCGGTAAACTGGTTGCAAAACAAGGCTATAGAACCAAATTAATCCTACTATTTAAACCATAGCTGGAGGGAGAAGCGACAGATTCATACCTTTCCCAATGGTATTTGTACGTAAGTGAGTGCTACGATTTCAACTGGAATTCGAACGCTGCTCTCCGGTTTCTCGTTCCGAGTCGATATACACTACACCGCAACGCACAGCTTTTCAATAGCATAGGGTGATTTAAAACAATTTCGAACCGAACCTTTTATTACAATCACTGGGGTATATGAACTCCATTCCTTGCGTAGTTGATCTTCTTCTGATAATCATGAGTTATCTCCCTCTAACCCCGCAAGTTACTTGTTCACCACTGCTCTAGCCTGGTATTGAACTCACAACTCTTTGTGTCAAGTTACAGGAAATAACCAACGTCTATATTCACTGGGACCTTAAAGACAAGAACTTTGGAGACTTATAAACCTAATGTTCAGTAACCCTGTCAGTCGTGATAGTAGCCAATACTTACATAGACAAGTCACTGCAATAGTACTATCGTCTAGACAATTACCTAGAACTATTTATCACGAATAGATGAGTCCATTCATAATAGCAGAGAGCATAACTAGTTCTTACCACAACAATTAACCAGGCTATCTTGCTCGAGACACGCCTACTGCACTGATGGTGCCCCTACAACCTTAATGAGTCGCGCGACTCATATTAGTCAGTCTGGCCTTAGGGAAAATCTTCGGGGCACTTAGTGAATTTTGAACTCACAACAATCGCAATGGTCTGCGAAACTAGCATTTTTCACGGTATATCCAGAATGTATAGATATATTGGTTTAATATTATTATTTACATTCGAAGTAATGTCCTCATCTTTGTTGGTATCACGACGTTTCGCCATCTTCGGTTGTTAGTCGATCCAGATGAGTTTTAATCTACGGGGATGGAATATTCCCGTTCCGATATCAATGTTTTGGAATATTTCGTAATGTTCTTATTTAGAACTGAATTTGTTTCCACCGACTCTAAGCTATTTACAATCCTTTACTCCTGTTTGGATTCTACCTCTTACTATTTCGATAAGATTAAATTGGCGACTGAGCTAAAAACTACCTTCCATCGGTTGTTAACTGGGGTAAAGAATGGCTTGTTAATTTTAAGGCATCCAAAACTAAGCTTCTCTCTATTAATCAATCAAAAGACTACCTTCTATCAGCATGGCTGATGTTAACCTCGTGGAGTTTTTCGGATTAAAATTCTCAGCTGATATGAAGTCGAAAGATAACAATGAATCCGTTGAATGTCAGCTACTAAGAAAGTTGGCTCACTGTGTCACGCCAAACAATATTTCTCTTCTGAATCTTTTTTACCTATAAGTCTATCATTCATCCATGCTTAGAATATTACTGTTATATAGGATCTGGGGTTTATGCCATATATCGAGAGATCCTTGATAAAATCCCAAGAAGAATCATCAATATTATTGGTCCTAATCTATCATCTCGGTTTCAGTTTCTTTCTCAGCATCATAAAGTTGCTTCACTCTAACTTTTCTATAAATACTTCAATGGCAACTTTTGAGAAGATTTTATGAATTCTTTTATTTTTTAATCGTTTCAACCCAAACAAAGCGGTACTGCCACTGTTCCGCAGGGGGCTACATAAGAATTGCAAAAGTTTAAGCAGGAGGAGATCGAAGAGAAATACGAATCAGTTACAGGGGTTGTCCGAGAAAGAGCAAGAGGAGGATGGGAATACAGATTTGATAACAGTTGCGAAAGTAGAGAGAAAGAAAAAGAACAAGATACATGGATGATGTAGAAAGGATAAAGGAAGGACTGGTGTCAAGTGGATAAGAGGTGGGAATTGACATTGCATTTAAATTCCTGGAGGTTGTAGCCGCCAGGAAAGCAAGTATACGAAAAGGAGTTCTACAGGCGGAAAGTGCGAGAAAAGAAGCTGTTAGAGTAGAACTGTTGGCTGCATTTGATAGATTTAACTATAAAAGGGTGAGATCTTGTTGCCAGTCTGGTTACTCGAGTAAATTCTTGTAGAGGAGGCACCAGTGACCTAAGTTCGTCGAAGCAAAAGCCATGAAAATATTTGTAGAATAGACAGATGGAAGCCACATCTCACCGGTGATAAAATAGCTAGAGTCGAGCTACCAGGTCAGAAGCGATCACATTAATGATTCTCTTTTGGAGCCTGTTGAGAACACTGAGATCAACAGCAGGAGCGCCTTACATTCGAAGTAATGTCCTCATCTTTGTTGGTATAACGACGTTTCGCCATCTTCGGTTGCTAGTCGATCCGGATGAGTTTTAATCTACGGGGATGGAATATTCTCGTTCCGATATCAATGTTTTGGAATATTTCGTTTTGTTCTTATTTAGAACTGAACTTGTTTCCACCAACTCTAAGTCTATACAATGCACCCCCATGGATTGAACTCACAATTACTCTGTCAGTAAATTCACGATCCGACGCTTTTTCATGAAAACGTATGATGAAGTAATCAAAAATTCATCTTGTTCATTTTTGGAATTGCACTATTAAGTAGAATATTTAAATATCAGACGACTTGAAGATTTGGTGTATACAAAATTGCGTCTCTTGATTGATTCTATTTTCTTCTCTTCAAATGGTTTTATTGCCTAAAACAGTTCGTATATTGGATGAGGACCGGAGATTGTATGAAGTCTATGTATAGTTAATGAACATTTGAGATGAAACAACCAATATGAAATAATATTGATATGGAAACGGCTGGGAAGAAGGATCATGGGAAGTGTTCGATAGACAGGAAGATAAAAAGAGAGAGAGTAAGAGAGTGTGTATGTGTGTGTTAGAGAGAGAGAGAGAGAGAGAGAGAGAGAGAGAGAGAGAGAGAGAGAGAAAATGGATAAAGAAAAGAAAACGGAATGACGGGGAGAGTAGTAGAGACAAGTAGGGGGGAAGAAGAGAGATTGAGCGAAAATAAGTTAAATCTACTTAGTGTAAGGAGAAAAGGTGATTAAGAGAAGGAAAAAAATGATAAAATGAAGGTAGTAAGTATGAAGAAGTGGAAGGAATGGTGACCGGAATAGAAATGGAAAGCTAAAAGTTGTGAGAGGTGTGGTAGAACGAATAAGAAAGAAAGAAAGAAAGAAAGAAAGAAAGAAAGAAAGAAAGAGCAATCGTAAATACACGTCATTTCGTGATTGGCTCCATTTCCTGAACATTCGCTCAACAGTCTCAATATTTCATCAGTCTTTCTCTTCTGTGTGGATTGCCGTTATTGTCTTAATGACTTTCTTTCAATGAAACTATCTTCTACATTAAAGCACCAGCCGATCTATTTCTAGACAAGACTTGTCGATGCCGCATCAAAGATAATAAATTTATCAATATATTAAAGACAATTTCTTATCGTTCAGCTTTACAAAAGTACTTGGCCGAGATTTCTGGCAAATAATAATTGTATCCTTGACGTTGCTTGTCCATTTGATACGAGAATAGTCAACAAAGAAGCATAAAACATTGAGAATTTTATAGACTCAAAGTAAGAATGTTGAGGCTCGACCTGTTGTCTTGGACAGCTCAAAAGCTTTTGACAGGGTTTGGTACGCATTTCTTATTTACAAATTGAAAAGTTATGCTGTCTCCGGCCAAATTTTCGAACTGATCGGTTCTTATCCAAACATGAAATAAGTTACCCTAAACGACAACTATTCGAGATCCGTTTGTACTAATGCAGCTGTCCACCAGGGATATATCATTTCTCATACTTTGTTTTAAATTTTCATTAACGACCTCCCCAATGACATTAGCTCTCAACTTAGTATCTATGTTGCTGACACAATCCTATGTTTTTTTAAATACTAAATCTGACAGATCCGATGGGGTCAAATTGACGACTGATGTCAAAAACGTCTCTCAGTCTGTTGTTAACTGGGGCAAAGACGGGCTTGTAAATTTTTATGTGTCAAAAATTAAACTGTTTTTTATCAAACATCCGAGAAATCCTTTTCTGTCTTCTTTCAGCATGTCTGATGCTAACCTCCAGGAGAGTGACTTGGTGTGCCTTCTCAGGCTAACATTCTTGGCTAACATAATGTTGAAAGATTATATTGAATCAACTGTTCCCTGTTTCATACTAGACAATTATTCTCTTCAGAAATTATTAATGTCTACCATTCATACATGCTTAGAATATTGCTATGACCTCCGGTTTAGCACTCCTGGTATATATTTAGAGATTTTTTAAATAAAATCCAAAGAAGAATCTGCAATATTATTGGTCTTGACCTGGAATTTCAGTAATTGTTCTGATGAACCTTCTACTGTGATACATAGACTTTAGGAAATTAAACGCAGTACTAGATTGGCAGCAAGGTCTCATCATTTTACAATTGAATTGGCTACATACAACCATAATTCTATACTAACAGTTTCTACCCTTTCACTTCCTTCTATGGAACTCTGGACTGGTCTCATGCTTTCCAGCTATTTACAATCCTTTACTCCTGTTTGGATTCTACCTCTTACTATTTCGATAAGATTAAATTGGCGACTGAGCTAAAAACTACCTTCCATCGGTTGTTAACTGGGGTAAAGAATGGCTTGTTAATTTTAAGGCATCCAAAACTAAGCTTCTCTCTATTAATCAATCAAAAGACTACCTTCTATCAGCATGGCTGATGTTAACCTCGTGGAGTTTTTCGGATTAAAATTCTCAGCTGATATGAAGTCGAAAGATAACAATGAATCCGTTGAATGTCAGCTATTAAGAAAGTTGGCTCACTGTGTCGCGCTAAGCAATATTTCTCTTCTGAATCTTTTTTACCTATAAGTCTATCATTCATCCATGCTTAGAATATTGCTGTTATATAGGATCTGGGGTTTATGCCATATATCGAGAGATCCTTGATAAAATCCAAAGAAGAATCATCAATATTATTGGTTCTAATCTATCATCTCGGTTTCAGTTTCTTTCTCAGCATCATAAAGTTGCTTCACTCAAACTTTTCTATAAATACTTCAATGGCAACTTTTGAGAAGATTTTATGAATTCTTTTATTTTTTAATCGTTTCAACCCAAACAAAGCGGTACTGCCACTGTTCCGCAGGGGGCTACATAAGAATTGCAAAAGTTTAAGCAGGAGGAGATCGAAGAGAAATACGAATCAGTTACAGGGGTTGTCCGAGAAAGAGCAAGAGGAGGATTGGAATACAGATTTGATGACAGTTGCGAAAGTAGAGAGAAAGAAAAAGAACAAGATACATGGATGATGTATAAAGGATGAAGGAAGGACTGGTGTCAAGTGGATAAGAGGTGGGAATTGACATTGCATTTAAATTCCTGGAGGTTGTAGCCGCCAGGAAAGCAAGTATACGAAAAGGAGTTCTACAGGCGGAAAGTGCGAGAAAAGAAGCTGTTAGAGTAGAACTGTTGGCTGCATTTGATAGATTTAACTATAAAAGGGTGGGATCTTGTTGCCAGTCTGGTTGCTCGTGTAAATTCTTGTAGAGGAGGCACCAGTGACCTAAGTTCGTCGAAGCAAAAGCCATGAAAACATTTGTAGAATAGACAGATGGAAGCCACATCTCACCGGTGATAAAATAGCTAGAGTCGAGCTACCAGGTCAGAAGCGATCACATTAATGATTCTCTTTTGGAGCCTGTTGAGAACACTGAGATCAACAGCAGGAGCGCCTGGCCAGATATGACAGCAATATGCAGAACTAGACTTGAGATGAGACCTCACTAATTTATAGTTGAGTTGCTATGCTAACAGTTTTATTTTCTCGCATTTCTCGATCGTAGAACTCTCTTCCGGCTCCATGCTTTCCAGCCAAATTTAAATGCAATGTTAATCTCTGTCTACTGTTGTTCGGGTTATTCTTTTGTTTTTGTTCTTTAGTAAAGTCTCTGATTCTTCCTTTACTTCCTCACTTGAGGAGAAATCAATTAAAAAAATATTACTGATAGAGTTTGTACCAATTGTAACCATAGCATACATTCAACCAATGGGTAAATTTCACGGACAATGTCCCACGAGGAACATTGTCCGTAAAATTTGCTTATTGGCTGAATGTATTAGATTTGCCATTGAATTGAATGTGTTGCAGAAGTCTATTTTGCTTAACACAGAACGAAAATCGTGGAAAATAAGAGCGATATCAGCCTGCAAAAATATCTGTGGCTTGATATTCAATAAGTGCAAAACAAGTTATATAAGTTATAAAAAAATAAATAAAAATAAAAAATAATGATAATAATGATTTATTCTCGCTACACAGAACCACTTGCTAACTAGAAATTACTAAGCACGCATACTGAATAAATTTCGTTAACGCGAATTGCAGATTCTATTATTAATATACAAAAAAAAATGACCAGTGGTATCAGATAGCATTCACCGAATATATAATTCGGTATAACAGAGTGAAACAGAATCTGCAGGGGAAATTTGCAACTTTTACAGGAAACAAACTGCGAGAAACTGGTATAAACATCACCTGGACTCAGTTACAAGGATAGGACCTGTACCAATTTTATGGGACATTGCAATACATACGGAAAGAAGAATCAAAACTAATCCCCCAGACAACGTGATCAAAGACTATAAAAACATTGGCGTGGAAGTTAACCACTCTCTCGCCGGCGTGATGTGGCTTCCCTGTGCTTCTTCTACAAGTACTTTCATGGCTTCTGCTCCGATGAGCTTAGATCACTGGTGCCGCCTAAGCACGAATTTACACGAGATACTAGATTAGCAACTAGGTCCCACCCTTTTACAGTTAAACAAATAAGATGTAACCGTAAATTCTACTCCAACAGCTTCTTTTCTCGTGCTTCCCGCCTGTGGAACTCCCTTCCACAAGTCTGCTTTCCCGACAGTTACAATCTCCAGGTGTTTAAATGTAGGGTCAATAGACACATCCTATCACACTAACTCCCAATTATTCTCAGAACACTCTCATCTACACAACCCTCATTCTCGGTATCCTTACCCGCCTATCACCCACCCTCTGACATTTCCTATATTTAATCATCCTTTCTCCACTCTATGTAGCCCCCTGCGCAGTAGTAGCAGTGACATGCGATGCTCGGGGTGAAACGCTAATAAAAAAAAAAAAAACGATTGTAAGCTATCTTTGGATATCTTCAAAAACTATCAAAAACAAAGACTTCGAAGTGGAAATCTCACCAATGTGGCAAATGAGAACACTAATAAATCCAGTTATAGTTGGAGTTCTTGGTTTGATTATAAAATGCTCACTGAAGGCATCTCTGGTAGCCCATGCCTTAAAGAAATGCAAAACATTGTACTCACAAATATAGTTCACACCTTACGAAGATCTTTATCTATATAAAATAGGAATGATTTTAGGTTAGCTGTTTTTCATAAAAATGTTCAATGTCAAATCTCGTGATGCCTTTTCTGACCTTAGGTCTTTGTTTATGTTCTGGATTCTTGTTTAGAAAACCATACAATATAAGAATAACACAAAACAGATATGAGAGGAAAAATGTAACTATATTGAACAAAAGATATACAACCTGTACACTGTTAGTAGATTCAGGAATACTTGTTAGTAGGAGTCAAATATATACAAAGAAGTAAGTCCGGGTAATAAGTCTATATTCTTGCTGACCAACGAGCGGCGGTTCAACTGCTCTGACAACAACAACCCGTTCTCTGTAGGCAGGATTATTTGTATACCATGGAAGAGTCCATAGAGTGTGTAAATAGGGGTGACTCCCCAACAGTTTGAGATCCGGAAAGAAATTAGTATATAAACCGAAATCAAAGGGAAATAAAAAGAAGAATCAGCAACATTAGAAAGCATAACTTAGAAAGGGGTAAACGACTTGGTTTGAATTATGCAGCCAAATGATAAAACTTGAATTTGTCCTTGCAAATAAAAATCACAAAATAATTTAGGATTTCGTCGCACCATTTAAGCAAGAAAACAAAACTAAGAATAGAAAAAAAAACTACTTGGTCATGACTCTGCGAAAGGCTAACCAGAAATTGAAAGATAAATTAGAGAATTACTCGGATCGCACCCTGACGGCATTTCTGGTGTCTGAGAGGGGTGTTGCAGATTTGAGGAAGCATTTTATCACTTGGTATTCAGCTGTTGTGCGTTGTGGCAAAGTGGATATCGATACGAAATGAGAAATCGTGGAGACGCTTTCGAATTTTATTTGAATTCGTTGCATTCATTTACTCAAAAATAACCTTGGGAATGGTATTAATCCGTTTCTTCTCCCTCCAGCTATGGGTTAAATAGCAAAATAGATTTGGTTCTGTAGCCTTGGTTGGAACCAGTCTACCGTAGTAAGTAATGGCAACCGACTGCGGGAAAATCTTCTGCTCAGTCAGTCATGTCTCTTTCGTGACATGATCGCCCAAGCGTGTATCACGTAGGGCAAGTAACTGACTGAATTTCTGATTCAGCTGTTATCTGCAGGTATCTCGCGGGAATATTCACTTTAAATAATAATAATAATAATAATAATAATAATAATAATAATAATAATATACATTTAACTAGTGCAGTACGAGAAATGGTACTGTCACAATCAAGAGAAGGTAACAATAAATGACTAAATCAATATCTTGTCGGGTTTCAGCATGCATACAGACTATGTTCTTGGGGTCACCGAACCAAAATAATCGTCTTTGACAAAATAAAAAAAATGGAAATAACAGGAAAATTACTCCTTATCGACATGATCGTTCCTGGTGACTATAATTATCAAGCATTATATATAATGTTTGCAGATGTTTTTATACTTTTACATGCAATTTTTGAACATGAAGAAGATTGATATACTCTCGAAATATTGCTGAAAATTGTCACACAGTGTCTTTTTTTTCATTTTCTTAAATCGCACATTTCTACGTTGTTGTTAATAATAATAATATTAATAATAATGATAATAATAATAAACAACGCTAGCAAGACAAAACTCTGCATGGCCAATATCCAGAACGTGCCAATAAATCCAATGTTGATAAAGTTAATACTCATCGATGGTTACGTGCATCTGGATTAAAGTCTGAGACTGAAGGCTTTATTCTTGCAGCGCAAGACCAAAGTCTTTTCACTAGGAACTTTCAGGCAAATATTATACATAATAATATGGATCCAAAATGCAAGAAACAATAGACAATCTAATCTCAGGTTGTTCTGTGCTTGTCCCAAATGAATATAAAAATCTCCATGATAGAGTTGGGCAATATTTATATTGGACAATGTGCAAACACTACGGAAAATCTGTAAACAAACACTGGTATGAACATCACCCAGCACCGGTTACAGAAATAGAAGATGTCACCATTCTACGGGATTACACTGTCTACACAGACAGAAAAATTGAAGCAAATAGGCTAGACATTATTGTTCAAAACCAGAAAGAGAAAACTTGTCTATTAATTGATATGGCTTGTCCAGCGGATTGTAACATAGCAACCAAGGAATTTGAAAAACTGTCAAAATATAAAAACCTGGAAATTTAAATAGAAAAAATGTGGAAATTGAAAACAAGAGTTGTGCCAGTGATAGTAGGCAAACTTGGAATGATAAAAAAATGGAACAAAACAACACATTGAAAGAATCCCTGGAAACCCCAGCTTAAGAGATATACAAAAAATTGTCTTATTAAGTACAGCCCACACACTAAGGAGAACTTTGTCTATGTAACGCTAGGGATGATGGGGAAGATAGAAAAAAACATGAAATGGAGCCATAACAACACGCCACGACCTGCCTTAGGTCTTCCCACAGACTTGGTTGGTAGTGCGACCATAGCAGAAATCGAAATATGATGAAAAATGACATAATAATAATAATAAATGATAATAATTACTGATAGCTGGAGTAATTACAACCTTTGTGTTGATAAAAGTTTGTCCCATCTGTGTTTACAGTGTTCTGCGTTGAAACTAAAATCAGAGGGATTCATCCCAGTAGCTCGATATCAAAGTTGACAGCAAGATTCTAGCAAACACATATTTTATTGCATGAGAAAACTTCAAAACGCCATTTTGGGGAGAATGGTGAATCAACTATCAGCCATTTAATATCTGAGTACTCTACCCAAGCCAAGCCCGAAATTAATTATAATGTAATCATGATTGGGTAAACTAGAAAATATGTGAAAAAAATGCTCCCCACGAAAACGCAAGCCATCATCAGTGCTAGAAATTTAAATATTACATTGCTTTGGTACTTTATCACACATAGCGACTCAACTACACAGGTTAACAGGTCAGACATTGTAATCATTCAGTTAAGTGCCATAAGCGAGACACATTTGGTAGTCATGACTGACTAAGCTGAAAGATTTCTCGCGGTAGTTTTCATTACTTTCTGCTGTAGACTGGTTGCTAACCAAGGCTATAGAACCCAATCTGTCCTGCTGTTTGACCCATAGCTGAAGAGACAGATTAATAACAATGATATTTGCGCATAAGTGAATGCAACGAATTCAACTGGAATTCGAACTCGGCTCTATGATTTCTCGTTCCAAACCGATGTCCACTGTACCAAAACGCACATCCGACATAGTAATAAAATACTTTAACAGCGTAAGTGTTAAAGTGTAGGGAGCTGGTTAATGTTTATTTTGTTCGGCCTTGTGTCAGACTTAACCGAACTCCCTACAGCTTACAAGTTTTTTGCTGAATTATCATCAGGATTATTATCAGAAGGTTTTCATCAGAATGTTGATTGTCAGTTGGAATGTGTGCATTATTGTAGAAGAGTGCAATAATAAAATATACATTTTGAATGTTAAAATAATAATTTATTAAAAGAAGGAATAACAAGAATTGTAGAAATTAATGTTCATTGAGTAAGTTAAGGCATCAAGAGTTCGTGTTCAATGATAAAGTTGAGGTATTAAGAGTTCGTACAAAATGTTTGTAGCAATAACTGATGAGATATATGAGGAGAAAGAGAAAGAGAAAGAGAACAAGGTGCAACCTGACCTTATATCCGAGTCGATATGAAGTTGCCGTTACATTTTAGATGTGTGTCAGCAACCCGCCTCCTCTGACTAAACGCCGTAACCTCTTAGAGACCAACCTTAAATATTCAATCCAGTCACGTAGAGTGGCTCAAAAAGGATTTTTTTCTCTAGCTGTGGAAAAATCGTTTCTCTGACGCATTTTGAATTTTGCGATTTGATGACCAATCAGAATCCAGAGTTCCGCTACAGTGTTATTTCAAAGAGATGATCATCCGTTCGGATAAAAATATTGGCGTCGTAATTTTTTTATAATTAAAATATAGACGCAAAGAACCTGAAAGTATGTACAAGGAAGGAAATAACTAAGCAGTGTGTAAATGTGCAACAATGTACATCAAACCGAAACAAACACTAACCACTTCACTAAAGCATGACCTAGAAAATTACTACACCAGGAGTGTAAAGAGGAATAAAATAGTAATCGACGGAGTTTCTGAAAAAAGCTGCCTGCATTGTAGATAAATTGAGGTATGTGTGCTTTCTGTGTTTTAGTATGGACTAATCAATGAATAAGTTCTGGGAAAGCTATGACTGTTGACAAGGTTAGAGATTTTGTGACGCCCACTATTGCACGTTACTGCTTTGTCTTGATTTATTATAATCTTTTAAATAATAGTCATAAATAATAATATTCGTATTACACTTTACTTTTAATAAAATAAAAAAACAGGGCGTCTATTTCAAATACGGATATTCAAAGTATTGTTTTAATTGATAAAAATATCGAATTAAAATTAAATCTATTATTATGTTTTTCTTTTTAGAAATGGCTTAATGTCTCAGATACGAAACTGAGCGAATTTTCGAAAAAAAAATAAGCTAAACAAAGAGATGGGCTTTCCTTAAAAGAAAAAAGAAAAACACCGTTTAAAATAAAAGCATGTATAACCACTAAAATAACATTTGAAGTAATATATATGAAATATATACAGTAAGGTGCAAAAGTATTAAGACAATAACTATTTTATCTTTTATGAGTCACTAGCAGTATAGCACAGCGTTGCTCGGGTATAATTAAAGCTGTAAAACTAATCCATGGTCCTGGAGCTCAGACTCAGCCTAAAGAATGTTCGTGTGAAGTTTAGTGAGAATCGGATAAAAATTATGGATTTGTATAAAGGACATAAAGACAGATAAACAGACACACACACAAACATCTTGCCTTTTGCATATATACTAGCAGTATAGCTCGGCGTTGCTCGGGTGTAATGAAAACTTTTATATATATATATATTATGAATTTTCTGCATTATAGTAAGAACTGCAACCTTGAAACTTCTTAATATTGTTTCTTATGTCTTTGTCTATGAGTGTATCAAATTTGATTAAAATCGGACCACTCCTTCTACAACCCGATTTTTTCGATTATCGATTTTCGATATTTATCGGGGATACCTCGACACAAAACCTAGCTAAGAACACTCGCAGACGCTTATAGTACAACTGTGTAAATTTTCAAGAAAATCGGTTCAGCCATTTCGGAGTCTATAGGTAACGGATACACACAGACACGCACGCACACACACACACACACACACACACACACACACACACACACACACACACAAAGTTCCATTCATAAATAAGTTTAGATATATATTATCGATTTTCTGCGCTATTATAAGAGCTGCAACCTTGAAACTTCTGAATATTGTTTCTTATGTCGTTGTCTATGAGTGTATCAAATTTGATTAAAATCGGACCACTCCTTCTATAACCCGATTTTTTTCGATTTTTTTCAACGTGATAGGCCGTAAGCCTGTGTCCGAAAGGATATAGTGAATATGGACGTTGGTTATTGCCAGTGATTTGACCCAAAATGTTGTGAGTTCAATACCAGGCTACAGCAGTGTTGAACAAGTAACTTGGAGAGTCGGGATAGAGGAAGATAACTCATGGCTACCAAAAGAGGCTTCGCGCAAGGAATGAGAATGATATACCCCAGAGTTCGTAATAAAGGGTTTGGTTCAAAATTCATGAAGAAGACCGGAGTGCACAACGGCCGAAACTTCGTACAAATGGCAACAAAGATGAGGACAATAGCCCGAATAATGTAAATAGGGTAGAGTACAATCTGTTCTGCTATTTAACCTATAGCTAGAGGCTGAAGCGGTTGATTAATACTTTTCTTAAGGGTATTTGCACAAACAGGAATTCGAACTCGGCTCTCTAATTTCTCGTTCAGAGGTGATATCCGCTACACCACAAGGCACATCCAATAGAAAGACAATTGACACAACACGAACTGGACTTGAACTTGTTTTTAAAAAGGTGTTTGCTATTATTTTAATAATTATTCCCCCCCCCTCCAGCAAGGCAGTTTTACCGCCACTGTTGCGCTTGGGGTTACATAGGGGAAAGTGATGAGAAAAAGGAGTTAGTTATAGGGGATGTCAGGAGAAAGGTAATAGACCGATGAGAATACCGGTGTAATGGGAGTGGAGTGGATGGGAAAAGAGCTTGCGAGAAAGGTTCTGTCTGTTTTTAAAGGAAAAAAGAAAACGCTTCACAGTATGTGTAACTTATATCTAATCTTCGAAGTAATCACCATCGGCATTCAGCGCCTTCTGCCAACGTGTCTCCAGCTGTTCAATACCCTTGCGGTAGAACTCGGTGGTGGTGAGGTGACACAAAGAAATCCGTAAGGGCTTTGCGCAAGTCTGCTACATTGGCGAAGGATTTCCCACGAAGATGATTATCCAGGGTGTGGAAGAGGTGGTAATCGGATGGCGCAAAGTCAGGTAAATAAGGTGGATTGCACAAAGTCTCCTACCCAAGTTGCTGTATGGTATCCCTAACCACTCGCGCGACATGCGGCCTGGCGTTGTCATGGACGAAAAGCACACCTTTGCGATTCATCATTGTTGGCTCCTGGCGCAGTGCCTGTTGCACACGTTTCAATTGCTGCGAGTATAGGTCTCCATTGACCGTTTGTTCCGTTGGTAGCAGTTTATAATGAACCACTTGACCACCTGTCCACCAGACACAAAACATAATCTTGCGTGGGTGCATAGGCGGTCTTGCGGTGTGAGGGACAGCATCCTGAGGAGACAACCAATGTCTGGAACGCTTGGGAGTTTCGTACAGAATCCACTTTTAATCACTGGTAAGCACTCGATTGAATAAGGATGTGGTACGGTGGCGAGAAAGCAACGATACGCAGGCTGCCATCAGTGTCCCTTGTGAACCTCCAACAGCATTTGCGGAACACACTTGCTCAGTTGCAGGTGAAGTCTGTTTCATCAGAAACGTTGAACTGTCTTGCAAGTTCACTACACGTTAGACTACTGACCTCTTCAGTGGCCGCCTTCAGGACTCCGTTATTCGAGACCTACGGTCGTCCACTGCAAGGCTCATCATAGAGAGACAAATCCCCCGACTTGAATTTTCGAAACCAACGCCTTGCAGTACGTTCATCCACAGTACTATCCCCAAACGCTTGACATATAAGGCGACTTGATGCAACTGCTGATAAACCCATTTAGAATTAGCAAACAGCACCGAACGAGATCTCTAGACACTTCCATCCTTCTCACAGCTGTCCGGCTTATAACTGATGGCCGAGCACAGTGCGTGTTTTTTTATAACGTCTGATGTTCCGACTTCCGGCTGTCCGAATTTGAAAACAATTGCTACACGCATTTCGTATATATTTCAACTTCATTCAATGACTAATCAAAAAACGTACAGAACGTTTTGGTCACCTTGTAAAAGATAATATCTCTTCTCAATAGGCCTTCTTCTTCTTCATGTGCCGTGTCCCTTCATGACGTAGGCGATCATGGACATCCACTTGGCTCTGTCTGTTTTCGCTCTCAATATATTTTCTCTTGGTATCTCTCCCAAATTCCGCTTGCCATCCATTTGCTCAAACCTATCAAATAGGTCTTGCTCTGCTTTCTCCTGTCTCGCTTTCTTTCTATCTGTCATGTGAGTATTAAATTCTCCAGGCCCTCCTTCCTCATCAAGTTTCCCAGGAACCTCATGTGTCTCTTCCTGATATTAAATGTGAGTTTTTTTCGCGTTTGCATCCTCTGCAACATCTCATCTTTTCTCACGTGTTCCGTCCATGGTATCCTCACCATCCTTCTGCAAATCCACATTTGTGATGCCTCAAGCATCTCGTTCATCCTTGATGAGATCGTCCAACATTCACTTCCATACAGGAAAGATATCACATAGCGGTCCAGCACTATTTTCTTTGTTTCCAATGAGATTTTCCTGTCTCTCAGTAGTCTGCTTAGCTTCTGAAATGCGTTCTTGGCAATGCCAATACATCTTTGGATCTCCATGTCACACTTTCCATCTTCTGTCAGAACAATTTCCAGGTATTTAAATTTCTTCACTTGTTTTGTTTTAGTTTCTCCGACTTGCAGTTGGCATATTGGGCTCCTCTTTTTGCTGATGACCATACATTCTATTTTCTTTCAGTTTATGCTCAGCCCTTTCTTCAGCTTTCTTTGCTACCTTCTGTAGAAGATCCTGCTTCTTCTTTTCCGTGTCTGCTATCAGCACCGTGTCATCAACGTATCTTATATTATTGAAATTTTGGTTGCCAATGACGATTCCTGGCAAGGTTCTATTTCTTAGCTGTACAGGTTGAATAGATCGGGTGAGAAAACACATCTTTGTTTTACGCCTCTTTCTATTTTTGAATACCTGCTGAATTCACTTCCTATCCGAACACAAGCGGTTTGCTGCCAATATAGAGTGGTGATTATCCTAACGTCTTTTCCGAAAATATCGAGGTTGTCGAGCATCTCTGTCAGGTCTTTGTGGCGTACTTTGTCGAACGCTTTTGCGTAGTATATGAAGCACAAAGTCTATAAAGGTTTATACTAGGTTATTTGATACGGAAATCAAACTAGTAAATCAATTCAAAGTTACGTAATATCAGTATCCGTTTGTGGAAGTGTATGCTGGGCAATCTCCTCATATTATAAAAAAGGGTTAAAGCAACAGATATGGGGTTCAAACGAACATGCAAGGAAAGACAAAGTTTTAGAGAAAAGGAAAACAAAAAGGACATTTATATTTAAAATCAGAAAGAGATGGTTGAAATTTCTAGGGTATATAATCTCACGGGACAAATTGAACACAAATAAGACAGAGGATAACAACGGGTAACATACCCAGCGAACTTGAATAAATGAATCAAGGAGCAAGGTATAGGCGAGATTTAAAAAAAGGGACAAATTTATTAAGAGCTACAAAAGGCAGGAAATTGTGGTGAGCCATAAGTAAAAAACGCCTCGAAAGGAACTCGGCATTTTACATCCGTACGCAAGCGGTTTGCTGCCAATATAGATTCTTGATTATCCTTACGTCTTTTCCGAAAATATCGAGGTTGTCGAGCACCTCTGTCAGGTCTTTGTGGCGTAGTTTTAGCCTAGGAATAAATACGATTCTACTTCTTCTATGTGCCCTGTCCCTTCAGGACTTAGGCGATCATGGTTCTCCACGTCTCCTTATCCCTTGTGGCTCTTATGTTTGCTCCTGTTACTCCTGTCAACCTCCGTTCCGTCAACAACCTGATCAGGCCCTGCAAATGTGTTATCCGATGCCTTCCTCTGTCTCTCTTTCCTTCTATCTGACCAGTCAGTATCAGGTTCTCCAGGCTCTCCTTCCTCATTGCGTGTCTCAGGAACTTCAGTTGTCTCTTCCTGTTGCTCAGTATCAATTTCATTTTTGTTGCCATTCTTTCCAACACCTCATTGTTGCTTGCATGCTCAGTCCACGATATCCGCAGCATCCTTCTGTAGAACCACATTTCCGCTGCTTCCAGTTTTGTCTTCATTTTCGATGATATTGTCCAGCATTCATTGCCGTATTGAAGAACTCACATCAAGTAGCAGTCTAGCACTCTTTTCTTTGTTTCCAGTGAGATTTTCCTGTGTGTTAGAATTTTGCTCATCTTCTGGAACGCGTCCTTTGCCATGCCAATTCGCCTTCGGATCTCTGTGTCGCACTTTCCATAATACGATACGGTGCCCGTTAATAAAGTAAGAAATAGAAAAGGCGACTTTAAGAAGCGGCAGCAGCAGCAATTTGCAAAAAAAGAGAAAGAGGTCAAGAAGGTCATTAGAATAATCTCCCTAAATCTATATTAAATAAGTGGGCAGTTTGAAATTACCCAGATGGACAGACAAAATAATGTGATTATAATAAGAGAGACGAGGTCATTAGTCTGAATGCAAGCAATGTAATTAACATTTCCTTTTTGAAAGAAAGAAAGAGAAAATGAATGAGTAAGTGAAAAAAGAAAAAAGAAAGGAAAGAAAACAGGAAGTGAAAGAAAACAGAAAGAATGAATGAAAGGAAAAGAAAGAAATGAAGAGTGAAATAAACAAGAATGAATAAAAAAGCATGAACGAAAGAAAGAAAAAGAAATAAATGAAAAAGAAATAAAGAAAGAAGGAAAGAAAGAATCGATGAAATAAAGAAGGAAAATAAAGAAAGGCATGAAAGAAAGATGAAATAAATGAAAGAATGAAAAAAAAAACAAAAATGAAAAAAATGATAGAAAGAAATAAAGAAACTAATAAAGAACAAAAGAAAGTTATGATGAAAGAAAAAAGAAATGAAAGAAGAAAATGAATGAAAGAAGCAAGAAAAAAATAAAGGCAGGAGCAAAACATATAAAATGATAAAAAGTGAAAGAAGTAAAAAAAGAATAAAGAAAGAAAGAGTGTATGAATGAAAGAGTGATAAAGAAATTAAGAAAAAACGAAATAAATGTAAGAAAGAAAAAGAAATAAAAGAAAAAAGAATGAATGAATGAATGAAAAAGAAAGAAATGAAAAATGACGGAAACAAAAAGTAAAGAATTAATGAAACAAAGAAAGTACAAGAAAAACAATGAATGAAAGAACGAAAGAAAATAGAAAAAAATCAAAGAAAGCGAAAAATGAAATGAAGAATGAAAAAAGAAGAAAATAAAAGCAAAAGTGAATAAAAGAAAGAAAAAAGAAAGGAAGGAAGATTTAAAGAAAGAAAGAATGAAAAAACAACAGTAAAGAACGAAAGAAAGAATTGATGAAAGAACGGAAGAGAGATAAATAATAATAATAATAATAATAATAATAATAATAATAATAATAATAAAAAATAAATAAATAAATAAATAGAGAAATAAATAAATAAAGAAAGAAAGAAAAAAGAATGAATGAACGAAAAAAATGAAAGAAAGTCAAGAGAAGAACATATCACAGATGAAAAAGAAATATCAAAAAAACAAATAAATGAATAGATGGCTCTGGGAAAGAAAGAAAAAAG
This sequence comes from Ascarosepion bandense, assembly GCA_037127315.1. Lineage (NCBI taxonomy): Eukaryota > Metazoa > Mollusca > Cephalopoda > Sepiida > Sepiidae > Ascarosepion > Ascarosepion bandense. The sequence continues at coordinate 2,517,580 of JBBBDQ010002054.1, forward strand.
AAAGAAAGAAAGAAAGAAAGAAAGAAAGAAAGAAAAAATTCTTAAATAAGACAGGATATATCGCTGAAGTAAAGGAATCAAAGAAGCTACATCGAAAACTTATTTTCTAGGTGAAGAAGTTAAAGAAAAATTCTCCGTGAAGAAACAAAATAAAAGAAACTGCTGAATTATGAAAAGAAAAAGAAAAAATGAAAGAAAAATGAAAAGATTAAAATTAGGTTGAAGGGAATGGGATGAAGATTAAATTAGATTAATTAGTTTCACTTGAGATCAGAGGCAACAAATTAACCATTGAATCTCGTCATTACTAAAATCCGATGTAATAGGTCCAGACTATGATTCCCCAATCATTGCAGGAAACATTAAGAAATCTGTTTTGTTCGCTATCTTGTTTCGATATATATACAATTCAAGGTATATTCAATTATCCTCAATTATTCGTCGGTTGTGCTTCTGGACATCGATTATATGGAGGTGTAATAAAGACAAAAGCTGAAATAATTTTTTCAGTCATCCAAACTAAACCCAATGTAATATTTCATCTCAGACGAGCGAATTTAAGGACGCTACACTAAACGTTTGATAAAAATAAAGTTAGAAAAAAGAGTGTTATTAAAATTTGTCAAATTAATTCTAGTTTATTTTCTCATTGTTTTCACACAAAAAGAATACATTTGAATGATCACAGCTTGAACTATTGCGTATAAAACTCTCAGATGAGTGGATGATAGCTGAATCATGTTATAATGGGAACTGGTATGTTATAATTTTTTCTTTGCCCATCATGTAGCAAAGTCATTTGGCACAAGTTGGTATGAATGGACTTTGCACATGCTGTACATTTCACTCTTGATTGTCAAATTACGACCATTGTCTCAGTTTCTGCCTAACGAGACTGTTTCTTCAGTCCCTTAACCTTCCATCGCTGTGTTTCGGTGTGACATCATGAGCTTTGAATTTGAAATAGCCTCACATTCGAATGATAAAAAGCAAACGGAAAAATGGTTGTCATCTGTTAAAGAGAAATCATGGCAAGACGTAATAAAGAGAGAGCCGTAGTTAGCGACATTTTAACAAGCGAGGAAAGTTTTTCATAAACTAGATCAAAATCTTAAGAAAAGCATTTAAAAATGTTGCTTAATAAGATGATTGTTAAATGACTTTAAGAAAAAAAATAACTTTCTTTATTCATTATTTTTTCTATAATTTTAAGTATCCAATTATCGGGAAAATTAAATCATCCAAATATTTTTAATCGCTGCCCTAAGGTGTACGGTTAATGCAAGAAGTGCTGCATTCAAGTTAAAATCAAAACAGTATGTTTTAATTCTCTGGTGGACAATAGATTATACGAGTTACTGCTGAAAAGTTTTCAGCTCGACCAACTTACCAAATTTTGATCAAATAACCTAATTCTCTGACTTTAAGAAAGATTTATACCTATGTTTCATTGACTATGCGAAGGCATTCGACAAGATACGACACAAAGAACTGATGGAGATGCTCGGCAGCCTCGACATTTTCGGCAAAGACATAAGAGTAATCAAGAATCTCTACTGGCAGCAAACGGCCTGCATAAGGACAGGCATCGATCTCAGTAGATTTACAAAGATAGAAAGAGGCGTAAGACAAGGATGTGTCTTTTCACCGGATTTGTTCAAACTGTACAGCGAGAATATCTTGAGGACCCTAGATGACACGCCAGGATTTGTTGTTGGAGGACACAACTTTAACAACATAAGGTACGCAAACGATACAGTGCTGATCGCGGACACGGAAAATAAACAGAAGACCTCATACAGAAGGTAGCGGTGGAGAGTGACAAAAAAGGACTAAAATAAACTTTACGAAAAATGAGTGCATGGTCATCAGCAAAAGGTACAACCCAAAATGCCAAATAAATGTGGGAGATACCAGAATCAAGCAAGTACAAAAATTTAAATACCTAGGAAGTGCCCTAACTGGAGGATGGAAAGTGCGACACGAAGATCCAAACGCGAATTGGCATGGCAAAGGACGCGTTCCAGAAGCTGAGCAAAATACTAACACACAGGAATATCTCACTGGAAACAAAGAAAAGAGTGCTGGACTGCTACATGATGTCAGTTCTTCAATATGGCAGCGAATGCTGGACAATATCATCGAAAATGAGGACAAAACTGGAAGCAGCGGAAATGTGGTTCTACAGAAGGATGCTGCAGATATCATGGACTGAGCATACAAGCAACGATGAGGTGTTGGAAAGAATGGTAACAAAAATGAAATTGATACTGAGCATCAGGAAGAGACAACTGAAGTTCCTGGGACAGGCAATGAGGAAGGAGAGCCTGGAGAACCTGATACTGACTGGCCAGATAGAAGGAAGGAGAGACAGAGGAAGGCAGCGGATAACATATTTGCAGGGTCTGATCAGGTTGTTGACGGAATGGCGGTTGACAGGAGTAACGGGAACAAACATACTAGGAGCCATAAGGGATAGGGAGACGTGAAGAACCATGATCGCCTAAGTCCTGAAGGGACAGGGCACATAGAAGAAGAACCTAATTCTCAGCTCGACCAAAATAACCTAATTCTAAGCTCGACCAACTTACCAAATTTTGATCAAATAACAGCTCTCACTCAATCCGAAAATTTTTCAGCATATTGCCATGCATGTAGGTACGTCCACTCATTTTCGATACCTCAATTTATATTTAATTTTTAAAAACAAAAGTGTTTTCTTGAATCTTTAATTTTTGCTTTACTTGAAAGCCAAGAGATTAAATTTACTAATTACAGTAAACAAAATACCCTGGTGTATTTCAACACGAAATTATATTGATCGGAACCAAAGATTTTATAGATTTATAGATTTTATAGAAAAGTTGTTAAAATTTCAAATTTTCCGCCATTTGTCATCGATTGTAAACAGAAGCCGTTTTAAAAATGTTAAAAATTCTCATAAAAATAAAATACACCTCACTGACACATTATTTTATTCAAATTACTGACTTTAAACTTACCTTAAGTTGGCTTGAAACAAGAATTATATGCTTACTTCCTGAAATATTTCAAAAAAGCGTTTCTCAGTTACGGTATCCTTGTTATCACATCTGTCAACAGATGTCAAGGAGACGTTAATGATATGATTTTACAGCAGCCAGCTAAAAGATGCTAAGTATGGAAAACGAATTTGGTATAAACCTTTTTCATGCAATGTTTTTTTTTAACTATGTTAAAATTAATGATTTAGCACAGTTTTCAGCAATGATCCAATATTTTATGGAATTTTTGTTAGTTAACTTTGTAGGCTTACGTTTGAAGACGTTTTATGAAAAATAAAAATTAAAATAATATAAAACTTTCTCTTAAAAAATTTACAATTTAATAACAGAATGAAAATAACGGCAGAGGTAACTCAATAATTTATGAAATGTTATGGTATTTATTAATTTTTATTTTTAATATCTGTTTTTCATATTATTTTTAGGTACCTCCACAAATTTTGAATTTCACAATTATTTTTTTTTTAACAAAATTAGAAAATTAGGAATTAAACTGTAAAAGTTACTTTAATGATGGCCATCCGCATAAAGAAGATACGGGCAATCAAAATGCACACAATTAAAATGTTTTAATTATTGTAAAAAATGACGGGTAAATCATTTGTATTAAGCTTTTCATTTTTCGATTATTAAATGTAGTCTTCATACATTAATTTCATATCCTAGCCAGCCCAGTTAAGGAAGAAATTTTAAAATATTTTTGAAACTTTATATATTATTATAAAAAGAATTTTAAAAAATGAAAATAATTCTTGTAAAAATTCATTATTCATTGAATTTTTTCCTCTCTTCAGACAATGATATGCTTAATTTACATTGTTCATAAAAGCAATCAAAAGTTTATCCAAATAAAAATTGGCATAGTTATTGCATTTTTCGCAATTCGGGCCTACTTTTTAGAAAATCGGAGACTATTGGAGAAAAAGAAGACAGTTGATTAGCATTCCTCAATGAATGCTGAATTTAATTATATTACGTTTATTGGGGCCTAATGTCGATTTTTTAACATATGTAAAAAAATAATTTTACCAATATTTTATAAAAAGTAATTATTTCAAAATTGATTACAGTCACTGATGAATAAGTCCTGAAATTTTCATGAAAATCTGAACATTATTTGATTTTTGCAAGAATTTCCAAATTAATGTGTCTTTCACGGTCAAAAAAGTGCATTTTTTACGTAATAAACTATGCGACAATTTAGGTTTCGCACTGACGTAAGAAGAAAAAAGATTTTCTACAAAAATTTCGAACGTGTTAGAAATAATTAAAAAATTTAAAGAATAATTTAAAAAATACTTTGATCTATCCTCCTAATGATAATATAAACATTTTGCCGATAAAACTTTGTTTTTATTTAGTTTGGGTTCTTTTTTCCTTCATACTATGCTGTTTATTCTTGTGTAGCGTCGAGAGCGGCTACTCTGATCAATAGTTGCATAATAATAGGCAACCCCGAGGCCACACTTTGCTGCAATCCGCGCCAGCTCCCTTCCAGCGCAAATATCAGTTAATGGCCGTCTGCTACCACTACTCGAGATCTCTCCTCACCAACAACAATCATGAACAGCTGTATATCAATAAACACAACTAAATCAGGCAAAGTAAAAACACCTAAACCTCTCAACATTTCCTTCACGAACATCCGTGGTATTCGTACCAACTTTTGTAGCGTGGAATCTTTTCTTCACGAAAAGTCCCCTGAAATTCTAGTGCTCTGTGAGACTAATCTTAATCCCTCAATTCCCTCTAACTTCTCAATTCATGGCTACCTTTCTCTCTTAAGGAAGGACTCTTCTATACATATGCATAGTCTGGAGGTTTACACCTCGTTCTAGGTAGAGTTCCATCTCTCTGATTCCCTGACCACCCATACACGTGTCTCCGTCTTTCACTTCTCAACTCAGCTATCTTTTTTTCTGTATCGTTCCCGACTGCTTCCTGCTTGACAGTATCTCTGACAATATAGATAAGGCTAATTCCCCCCACCCATTCAATAACATATTTGTGTTAGGAGATCTTAACGCTCACCATGCCAAGAGGCTAGAAAACTCTGCCACTGATTCTACTGACATTCATGTCATGAACTTTGCTATTTCTCAATCTCTTACGAAAGTGGTGAATTTCTCCATGCGCTTCCTCAGTATCTCTTCAGAACACCCTTCTCTACTAGATCTATGCTTCACCGCTGTCCCTGACTCCTGCCAAGCCTCGCAGCTTTGCACACTTCGTAACTTTGATCATGCTCTCAATTCTATTAATGTCTCTCTCTATCCTCACTTCCCCCAGAAGCATCCTACAAACAGAATTTTTGATTGATGCCAAAGAGCAGACTGGGATGCGTTCCGGGATTTCCTATGCGACGTCCCTTGGGGAAAAGTGTTTAGTCTCCCCGTTGAGGACTGCGCCACTGAGGTCTCTTCCTAGGTAAAAGCTGGCATTTAATCTTTCATACCGATCAGGAAGTTCTATCCCAAATCTCAGCCGTCCCCCTTGTTCTCTCCTGCCTGCTAGGCCGCCATTGCCCACAGGAACCACTGACTTTAGGCTATTTTGGTGCCACGCGCCAGACCATAATAGTCGGTTATTTGCCTCTGCTCGTAATGAGTGTAAGAGGATTTTGAATGATGTTAAGTAAGCTGCTGTTTGCTGAGAGTATGAGGCAGCGCATAGCTGCTCGCAAGTTTGGCTTCAAAGACTATTGGCAGCTCTGCAAACGTGTGATAAACAACAGCAAACTCTTTATCCCTTGCTTAATCAATTAATTTGAGGTCCTCACGGTATCTGTGGACAAGGCCAAGTGCTGTGCTAGCATATTTTCTTTCACATTTGACTCGACTGGAATATCCGTACCCGATTCCCCCTTAGAGCTGAGGCTCAACTGAGAGAAATTCACATAACCCCTTCTCTGGCATCGAAGATAATTTCAAAACTTGACCCCCATAAGGCGAGCAGAGGCGACGGAATCCCTGTCATTGTCTTGAAGAAATGTACCCCTGAACTCTCTTCTGTCCTTTCTAAACTCAAGAGGACTTCAAGCAAGCAGAAAAACAGGAAGCAGAGAGGCAGTGATTATAATCACTGCCTATCTGCTTCTTGTTCTTCTTACTTGCTTGAAGTCCTCTTCTGTGGTTCCTGCACTTAAAATCTCAGGGAAAACCATGGGACCCATCCAATTATCGCACTATCAGCCTCCTACTAATTTTCGGAAAAGTGTTTGAGTCTATTATCAATGCTGAAATAGTTCAACATCTTACTACCCATAAACTATTCTCAGACAGAGAGTATGGTTTCCACTTTGCCAGGTCTACGGCCAATATGCTGACGATCATCATGGAGTATATATACTAGGCCCTTGATAAGTCCATCAAAGCTCAAGGTGTTTCCCTGGATATCTCCAAAGCTTTTGATAGGGTTTGGAATGCTGGCCTTCTGTGCAAGCTACTGGGCTATGGTTTCATTGGATGCTTGCTTGATTTTATCCAATCTTTACTATCTAACAACATAATCAAGGTCGTCTTGAATGGGCATGCCTCCATATCCTACCGCAGGAACGCTGGGGTCCCCCAGGGCTCTATCCTAGGCCCAATGCTTTTACTGATCTTCATAAATGATCTCCCTGACATGATCAAATCCCAAGTAGGCATCTATGCAGATGACACCACCATTTACTTTTATTCAGTAAGAAATCTGGCAAGGTGGACAAACATAACCTCGCATGATGAAAAAATGCCCCACAATAATCAATGCTGAAATAGTTCAGCATCTTACTACCCATAAACTATTCTCAGACAGACAGTAGGCTTTCGCTTTACCAGGTCTACTGCCGATATTCTAACAACTATCACTGAGTACATATACCAGGCCCTCGATAAGTCAGGCGAAGTGATATTATAACATATTTATGCTATAACTTTTAAATAAACATTATTAGTTCAACTTTATCTTGAGCACTTTTTTAAAGAATAGTGTTTCCTTGGATACAAAATATGATTCCATTCATACCTACCCTATACTTGGATATAGACATAGGTATAGATATATAAAGAGAGAGGAAGGGGAAAGTATGCAAAAAGAAAAAGGCAAATTTGTAAAATTTATAAAAAAATAAATGCTAAGAGACGTAAATATAGCATACCTTACAACTATGCTGTAAGGTATTATCCACAGATCAAATGATTCGTGTGTCGAATGCCGTCAGAAGTGAAATGTCGCGTAATGGGTTGAACGTGTTTCCGTCTATTCACATAAGTTTTTTTATAAAAAATCTGATTTCTTCTCATTTTTTAAATAAACACACACACACACACATATATATATATATATATATATAAATATATATATATATATATATATATATATATATATATCAGTAGCATCCTTGGTAATTTGTAAAGGAAATTCCACGGGGAAACGCAACATTTGAAAATTGATTGGCATCCGCGTTAAAAAATTAAATTTTATGCTTTATTTACTTTCCTATCAATTAAAAGCTTTTCCCCGCTCCATCTGGATCAATCTAACCAATACATTTTTGTAAAAAAAACTAGGTCGGACAAGATTTTTATTAGGAAATATGATTTTTATAAAAATATTTTTTTTTATAAAAAAACGTTTTTATATACTCTCGCAACAAATTCTCTCCAATAGATTTGTAATTTATATTATATTATATTATATTATATTATATATATATATAAACAGTAACCTTTCTTTTGAATATCTTATATTGAATAGGGCCGACAAGCATGATTTAATCAAACTTTTATTGAGTTTTTTCAGTATTTTCTTTTCGTCTTTAACTGATTAAAAAGAAAATATGTTAAAATGCTGAACGAAATCAATAAAATATTGATTAAATCATCCTTGCCAACTGTATTCAATATATATATATATATATAATGTATCGAGTCTGTAGGTAATTTTCTAAACATATACTATTAAATTTAACAGACAATGAATGCTTATTGTGTTTAATCACGAGCCGTTCTAAACATCGTATTATGGCTTTAATTTCAGGTGAAAATAAAGACAAAAATTGTTCAATATTTGGATATATTTTTATTATACTGGTTTTAACCTTCCGGCTAACGTGACCCATCTTCAGAGAGGTTACCGGGACGTTAATATAAAAACATCCACCATCAAAGATGAACCATATATATATATATATATGTGGTGGGGGGTGTACTATGAGCCGTAATAAAAATAATATAATCATACTTAAAAGGTCCCTTCAAGTCAGTTCAAAAATAAAAAAAAAAGTTTACTCTTTTTTCTTTTTGGTTTTAAAAAATGCTGAGATACCGAGAAAGGTAAGACAACAATCTTCAAATAATAATGAATACAGGACACCGGAAAAAAGCAGTCTAAACGGTAACTCAATATACTGAAATTTTCCCGTTAAGACTGAACGAAAAACCCTGTATTCCCAAAACATATAACCTATATTTTTAAATTTAAAATTTGAATTTCATTATGATGAGAAAAATTAAACACACACGTAAGTTTTTTTCCTGTTTTCAGTCAGTCAGTTAAGTGCCATACGTGAAACACGCTTGGGCGATCATGTCTCGAAAGAGACATGACTGACTGGGCAGAAGATTACCCCGCAGTGGGTTGCCATTGCTTTCTGCGGTAGACTGGTTGCCGACCAAGGCTATAGAACCAAATCTGTCCTGTTATTCAACCCATAACTGGAAGGAATAGACGGATTAATACCTTTCCCAAGGGCATTTGCGCATAAGTGAATGCAATGAATTCAACTGGAATTCGAACTCGACTCCCCGAGTCTGAGCCTATATTCACTGCACCACAACGTACATCTGTCTTCACTCATCCATATTAACTCTTTAAATAACAAGTATAGTGTTTTCTACATTCTAATGTAAATCATTTTCTCAACAATGAGTCAACATTGCCTGATGACGAGGTAGAACTTTCCGTGTCGCATCGGAAATTAAAGTAACTTTGAATAAAAAACAAAACAAATTTAATTATATATATATATATATATATATATATATATATAGAGAGAGAGAGAGAGAGAGAGAGAGAGAGTGGGAGATATATATAAAAGCTGGCTACTCGTATTCGAGGATGCCTCTCTACATTGACGGCTGGCAAATTCCCGTTGCAGACGCCTGCTCGGGTGCATTTGTGTTTGTTTCTGGGACAGTGGATTATCTAACGTGTTCAACAGTCTGTACAAATCCAGCACGCGAAAACCCTCAGTCACGATGACTTTTGACGTCGTACTGGCATAACCATCGGCAACTCCTAAGGAGTACCGTCTACCTAATTTCACTTATAACACTTGTAGAATACTTTCATATCTGAGTCTTCGTGTTTTTGCGATAGCTTAAAGGAAACATTCCTATTGTCAGATATTAAATAATGACTAAAATGTGCGTTGTAGTGCAGTGGATATCGAGTCGGAATGACAAATCGGGAAGCCGAGTTCGAATTCCAGTTGAATTCCCCGCATTCAAATATCCTTGATAAAAGTATTCATCCGTTTCTTCCCTCCAGTTATGTGTTAAATAACGGGACAGATTGGGTTCTATAGCCTTGGCTAGCAACCAGTCTACTGCAAAAAGCAATGGTAACCTACTGCGGGATAATCTTCTGCCCAGTCAGTCATGTCTCTTTCGAAACATGATTGCCCAAAGCGTGTATCACGTATGGCACTTAACTAACTGACTGAAGTTTTTTTTTTAATCTCGAAGACTGTAACAATGAATGCGAATATCTTGTTAAATGTAACGCTGTCATTGGCCAAAATTCACCGAACTGATTCTAATCCGAACCCACTTGCATCCATAAAATGAATAAAGTTACCGAGCAAATCCGTGAATAAGCAGGCATTTTGCTTATGATATTTTTCATTTTCTATCACACATTTCATTATTAAGAGCCAGGGAAACCAATCCTCATTTTTGCGTACGCCCATAAACAATAAGAAAATGTGGAATTTGTCCAATGTTGTCATCAACAGGAAACAAGTGGTGTGTAGACACCGGAACATACATCAAAAGCAATGACGTATTTATATGCGTAAAATAAAAAAAAAGGGAACGTGGTCAAGAAAATATTGACTAGGTTGATAGGAAGAAGAAAAAATTAAGGTGGTGTTGGCGTCAATGGAGAAGCAATAAATAAAACAATAGAACGGAGAGAGAGAGAGAGAGAGAGAGATAGAGAGAGAAAGAGAGTGAGAGAGAGAGACAAAAAAAAGTCATTAAGAAATGTTGACCAGAGAATCCGTGACCTTTCTACTGCGGATATGAGTCAGAATTTAAAAGGAAAACAAAGTTGCAGAGGTTAATGCAAAAGATAGATCGAGCTATAGATAGATAGATACAAAAAGAAACACACACACACACACACACACACACACACACACACACACATGTGTGTGTGTGCATGTATATATATATATTTATATATGTGAGTGCGTGTGTGTATTGTGTTGAGTTGTGATAAGGTTTAGCGCCCAGATTTGTTGTTTTTCAGTAGATTTATTATTAAAATGTATTTTGGCAAGCAGGGTTTTTTTTTTTTCATAAAATGTTTAATATGAAGTATGATGCATGAAGGTGATTGAAGACATCATAACAGTGTCCTCACGAAAATTCGAAGTCGGCATGAACCTGCTCAATAAAAGTGACAAATTATTTGCACTAAAACCATCACCGCTCTATCTACACCCTGATAACGAGCACTTTAAAATAAAAAATCTGCTTGCCAAAATACCTTTTATCAGTTAAACAATTGAAAAAACAATACTCATTGTAGTAAATATTATCATAACTCAACACTATATATATATATATGTGTGTGTGTGTGTGTGTGTGTGTGTGCGCGTGCGTACGCGCGCGTGTGTGTGTGTGTAAATGTGTGTGTGCGAGTGTGTGTGTGCATTTGTACGTGTATGAATCTTCTGAATAGCCTGAGATAACAAATATCCTGAGATAGATAGATAGATAGATAGATAGATAGATAGATAGATAGATAAAAATCTTTCCAGATTTACAGACAGACAAACAGAGAGAGAGTAAGACAGCGATCCCCTATCTCTCTCTCTCTCTATCTATCTATCTATAGATAGATAGATAGATAGATAAATAGATAGATAGATATATGAAAAACAATATATGGACGCACCTCAATCGTAAGGGCTAATTTTACTACGGTAGTGAGTACAGTCCTCACTGAAAAAATATCAACATTGAAGGTGCCTCACTTCGGAGAAAGTTATAAGTTAATCTCGTTTATCATACAAAGAAATGATTTGTATAATAATAATAATAATAATAATAATAATAATAATAATAATAATAATAATAATAATCTACATACATCAAATGCAACTGCTGATCCATATTTAATGGACTCCGCTTGTGAGGTGTTAGAAATACCACACCCTAATTTTACTGAAAATGTTAAAGAAACGCTAAAATTGCAATTGGTTCTGTGAGCAAGTAAACGCTTGAAACAAAAACAAGTTTAATTATAAGCAATTATATTTTTTAATAGTATTAAAATTAGTAAAAAAGGTCAGAAGCTCAATTGTTAAAATGCCATGTTTAGGAACGGTTTAACATTGACAAGAAGCTACATATATATTTAATAACACACGCAAGCATACAATCACAAACTATATATATATATATATATATATATATATATATATATATATAGTAAACATAATATAAATCAATAACACTTATCAAACTACATAAAATACGTAAAAAGAATTTAATGTATTTTAAATGTATCAGAATTTCTGTCGAAAAAAAAGCTTAATAGAGAAATGCAGGACAAAAAATGATAAATTAAAAAATAAAGATCAATGATTTAACTTTCCACCTTATCTTTCGACAAATCGATTGAACTTTTATAAATTTATTGAGTATATATATAATGTATATAATAATAAAATTGAATACATATACGTACATAATCATTATACAAAATATATGGTGCAAGGGACAAATTATCGCCGAAATTACGCAAAAATTATAACACATATCTCATTTTAACAGATATATTAACTAAAATTACACAAATGTATCCCGAAATAAAAAGTAAATATATAATTATAAGAAACAGATACTTATAAGAAATAGATATTTATGATAAGAAATAGATATTTATAAGAAATATATACTTATAAGAAATAGATATTTATGATAAGAAATAGATATTTATAAGAAATATATACTTATAAGAAATAGATATTTATGATAAGAAATATATATTTATGATAAGAAATAGATACTTTATGATAAGAAATAGATACTTATGATAAGAAATAGATACGTATTTGATGAAATAAGTAAATTTATGATAAATTTAGATGATTTAATGAAATAAATGATACGTATGATAAGAAATAGATATTTATGATAAGAAATAGATACTTATGATAAGAAATAGATACGTATGATAAGAAATAGATATTTATGATAAGAAATATATATTTATGATAAGAAATAGATACTTATGATAAGAAATAGATATGTATGATAAGAAATAGATATTTATGATAAGAAATAGATACTTATGATAAGAAATAGATATGTATGATAAGAAATAGATATTTATGATAAGAAATAGATACGTATGATAAGAAATAGATATTTATGATAAGAAATAGATACTTATGATAAGAAATAGATATTTATGATAAGAAATAGATATTTATGATAAGAAATAGATATTTAGGATAAGAAATAGATACTTATGATAAGAGATAGAAACGTATGATAAGAAATAGATATTTATGATAAGAAATAGATATTTATGATAAGAAATAGATACTTATGATAAGAAATAGATACGTATGATAAGAAATAGATATTTATGATAAGAAATAGATATTTATGATAAGAAATAGATACTTATGATAAAAAATAGATACGTATGATTAGAAATAGATATTTATGATAAGAAATATATATTTATGATAAGAAATAGATACTTATGATAAGAAATAGATATTTGTGATAAGAAATAGATACTTATGATAAGAAATAGATATGTATGATAAGAAATAGATATTTATGATAAGAAATAGATACTTATGATAAGAAATAGATATGTATGATAAGAAATAGATATTTATGATAAGAAATAGATACGTATGATAAGAATAGATATTTATGATAAGAAATAGATACTTATGATAAGAAATAGATACGTATGATAAGAAATAGATATTTATGATAAGAAATAGATATTTATGATAAGAAATAGATATTTATGATAAGAAATAGATACTTATGATAAGAAATAGATATTTAGGATAAGAAATAGATACTTATGATAAGAAATAGAAACGTATGATAAGAAATAGATACTTATGATAAGAAATAAATACGTATGATAAGAAATAGATATTTATGATAAGAAATAAATACGTATGATGAGAAATAGATATTTATGATAAGAAATAGATACGTATGATAAGAAATAGATACGTATGATAAGAAATAGATTTTTATGATAAGAAATAGATACGTATGATAAGAAATAGATATTTATGATAAGAAATAGATACTTATGATAAGAAATAGATATGTATGATAAGAAATAGATATTTATGATAAGAAATAGATACGTATGATAAGAATAGATATTTATGATAAGAAATAGATACTTATGATAAGAAATAGATACGTATGATAAGAAATAGATATTTATGATAAGAAATAGATACTTATGATAAGAAATAGATACGTATGATAAGAAATAAATATTTATGATAAGAAATAGATATTTATGATAAGAAATAGATACTTATGATAAGAAATAGATACTTATGATAAGAAATAGATACGTATGATAAGAAATAGATATTTATGATAAAAAATAGATACTTATGATAAGAAATAGATACGTATGATAAGAAATAGATATTTATGATAAGAAATAGATATTTATGATAAGAAATAGATACTTATGATAAGAAATAGATATTCATATGAAATAGATATTTATGATAAGAAATAGATAATTATAAGAAATATATACTTATAAGAAATAGATTTATGATAAGAAATAGATATTTATGATAAGAAATAGATACTTATCATAAGAAATAGATACTTACGATAAGAAATACATATTTATGATAAGAGATAGATACTTATCATAAGAAATAGATTCTTATCATAAGAAATAGATACTTATGATAAGAAATAGATACTTATTATAAGAAACAGATACAAATGAAAATATTTGAAATAGAAAACTTTTTCGATTTCATTGAAACAGCCGTTAAACACATATAACTTCCTTATTTCTCACTGAAACCAAATAGTTTCTTTTTCTCACTCTTGACAAAGCGTAACGGTCGTACGAACTAACAAAGCGAGATGAAAGCGAAATTATTACAGGATAGTTAAACATGGAAAAAAACTTCTGTTTAAACTGATACCAGGGAGATATGTGTTAAACTGTGGCCTTCTTTTTTTGTCCGCATAGTGTAACTATTTTCGTTAAATTTCGTTATTTTTTTTTAATATCAGATGAAAAATTTCAGTGAATATTCCGCTGTCTAAAATTATCTTTTATAATTATTGTTTAGAAATATAAAAATAGAGAACATTTTAAACCGACACCTTCCCTTTTACTATATTCTTTTTCTTTTATGTGCCCTGTCTTTTCAGGACGTAGGCGATCGTGGATTTCCACGTCTCTCTATCCCTGCTGGCTCTTAGCACGCTTTCTTTTGTTACACCACACAACCCTTGTTCTGTCATCCACCTGATCAGGTCCTTCAAGTATGTTATCCGTTGCTTTTCCCTGTCTCTTTTTCCCTCTATCTGGTCTGTTAGTATCAGGTTCTCCAAGCCTTCCTTACTCATTGCATGTCCCAGGAACTTTAGCTGTTTCTTCCTGATACTCAGTATTAATTTCCTTTTCGTTTCCATCCTTTCCAAAACTTCATCATTTCTCACATGCTCAATCCATGATATCCGCCGCATATTTCTGTAGAACAAAATCTTAATTGCTTCAAGTTTTTCCTTCATCTTTGATGATATTGTCCAGCATTTTCTGCTATATTGAAGAACTGACATCACATAGCAATCCAATACTCTTTTCTTTGTTTCTAGAGAAATATTCCTGTCTCTTAATACTGTACACAACTTCTGAAATTCTTCCTTCGCCATGCCAATTCGCCTTCGGATCTCTGTGTCGCACATTCCGTCTTCTGTTAGAACACTTCCCAGTTATTTAAATTTTTGTACTTGCTTGATTCTAGTAACCCCTATCTGTATTTGGCATTTTGGGTTGCTCTTTTTGCTGATCACCACGCATTCGGTTTTCTTGCAGTTTATTTGTAGTCCTTTTTTTGTTACTATCTTCAGCTCCCTTCTGTAGGATGTCTAGTGGTTTCCTTTCCGTGTCTGCTATCAGCACTTTATCATTTGCGTACCTTATGTTGTTCAAATTGTGGCCTCCGATGACAAATCCTGGCATAATATCTAGGGTCCTCAGAATAGTCTCGCTGTACAAGTTGAATCGATCCGGTGAAAAGACACATCCTTGTCTTACGCCCCTTGTTATCTTTTTATATCTACTGAATTCGTTTCATGTCAGTATGCAGGTGATTTGCTGCCAGTAGAGATTCTTCATTACTCTTATGTCTTTCCCCAATATGTCGAGGCTGCTGAGCATCTCTATTAATTCTTTGTGGCGTATTTTGTCGAACGCCTTTGCATAATCGATTAAACATATGTAAAAGTCCTTCATTTGTATTCCCTTTCGGAGAGCATCCTAATCATGAATATGGCGTCCCTTGTTCCAGTGTCCTTGACGAACCCGCGCTGTTCTTGTCCTATCTCTGGCCTGATTCTGCTTCTCGCACTATTCATCAGGATTTGGACGATCAGTTTTGTAATGTGGCTCATTAAACTAAATGTTCGGTGGAGTTCGCACTCGTTTGCACCTGGCTTCTTAGGCAGTGCTATGAAGATCGACTTGCTGAGGTTATCTGCTTTTACACCACTATTATAAATTTCATTTATTATTTCTGTAATTTTCTCTATGCCAAATTCTTCAGCAGCTCTATTACAATATCGTCTGGTCCAGCTGCTTTGTTTCTATTCAGTTTGGCCATTGCAGCTTCCACTTCAGACTTTAATATTTCCAGTCCGTCCTCATATTTGTGTACTATCGGTTGCTGTCTCTTGTCATGGAAAAGATCTTTATATATTTTTCCCATCGCTGGAGTATTTCCTCTTTATCCAATATGATAGTTCCATCCTTGGATTTTATACATCCTGTTGAGGAGCAAGTTTTGGTCCTGTCTGTTATTTTATTTCTTTATGCATGTCTACTTTAAACTTCATTCATTTTGTTTTTTCGAGATGAAAATTTGAAAATTTTCCAATATATTTTAGTGAAATTTTCACTTCCCAAAATTGATAATTATTTTTGAAACATGGAAAAAAGACATCGGTTTAAACAAATACGAGTAGCTGATAATCCAATCCAATCAATGATTTATTCATCGTAAAGAAAGTAAATTGCTCAAATATTGGGTGTTGTTATAACAAGAAACATAATTTTAAAGAAACTAAAAAGTTGGGAAACTGGTCAGATTTTTCCAGAGAACTGAAACATTTAATGAAGATATATACAACTGTAGTGTTCATAATTAGTGGAGAGACTTGTAAACAATAATTGGAAATCATTGTGACTTTCAAAACCATCCAGATGACAACATAATTAGAAAACAATCAGAATTCCGAGGAGGGTTCTGGACTATTAAATGTGTCTTGCTGTCTCTTTATCTCTGCAGAAACCAATCAGCTGGTGGTGCGAAAATGCAAAGCGTACAAAATCGTCTCTATCATAATAAAGATCGTTGTGTATGTATAACCCGGATATAAGAAAAATCCTGAAAAAATTAGAAACCCGGATATAAGAGGCATTTGCTCTAGTCCCAAATTAGAGTCTGTGGTAATGTATATAAAATAAACAAGAGAACTTTTAACCGGTCCCGACAACTCTCTTACATCAGGGTTACACTATATATATATATATATATATATATAAATGAGTTATTTCTGCAAACTAGGTTTCAACTTTTCGAATATCATACAAACCTGGATAAAAGTGTTTTAAGATCCTTAATAATTCCTCCTTAATTTTGAAGATTTTCGGTTCTTTAAAATTTCCAGTCGCGCTTTCGTATAAATTCTTGTTGTACGTTTGAAAAAACGCTGTAATATCAGTTATTATAAATACCCTGATGATACCAACATGTTGAAACCTATCTTGCAGAAATAACTCATTTCTAAATGAAAAATATACAAAAGCTCTACAATATAAATGTATTGAGCACTTTTTAATACAAGTGGGTACTGGTTTAATCAAATTATGACCAAAAAGTTATATATATATATATATATATATATATACACTCTCACATCCTGATTGAGCACTCTGGAAGAATGGTAGACCTTGAAAAAACAGGAGCTACGCTAAAATCTACGCATCGTTCATTCAGTAATGAATTAGAACATTCTAACTACTGGTGTGTGTTTACATGGGATATCAAACGCTAAAAGTCTGCCACAGGATTAGCGGTAGAATCGCTGACTGACACCAGTTCAGTCGGGTATTACTCCTGGGTAAAAAGCAATCAGATGTCTAATTGTATTGGTGAGCTGTGATACAACGAAACAGATCTATCTCCGGATGACTATATATATATATATATATATATATATATATTCCATTTGTAAACGAGTCATTACGCGACCTAGTTTCTACCATGAGTGGTGTCTTCAGGCGATTTGCAATAACTGATTTTACCGTTTAAAAAAAAACGATAAAATCAGTTACTGCAAATCGTCTGAAGACACCACTCATGGTAGAAACCTAGGTCGCACAATAACTAGTTTACAAATGGAAGATATTCATAAGTTCTACAATATAATTGTATTGAACACTGTTTAATACAAATGTGCACTGGTCTAATATTATTATGACCAGAAACTAAGTAATTAAACAATCAATATATATATATTTATATATAGAGAGCGTGACAGGATATATATATATATATATATATATATATATATATATATATATATAAACTTATTTATAAATGGTACTTTGTCTGTGTATGTGTCTGTATGTGTGTGTATCCGTTCCCTATAGACTCCGAAATGGCTGAACCGATTTTCTTGAAAATTTACACAATTGTACTATAAGCGTCTGCGAGTGTTCTTAGCTAGGTTTTGTGTCGAGGTACCCCGGATAAATATCGAAAATCGATAATCGAAAAAATCGTGTTATAGAAGGAGTGGTCCGATTTTAATCAAATTTGATACACTCATAGACAAAGACATAAGAAACAATATTCATAAGTTTCAAGGTTGCAGTTCTTACAATAGTGCAGAAAATCGATAACATATATGTATAAAAAGCAAGATTTTGTGTGTGTGACTGTTTATCTGTCTGTATGTTTGTACTTTTTTCAGTCCTTTTATTTTAGTTTTTGCTTCGGGTTTGGCTCTAAATAGGTATAATTGTAGTTCTTAGTCTCACCCATGATATCATTTACTCAGAGGACTTACTTGGCCTTCAAAATTCAGTTTACGACGACAAAAACTAATTTTATATCGATACCAGGAAATCAAATTTTGACTTACATCCATTCATTTTTCTTTCAGTCTACGGTTTCGCTTTAACTGGAAACAACTATTGCTTTTTAGTCTTTCGTGCCAACGTCCAAAGAGTCTGAGCTCCAGAACCATGGATTAGTTTTAAAGTTTTCATTACACCCAAGCAACGCCAGCTATACTGCTAGTATATGTATATATATATATTCTGTAACGCTTAGGTGTTTGGTGTATTGAGGTGTTTTTTTTCTATGTTTTAATATAAGATACTCAGTAGTCAGTCAAAGTGCCATACGTGATACACGCTTGGGCGATCATGTCGCGAAAGAGACACGACTGACTGGGCAGAAGATTATCCCGCAGTAGGTTGCCATTGCTTTCTGCGGTAGACTGGTTGCCGACCAAGGCTATAGAACATAATCTGTCCTGTTATTTATCCCATAACTGGAAGGAAGAGACGGATTAATACCTTTCCCAAGGGTATTTGCGCGTAAGTGAATACAATGGATTCAACTGGAATTCGAACTCGGCTCCCCGGTTTCTCGTTCCGAGCCGATATCCACTTTACCACAACGCACATCCTCAGTAGTAGGTATATCAATATATATGTTGCCGTGATTTTGTACGGCATATCAATAAAAAAATTTTTTCGTACTCATAATAAAATATTGATGTAATTTTTTTCCGTGGTGCTTCATGTTTTTTCTTATAATATAAAATTTCTCGTTCTACATTTTTACACCGTTTTATCCGAAAATAGAATCAAAGTAAGAATCGATGTTCTAAAAATAATAATCTGTACATATGGTCGTTTCACGAAATTAATGCGTCATCATATTTAAATCAGTTATTGTTCCTTCCAACCGCAACCTGAAAAAGGATTGGTAATGTCTTACAGGACTATTCGTTCATTGTCCAAACCATCCCCGGAGCAAATGGAAAGTGATTCATAATATTTGAATTAAAAATGTCGTGGTTTTGTTAAACATTTGTACTGGTTGTGCTGACATAATATGTCGATATTGATGACAATAGTCATTGGTATGGAGTTTTAAAGGGATTGATTGTTTTCGTAATTTGGTCTAACCAATCCTACCACGTGATATCTATCTACCTATCTAACTCTGTTCATCTTTCTCTTCCCCCTATCTCTCTTTCTTTCTTTCTCTCTCTCTCTCTCTCTCTTTTATGACATCTATCTATCTATCTATCTATCAGAGTTTGTTTATTTTTGTCACACATTCTATCTATCTATCTATCTATCTATCTATCTATCTATCTATTTTAATCTGCTTCAGTCTAACTGCTTCCTTGCCGATGTTTAACTAAACCCCTGGACATTGAAATATTGACATTCAAGGCAGACCACCCCTCTATTGAAACACCCTCTTCCTTCCGTTCGTATTTTTGTTAACTTGAAAAATCTACTTTTACTTTATAATATATCTCTGAAAAAAGTGACGTTATTGTGATCAAGTTATGTTACCAATTCCTGACAAGAGAAGTTACGTGTTTTTGAAATACAGAAAAAATTTAACAATTTTTAGGTAAAATATGAAATAAGTTACTTTTTCCTGTATGATATGTGATAAAAAAAAGCAACAAATGAGGTACTTCTTATCTCTGATTTTATTTCCTTTTTTTTTCTAATCAAATAGGCATTATCCTGACAGAGAAGATTACGGTACTAAAATGTATCTGTTGTTTTTGCAGGCCCCGTCAAGAGCCAATCAGGATTTAGCTACAGAACTTTCCTCCTAATCTTTTTTCTCGGATCAGTGTGAATCTACTTATAAACAGCTGACCACCTTATAATAAGCCGATGGCGAAAGTCCATCGGCGCCTAACAGACGGATATCCACATTACTGTCCTTTCAAACATCGAGACAAACAATTCACAGGAAAGCTGACCGATATTTATTAAATTCCTTCAGCAGTATCTACAACGAATACTTCATCAAATACTGACCCTTAGGTCAAACATGGAGTCGGGGCTTAAAATTTAGAGTTTAAACAGGGAGCTCCAGCAGTACCTCTCTTTATTCCTTGATTTTGTTCGTTTTATGAAATTCATCTTTTGTAACTATCGTGAAATCTTCTTTTATATGTTTACTAGCAGTATAACCCGGCGTTGCTCGGGTGTAATAAAAACTTTAAAACTAATCCATGCTAAGACTCTTTGGACGTTGGCACGAAAGACTAAAAAGCAATAGTTGTTTCCAGTTAAAGCGAAGCCGTAGACTGAAAGAAAAATGAATAGATGTAAGTCAAAATTTGATTTCCTGGTATCGATATAAAATTAGTTTTTGTCGACGTAAACTGAATTTTGAAGGCCAAATAAGTCCTCTGAGTAAATGATATCATGGCTGAGACTAAGAACTACAATTATACCTATTTAGAGCCAAACCCGAAGCAAAAACTAAAATAAAAGGGCTGAAAAAAGTACAGATATACAGACAGATAAACAGACACACACACAAAATCTTGCTTTTTATACATATATGTTATCGATTTTCTGCTCTATTGTAAGAACTGCAACCTTGAAACTTATGAATATTGTTTCTTATGGCTTTGTTTATGAGTGTATCAAATTTGATTAAAATTGGACTACTCCTTCCGATTATCGTTTTTCGATATTTATCGGGGGTACCTCGACACAAAACCTAGCTAAGAACACTCGCAGACGCTTATAGTACAACTGTGTTAATGTTCAAAAAAATCGGTTCAGCCGTTTCGGAGTCTATAGGTAACGGACACACACACACACACACACACACACATACACACACACACACAGTGACAAAGTTCCATTTATAAATAAGTTTAGATTTCTTTATGATCCTGATTTACTCAGATATGCTGAAGTCAAGATGGTGATATAAAATCTACTTGCCAATTCGAGAGAAAAGTTCTGCAGTTTTGTAGCTTGAGTTTTTGCAGACTTTCAGATTTCTCGATATTTTTCTAAAAAGAGACGGCGAGTATGGGCTGGAATTACCGGGGATCATTAAATCCTCTGGCTATGTATTTAATTGAAAAAACTATACCAACAATAATGTTTAAGGAACTTTCTCTTAGTTTCAATCATTTTATGAGGATCTGCAGGGCGATTGGAGAATGGGACAGAAGTCTATGCATTTTACATGAAAATAAGTGAAAGGCTTTTAATCATATGCTATCATTTCGACAATAAAACTGAAAATCTGAATGTATGTTTATTTCTCCTTTTTCGTGAGCCGTGTCCCATCAGGAAATATGCGATCATGGACTTCCACTTGGATCTGTCTCTTGTCGCTCTCAATATTTTCCCTCGACGGAATAGCCCTTAAGAGGTGTGCCCCTGAACTCTCCCCTGTCCTCTCTAAACTGTTTAACTACTGCCTTTCTGCTTCCTGTTTTCCTGCATGCTGGAAGTTCTCTTCAGTCGTTCCTGTTTTTAAGAATTGTGGTGTACCCTCGGACCCATCCAACTATCGCTCTATCAGTCTTCTACCGATATTCGGGAAAGTGTGCGAGGCCATAATCAATGCTGAAATAGTTCAACATCTTACTGCCCACAAACTCTTCTCTGACAAGCAATATGGCTTCCGCTTTGCCAGGTCCACTGCCGATATGCTAACAACCTTTACGGAGTACATGCTCCAGACCCTCGATGAGTCAGGCGAGGCTCGTGCAGTTGCTCTGGACATCTCCAAGGCTTTTGACAGGGTTTGGCACTCTGGCCTCCTTTGCAAGCTACGGGGTTACGGCATTACCGGACGCCTGCTTGACCTAATCCAGTCTTTTTTAAACAACCGCAAAATAAGGTCGTTTTGAATGGGCATGCCTCTTCATGCTACAGCACGAATGCTGGTGTCCCCCAGGGCTCTATCCTGGGCCCGACGCTTTTCCTTATTTTCATCAATGACCTCCCAGATGATATCAAGTCCCAAGTAGGCATCTACGCAGATGACACGACAATGTACTCCCGCTCCAGTAAGAAACCTGGCATGGCGAACAGACGCAATCTCGCTGCTGACCTTGAACGGGATCTACACTCTGTGGTGAATTGGGGCAAGAAGTGACTTGTCAAATTCAATTCATCTAAGACCAAGCTGTTGTCTGTCAACCATCACAGGCAACTTCTCCTGCCTCCCATAAGCATGGACCAAGCGATTCTCCCTGAGTGCAATACACTGCGCTTCCTCGGCCTTACCCCCTCTTCTGATCTCAAATGGAACCGCTACATCGAATCCATAGCTAAATCCACTGCTAAGAAGGTTGGGTCACTGTGTCGATCCAGGACGTTCTTTCCGCCTGAATCCATCCTGCATATATACAAGTCTACCATTCGACCCTGCATGGAGTACTTCTGCCATGTATGGTCAGGCGCCCCTGCCGCTAACCTCAGTGTTCTCGACAGGCTCCAAAGGAGAGTTAGTAATGTGACAGCCGCTTCCCCACCGACGAGATGTGGCCTCCCTTTGTCTGTTCTATAAGTACTTTCATGGCTTCTGCTCAGATGAACTTAAGTCACTGGTGCCTCCTCAACAGGTGTTTACTCGAGCAACCAGCATGGCAACTGGGTCCCACCCATTCACAGTTTGGTTAGCCAAATGCAGACGACAATTCTACTCCCGCAGCTTCTTCTCTCGCACTTCCCGCCTGTGGAACTCGCTCCCATATTCTTGCTTTTCTGGCGGCTACAACCTCCAGAAATTTAAATGCAATGTCAATCCTCATCTACTAACCACTTGACTCTAGCCCTTCCCCCACCCCGTATATCCTTCCCTTCCTCTCCCCATTTGCAACTGTCATCACACCTGCATTTTCATCTTTCTATTGCTTACTTTCTAATTGGTTTGTAATCCTCTTATCTCTCTAAGAGCCTTCTTCGCCATTCATTTGCTCAGGCGTATCAAGCATGTCTCGCGCTGTTTTCCCCTGTCTCTCTTTCCTTGTATCCGTCCTGTGTGTATTAAATTCTCCAGGAGCTGCTTATGACCATCCATTCAGTTTTATTAACCTAATTAGCAGTATAGCCCGGCGTTAGATAAATCGATATCTATTCAAACAGTTTGCGTTTACTGTATTTGTGATGTGTTTTTTTTTCTTTTAATGCGTTCAATGTTTTTATTAAGTATATTTGTTGGTTTTATTGTGTAAAGAACATACTTCTTCTATTTACCTTGTCCTTTCAGAAAGTAGGCGATCATGGCCTTCCACGTCCCTATCCCTGGTGGCTCCCACGCCTTCTCCTGTTACACCACGCAACCGCAGCTCTGCCATCCACCTGCTCAGGCCCTTCAAATATGTTATCCGCTGCTTTCTCTTGTCTCTTTTCCCCTCTATCTGGCCTGTTAGTATCAGGTTCTCCAAGCCCTTCTTCCTCATTGCATGTCCCAGGAACTTCAGTTGTCTCTTCCTGATGCTCAATATTAATTTCCTTTTCGTTTCCATCATTTCCAAACATCACATGTGAGCGCGAGACATGCTTGATAGGCCTGAGCAAATGGATGGCGAAGAAGGCTCTTAGAGAGATTTTTTTTTTAATCATTTCACCCCGGGCAAGGCGTAAAAGCCACTGATGTGCGGGGGGCTACATAACTGAAATAAAATTAATTCGAGGAGGAAGAAGAGGATTACAAACCAACTAGGAAGTAAGCAATAGAAAAATGAAAATGCAGGTGTGATGACAGTTGCAAGAGGGGAGAGAAAGGGAAGGATATACGGGGTGGGGGAAGGGCTGGAGTCAGGTGGTTAGTAGATGAGTCTTGACATTGCATTTAAATTTCTGGAGGTTGTAGCCGTCAGGAAAGCAAGAATATGGGAGCGAGTTCCACAGGCGGATGATACACCATGATACCCGCAGCATCCTTCTGTAGAACCACATTTCACTCGCTTCAAGCTTTTCCTTCATCTTTGATTATATTGTCCAGCATTCACTGCTATATTGAAGGACGGACATCACATAGCAATCCAGAACTCTCTTTCTTGTTTCTAGTTTTTCTTGGTGTCATTGATGAGCATTAACTTGACTATTTTGTGGGGATGTATCACACATTTCTAAAAGGACTTTTAATTTCCTCTCTCAGTAATACTTTAAGACTAATTACGATTATTTTTAATCCTAATTAGTCATACAATGACTGAAATGTCGTAAATATGGCAACAAAGATGAGAGAAACAGTCCGAAAAATATTAATAGCCTAAATTATTTTTTTTAAATTTAATATTTTGGTTAGTATCAGCTCTTCAAAAATCCATAAAAACACACGCATATAATTTTTTCGCAATTTATTTCTCACTTCAAAAGGTTTTTGTGTCGGTTTAACCCAGTTTTTAGAGTTAATGTTCTGTGATATTTGGCTGAACTGTAATGCAATGGTATTCAAATTTTATTTGGAAATTTAACTTTTTTTGCCTTTTCTTGTCTTGAATATTTTAACGCTGCAAAATAATTTTTACTCCACTGATCCTCAAAATTGAATTGAGAAAAACCCTTAGAAAAATAATCTATGGATTAATATCTTTAAATCTTTATGAAAAAAATGCTTAAGAAATTCAGTCAGTCGGTTGCTATGCATGATACACACTTGGCCGATCATGTCTCTTTTAATTCATAACTGACTAGGCAGTAGATTTTTCCGCAGTAGGTTGCCATTTCTTTCTGTGGTTGCTAACCAAGACTATAGAACACAATCTGTCCTGCTATTCGACCGATATGTGGATTAATATCTTTCTCCGTGGTATTTGCGCGTAAATGAATGCAACGAATTCAACTGGAATTCGAACTCGGCTCTCTAATTTCTCATTCCGAGCCGACATCCATTGCACAACAGCACACATCCTCAGTGAATTAATATCTTTAAAAGTGAACAGTGGCCACCAATTTTCTGCAGACAACTCCATAAAAAACTAGTTTACTATATGTCGGCATGAAAGACATTGATACAGAGGTTGGAGGTACAAACTATTTTTTCTTTCCTTTTCTTTAGAATAATTTTAGTTTTTTACTTAACTGTTTTTTTACTTTAGAGCACAATTGCAGAATAAAATTCTGGAGGCAGGAAAAATATTCATGAAATTTGAGAATAGGAGAAAATAAAGAACTATTCTGAACTAAGCATTTATTTTTTAAGACATGACAATGCATATCTAAGTCTGCTTGAGCGAAATCTGTGCTTTGGCAAAATTTTAATGTTCGGCCTTACATCTTATGCCTTGAAAAATGGAAAATTATCCACTCTTTAAACATTAAGGATTTTAGCATCCATTTTAAAATATCAAATGACAAAAATTTGACATAGATATGGAAGCGACGTATTTGGTGTCTCTAGCTTTTTAAAAATAATGAGTATTTGATTATAAAACTCTGTTAAATTAAAGCGAATCTGGTTACATCTCAGGACGGCACCGGTTGAGAAAGGCTTTTTTACACTAACAGAAAGGATGTTCATCCTTCGTTACCCTTTCAATTCATATTAATCTCGATGGATTTTTTTATTCTATTATAAGGAATGAGAAACGTCAGTGCCTTGCTTACCAATACGTTGATGTCATAAGCCGAAGTCACAAAATAGTTTTTCCGGTTTTCTGACTACGACGTCGTTACTCGTCTTTACTGGGGAAGCAGACAACTTTCTGAATTTACGACGGCTGTTTGATTTGGAATCCGTTGAAGATTTATTGTTGCCAAGTTAGATATTGGAATGCCATCTCTGCAGATGGGCTACTCAGCTCAACTTGAAGACCAACGGCGATTATTTGTGAATGATAGTTAGGGATTAAAGAAGATTATATAAATGCGGGCGATAAAGGATTAAATGAAAGATTAGGGTTAGACGGGCAAAGATAGATAAAAAGAGAGAGTTAAAAAAGATATGAACAGACTGGGATAGAGAGAGTTAGAGAGAGAAAGGAAGTTAGAGAGAGAGAGAGAGAGAGAGAGAGAAAGGAAGTTAGAGAGAGAGAGAGAGGGAGTTAGAAAGACAGAACGAGACAGCTGTGCATTAGTCATGAAACTTTGCGGTACATACTATGTAAGCCTAAGTCAGACACACACGCATCACTCATCTATCTATCTATCTATCTATCTATCTATCTATCTATCTATCTATCTATCTATCTAAATCTAAACTTATTTATAAATAGAATTTTGTCTCTGTTTATCTGTCTGTGTGTGTCCGTTACCTATAGACTCCAAAACGGCAGAACAGATTTTCTAGAAGATTTACACAGTTGTACTATAAGCGTCTGCGAGTGTTCTTAGCTAGGTTTTCTGTCGAGGTACACCCAATAAATATCGAAAATCGATAATCGAAAAAGTCGGGTAATAGAAGGAGTGGTCCGTTTTTAATCAAATTTGATACACTCATAGACAAAGACATAAGAAACGATATTCAGAAGTTTCAAGGTTGCAGTTCTTACAATAGTGCAGAAAATATATATATATAAAAGGCAAGATGTTTGTGTGTGTGTCTCTTTATCTGCCTGTATGTTTGTATTTTTTTCAGCCCTTTTATTTTAGTTTTTGCTTCGGGTTTGGCTCTAAGTAGGTACAATTGTAGTTCTTAGTCTCAGCCATGATACCATTTACTCAGAGGACTTATTTAGTCTTCAAAATTCAGTTTACGACGAAAAAAAATCTTATTTGATATCGATAGCAGGAAATCAAAATTTGACTTACATCCATTCATTTTTCTTTCAGTCTACAGTTTCGCTTTAACTGGAAACAACTAATGCTTTTTAGTGTTTTTGTGCCAACGTCAAATGAGTCTGAGATCCAGGACCATGAATTAGTTTTAAAGCTTTCATTACACCCGAGCAACGCCGGGCTATAATGCTAGTCTATCTATATAGATATATCTGTCTATCCCTCACCTGTCTCTCTCTCTCTCTCTCTCTCTCTCTATATATATATATATATATATATATATATACACTAGTGCATCTATTTAACTATATATATATATATATATATATATATATGACAAGAACTAAACTTTTATGGGGCATCAAAATAAATTTTTAAAATCACCACTGACCTAACACTTTTGCACACTACCGGTAGTGTGCAAAAGGATTAGGACAGGGGTGATTTTCTTAAAAACCTCACTGAAATTCAAATACAGGTTGAAAAGCCAAGTAAATTGCTAATAAATATTGATTATTTAAAACTAGGTGTAAAAGAAATCTATTAAAAAAAGTTATATCTGATCTTTCCTATTTTCTATTAAACAGGTTATTTTGAAACTTCTCTGTTGTACATCTATGGGATATTTTGGATAAAAAATTGATAAATCTAATGTTACTTCGCAAGACAGGCTTTGGGAACAAATACAAGCTGCTTGACATGAGATACCCTTAGATATCTTGAAGAAGCATGTGCTGTCAATGCCTGACAGAATGAAGACTGTGATCAAATCAAAAGGCTATAGTACTAAATATTAAATTTATTTTGTAATAAGCATTTTTCTTGTTAAAGCATTTGTTGAGTAAACCAAATAAAATTATTTTAATTAAATTGTTTATTTTCTGTCAATATGCCTCATAAAAGATAAAACAGTTCTTATCCTAATGCTTTTGCACAATACTCTATATATATTACATATCGATATATGTATCTCTCTCACTGTGTCCGTCTGTCTGTCATTCTCTCTCTCTGTCTCTGTCTGTCTGTCTGTCTGTCTGTCTGTCTCTCTCTCTCTCTCTCTCTCTCTCTCTCTCTCTCTCTATAGATATATATATATGCCGGCTTTCCCTTTTCCAATATTCTCACTTTGTTTTTTTTTTTCAATTGGAATAGATAGATCTATCTATCGCCCGCTTCACACTCCACCCACGTCTATTGAACAGGTTAAGAGACTCATCCCTTGTTCCCTGTTTAGGATATGGTTTCCGGCTTTCTCTTTACCAATCTTCTCACTTTGTTTTTTGGTTTTTTTTCAATTGGAGTAGATAGATCTATCTATCACCCGGTTCACACGCCATCCACGTCTATTGAACAGGTTAAGAGGCCCATCCCTTGTTCCCTGTTTAGGATGTGGTTTCCGGCTTTGTCTTTTCCAATCTTCTCACTTTGTTATTTTTTTCAATTGGAGTAGATAGATCTATCTATCGCCCGGTTCACACTCCACCCATGTCTATTGAACAGGTTAAGAGGCTCATCCCTTGTTCCCTGTTTAGGATGTGGTTTCCGGCTTTGTCTTTTCCAATCTTCTCACTTTGTTATTTTTTTCAATTGGAGTAGATAGATCTATCTATCGCCCGGTTCACACTCCACCCATGTCTATTGAACAGGTTAAGAGGCTCATCCCTTGTTCCCTGTTTAGGATGTGGTTTCCGGCTTTTCACTATTACGTAGCCCCCTGCACATTACCGCCTTGCTCGGGGTGATACGATTAAAAAAATAAAAAATAAAAGGATTCTTAGTCATGAGGTGATTTACATTTCAGCAAGGTACCAGTTTAGCACTTGGACCTACCCTTTTACCATTGAAATAGTTAAATGTTTCGTTTCCCGCACTACCTACCCGTGGAACTCCCTTCTGTTTACTTGCTTCCCTGACAGTTACAACCGCCAAAATTTTAAGTGCAATGTCAATTAGGTTTCATATGAGTTTCTTTAACTATATTTTTCTTTTGGTTATTTTTTTTTTTTTGGCGGCCACAATCTTCACAAGATGAGAAGATTTGTCAAAATCATTAGTTCCAGTTTCATTTCATTGTTTACATAGTTGAATTTACTTGTACTTTGAGTGAGCCCGTGTCGTCAAAAATGACACAAAATATTTATATCGATATGACGTCTAAATGACGGCAACATATATATACAGTGGAACCTATCGTATGCGACTATCCTTACTGTCATCAAAAAACTGGTTGCAAGCGGAAGGTGGTCTCTCACTAAAGACTCATAGTCATGACCTATTTACGCCACGAACGTATATTCCACTCATCATAATGTACATATTAGAATTTTACCATGTAATCTTGTAATAAATAAATGAGAACATAAGAAAATAGCCTAATTTTTAAGAAATTTATTCAGCATAATTCATTTTAAAATCTAAAAAAACGTATTTACAACGGTCAACAAGAAACCAAAATATTTATTCACAAAAAATACTTACTAAGTGTACTTTAAAAAAAGTCAGTTGTTGCTTTCCTTTTCGTGTCTATACTAACAATTACTTATAAAATATGCAGGTTGGAAAATTCGCTACATATACGGTTTCAGTTTTTTTCTTAGAAGTGAGTGATAGCAAAAGAGAATCTACGATAATACATGGTAAAAGAAACAAAAACATGCATAAAACTGACTGCGATCTGGGGTAGAGGAACAGAGAGATGGAGGTAGATGCACCCAAATAGAAATAGAGTAGATAGATACACAAAAAAATAAAGGGACGAAAGAGATAGACATTTGAGAAAGGGACATAATTGTGATTTTCCCAATCCCTGAATTTATACAAGTCAGTACAGAGACTAAAATTAATCCCATGACAATGCCAAATGCAATACATCTTGTACAAAACAGCCGATGTTTGACCGTGAGGTGAACTCAGACAATTTACATTTCAACAAGAAATAACAGCTTGATCCAACACTGCAATAATAAAATAAGGAAGTGTTACTGGTTTAGATCAAAGCAAAATGAACTAGATTACTCATTTGGTTTCTCCTAATTTAGAAGTTCGCAGTGTACGACCAAAATGGATTTTTTTAAAGCGGTAGCTTGATCAGTGATTTTCACTCATTGTTGTTAGTTCTGGAGGTGGTCGCTCACTAAGGGTCAATTAACATTAGCAAATCGTCCGTTCATAAAAAACGGTCGTCGCTGACGGAGAGGGTCGCCCACGACAGGTTCCATATATTGATATACCTACTACTGAGTATCTTACTTTTAGACATAAGAAAAAAAACATCAAAACCCCTGCGCGTGACAAGGGAGAAATATATATATATATATTCAAACATACGCACCATAATGGAGGCGCTAGAGGGTGTCGTCAGTGATGTCATCGCGAGGATCACTAGGGGGTTTCGGGTCTTTCAGCATCATACCCCACTCACCGCGCCGACCCGACCAGAGACGATCAGCCTTCGGCCCACCCTCGATAAGCGCTTTCAGACACTGGAAAATTACGTTTAGGCCCGGTACGAAACCCTGCAAATGCTTCTGATTGGCGACAGTCAGAGCCACTTTCCATTTATACATACATACATATATATATATATATATATATATATATAATTCACTGTATTCTTTGTTTTAATAGAGAGGATATATCTACCACGATTCTCCTCAGGTTAACCCTATAGTAACAAACATTTCCCCACTCTTTCATTTACTAACTTCTACTTCCGGCATAAGAATTTTTCTACAATCATTGATTAACCGGGGTTGACAATGAATGTCTCGTGCTGATATGTTGAAATAGCTATTCCTTCTAAATATTATCTGAATTTACATATATATATATATATATATATATATATATATACTAAATGTTAGTAGCTTGTAGTAAAGAGAATAAGCTTAGCCGACACTGCCTCAGTTTTGTCTCTCAAACTCAATTCAAACTCAAACTTTTGTAAAGTCTGTTGCGGAGAGATACGCTACCAGATTCGCTCAGGTAAAGATTATGGCACTAAATATGGAAATATGACCTCATCTTCCTTTCACTTCTGTCTTTACTTTAACTGGCTATAATCTTTTCAAATCCCTGTAAAATTTTGAGAAGAAAAAGTTTATTAATTTTCAAGCGTCTAAAACTGATTTTGAGTGTTTCTTTGAATCGAAACCTGAAAAATGTTACGCTAGAGGGATCAACAATTTGTCAAATAGATGCGATTATTTTAGCGATAATGTTGGGAAGTAATACCGTGATTAAATATATCAATTAAAACCATAAAAGAATTTGTTTCGCTTCCTTCTTGATATGCTACAGGACTTCCTTTCCAATCTTATACGTTTTTATCTGATGCTTTATTTTTAATTATAACAATTCATTTTGAAGACATAACAAACCACTGTTCGTGAAATATGAAGTGTAGGTTGTTGCTCATCTGGTAATATATGCGAAAATTAACAAAATTGGATTTAATTTTCGGAATATAAAGTTAATAATTATCTAAAGTAGAAAGTTTAAATTGTTAGCGAATCCAGAACGCTAATTGTCAAATGTGATGCAACAACAGAGACAAAGTATTTCTGTGGTGTTTCCCATCTACCTATCTTGAGTAGTGTCTTAGTTCCTCACTAGGTACTCTATATTTTAGGCCGAGTGTCAGGCATAATAAATCACGATATCTATCTATCTATCTATCTATGAGATGAGGTAATATTTCTGAGATGAGGTAATCTATCTATCTATCTATCTATCTATGAGATGAGGTAATATTTCTGAGATGAGGTAATCTATCTATCTATCTATCTATCTATGAGATGAGATAATATTTCTGAGATGAGGTAATCTATCTATCTATCTATCTATCTATGAGATGAAGTAATATTTCTGAGATGAGGTAATCTATCTATCTATCTATCTATCTATCTATCTATCTATCTATCTATCTATCTATCTATGAGATGAGGTAATATTTCTGAGATGAGGTAATATTTACAGTATTTACATTATTCGGATTATTGTCTTCATCTTTGTTGCCATTAGTACGATGTACCCCAGTGGATATAGACGTTGGTTAGTTTCCGATTTGACTCTTAGTGCTGCGAGTTCAATACCAGGCTACAGCAGTGGTGAACAAGTAACTTGCAGGGTTAGAGGGAGATAACTCATGGTTTCCAATCAAGGGTTTACGCAAGGTATGAGGACGATATACTCCAGTGATTGTAATAACAGGTTCGGTTCGAAATTCCTAGCACCTGAAGAAGGCGCTAGCATACAACGGTCGAAACGCCGTACATATGGCAACAAAGATGAGGACAATAGTCCGAAAAATGTAAATACTGTAACCAGTGACAAAATAGCCATACAAACAAACTTTGCGTATTTAGATAATTCATTATGATAAACTCTGTATAAATTAGTTCTAAATATCTCGTGACTCAGTCGTAGGGCACAATATGTACTGCAGTCGTAGTAGAACTGGTGTCTCTTTAGGCACAACAACCCGACGGAGCCCATCCTTCTTAAGGCTGGTTTGAATTCAGTTTTCCTTCTCCTAAACAAGGCTACAGAACCTAGTCTGTACTGCTGTTTTACCCATAGCTTAGGGGAGAAGAGTTGGATTCATACATTTCCCAACAATATTAGCAGTTTATAGAGGGTGTCATGAAGTGGGTAAGAGATGGATGAGAATACTGATAAGAGTTGAGTGGGCGGAGAAAGGAGCATGAGAGAGAGAGAGAGACAGAGAGACAGAGAGAGAGAGACAGAGAGAGAGAGGATGCAGGTTAGTGAGATAGGAGATGACTATTAGCTTTACATTTGAATTCTTGGAAACTGTAACTGTCGGCGAAGCAAGTGAATGGAAGGGAATTCCACCGGCGGAAAGTGCGAGAAAAGAAGCTGATGGAGTAGGATTAACGTAAACATATTTAAATGTTCATATCGAAAATGCATCACTCTTGCAACACGGTGAAGATTTTAAGACGAAAAAAGAAAAATGAATGAAGAGTGCAAAAGATTGTATCAAACATAATGAAACGATCAGTAAGTGGCTTTTTATAGATTACAACATTGACGACATAATGGTTTTTCATCTTTCACTTCTATTTCTGAGTCTGAATGTAAATGTATCCACATATTTGTTGCCGTTTTTTTGTTTTTTTTGCTGTGTAATTTCAGAGTATTAAAGAGAAAAAATAACTAAATGAAGAATTTTCAAGGTTATAGGATAGAATCTTTAACAGAACTAAAAACATAAAAAAAATAAATTCTCTTTCGGATCACTTCATCACATTAAGTAGCTGAGAATTCAATTCGATAAGCAGTATATTGATTAGAAGTAGAGTGTATATGCATGTGTGTGTGCGTGCGAGTGTGTGTGTATGTATGTATGTGTGTGTGTGTGTGCGTGCAGGGAAACAGATAGATAGATAGATAGATAGATAGATAGATAGATTTATTATGCCTGACACTCGGCCTAAAATATAGAGTACCCAGTGAGGATCTAAGACACTACTCAAGATAGGCAGATGGGAAACACCACAGAAATACAGGAGAGAGAGAGAGAGAAAGAGAGAGAGAGAGAGAGATAATCAACAGACTGATATATATATATATATATATATATATATATATATATATGTGTGTGTGTGTATGTAGGATTGTCACTTTCTCTCTTTCTCTCTCTCTCTCTCTCTCTATATATATATATATATATATATAGAGAGAGAGAGAGAGTTTTTATACAAACCTTATATTGAAAACTATCAATATTTAGGGACCAGCAAAGTCAAACAATTAAAGCAGCTATCCAGGAACAAAAATCTGAATATATTCACACCTTAAGTCCTAATAATCTTAAATTCATATTTATCGTAGCAGACCCATCCTGCTCTACAAGCAGACTGAGTAACCTAATAGATAAAATATTACGTACACCGCAAAAATAAAAAGTTACATCAAAGACAGCATGCTTTACTGTTGTGGTGTTCTCCCTCTAAAATATCTTTGTTGGACTCTTCCGCCTCCTATAAGATTAGTAGAAGAGGAGGCCTTGGGGGAGTAGTTCAATTGATTTCAATTTAGGTCCCTGTCCTCGGGCAGAGTGCGGCTTGGTTGTATGTCTGCCCAAGGATGAACATGGCTGAAGGAAATTAGACTGAAAAGTGCCAAACCCCAGTGGGCCACCCCACCAGGCTTTACATCTCTTTCGGGTGGGGTCTGAGTATTGTCCGACGCTTGATGCGTCCACAAAAGGGGAAATACCGAGTGGGTTTGGGAATTTTTCTACGGTGCTCCTGATAAACACACCTAAATACTGACTTTGCGTTGCATCTTTTGCATGATGGGTGCAAAAATAAATACCAACAGTCGAACTGATTGTGTAATACTCTTCTGTTGTGTTTACTGTTAAATATACAATATCTCTATAACACATGTTTGTTATTCCTTAAACATTTCAATTGGTCACAAGACTTTCCCAAGCTTCATACCACTAAAAGTAGATCAAGGTACACTCATAGTAACATTTGATGTGAACAGCCTGTACAGCAACATACCCCATGAACAAGGTAAACAGGTCTTTTTAGGTTGAAAAACATTTAGAAATACTTCCCACACTCTTCACAAAAGAATGTATTATACAGATTATAGAACTAATTTTAGACACTAATTCATTCCAATTTAACGACCAAAACTATATTCAAACAACAGGTACCACGATGGGGACAAAAAAATAGCACCAACATATGCAACACTCACACTAGCATATCTAGAAGAAAACCTATAACACAAATATGGGGAAGACATGAATCAGAATTCACTAAATCATGGAAAAATATTTAGATGATTGTTTTATCTTTTGGAGATCAACACGGGGAAGCATAAATAAACTACACAATATACTCCAAAACTTACACACCAAAATTAACTTCGCACTAGAATATAGCTGCAAGGAATTGTCATTCCTAGACATACTCATAAAAAAACAAAACAATTGCATTATCACAAGCATTTAATATAAACCCACAGACACCCAACAATAGCTTCATTTCAATAATAGCTTCATTTGACCCTAAGGGTTATCTAAAATCCATCCCCCACTTCCAAGCACGACAAATTTGCACAACAGAAACTGACGAAACCCTTCGTAAAATACGCCTAGAGGAACTACGAAAATCACTACAAATAAGAAGATACCCCATCCCAGTAATAAATAAGGGTTACGAACTGGCAGAAGAAATACCATTAGAATTTCCCTGGAATAAAAAAAAAAAAAAAATGAAAAAGAAAACATTCTTGCATACGTCTCCACACACAACAGAAGCAACTCAGAATTAATTACAAATATGTTTTTTAATCATATCACCCCGAGCAAGGCGGTAACACCACTGATGTGCAGGGGGCTACGTAAGAGTGAAAAGATTGGAAAAGACAAAGCCGAAACCACATCCTAAACAGGGAACAAGAGATGAGCCTCTTTACCTGTTCAATAGACGTGGGTGGAGTGTGAACCGGGCGATATTTTAGTCTATCTAATCCAATTGAAAAAAAAAAGGAGTGAAAACATTGGAAAAGAGAAAGCCGGAAACTACATCCTAAACAGGGAACAAAGGATGAGCCTCTGCACCTGTTCAATAGATGTGGGTGGAGTGTGAACCGGGCGATAGTTTAGTCTATCTACACCAATTGAAAAAAAATGAAAACAGAGTGAAAACATTGGAAAAGAGAAAGCCAGGAACCACATTCTAAACAAGGAACAAGGGATGAGCCTCTTCACCTGTTCAATAGACGTGGGTGTGGTGTGAACCGGGCGATAGTTTAGTCTATCTACAAAAAGGAACCGAGAAATACTCAACAAAAACGATAACATAAAAGAAATCGTAAAGACAAGGAAAATAATTAAAAGCAAACGCCAGCCCCAAAATTTAAAAAACATACAAACCTCAACAACATTCGAGCAACACACAACACAGGGGTCACAAAATGCAGTAAAAAGGTGTGGAGACTGCAACTTAATAATAGAAGAGAATCACTACGAATTCGGAAACCCATCTACAACTGAAATAAAAACAAACTCTAAAAAACATAATTCATGCTCTGAAATGCGATGAATGCGCAAAAATATACGTGGGGGTGACACAAGGCCTGAAAAATGAGTACCCCTGCATAGAAGTAACATTTAACTAGCCAATAACAGGAATTTGTACGTTCCTCAACACTTGCACTAATGTCAGTTAGTTAAGTGTAGTTACCTCCAGTCATTTTTCTATACCTAAATTTAAATTTTAATTTTAAAAATAAATAAGTTATCTTCAAACTTTTAAATTAGCTTTAATTGAAATCCAAGGGATTAAATCTAGTAATTCCAGTGAGCAAAATACCCTGGTGTATTTTAAACCGAAATTATATTGATCGGAATCAAATATTTTCTAAATTAAAAAAAAAAAAATTTTAATTTCAAATTTTTCCCCCATTTTTCATCGATTGTAAACAGAAACCAATCATCGGTTTTAAAAATCTTACAAAAATAAAATACACCTCGCTGACACATTATTTTATTCAAATTACTGAACTTAAACTTACTTTAAGTTGACTTGAAACAAGCATTATATGATTACTGTCGAAATGTTTCAAAAAGCATTTCTCAGTTACGGTAGCCTTGTTATCACAGCTGTCATCACCTTATCAACAGACGGCAATTGATGATTTCCAGTATTCGGCCAAAAGTATGGAAGACGAATTTGGTAGAAATCTTATTCATACAAATCGTTTTTTTTATTTTTATTTTTAACTGTGTTGAAATTAATAATTTAACACGGTTTCAGCAATTATCCAATATTTTATGGAATTTTAGTTAGTTTAACTTTGTAGGCTTTCGTTTGAAGATGTTTTATGAAAAATAAAAATTAAAATAATATAAAACTTTCTTTTAAAAGATTGTACAATTTAATAACAGAATGAAAATAACCCTTTGTGTCAAAACAATTTGGAATGTAAGAATGATTGTTTTTTTTACCAGTTAATATTGCATTAACCATTTTTATAAGGATAACAATGATTTTTCAGATACATGTTCTATCAGTTAACTTATATCAGAGAGAAAATATGATTGATTCATACTTTTCCAAAGATATTTTTGCCTAAGTAAAACTAAGGGACATTCATATATTTCAAAGTCGGCTCTCTGTGTGATCTTTCCAAGCCGCCATCCATTACAACACCCGCACATTCACCCTTATCTCGAGATAATCAACTATTATTATTACTCAACTCTTTTAACAGGTTCTTCATTCCCATCAAAACATATCAAAATCATTATTATCAATAATAGAGTTCACCATTGTGAATATTATTTTGTTCCATATTTTTTTCTGAGTATAATATTGCAGTAGCAGTTAGTTACAAGCATTCTAGACTTTTCTTCTGCCACTTTAAAATGACATTATCTTTTACCAGTAAATATTGCATTAAAAATTTTTATAAGGATAACAATGATTTTCCAGATACATGTTCTACATTAAAATGACAATATCTTTTCTTTTTTTTTTTTTTTTGCTATCCCTAAAGGTTATGGTGCCTTCCTACGAGGAATGAACTCTTCCTCTTGTTATATGTGATTACCTTTGTGACTTCGGGATTGCGGTTAATCAAGAGCAGTTAACGAGATCAGTTAACCCTCTAGGGCCATTCGTATCATATTATATTAATAAGTAGTAATTAGTGGGGGATAAGTTTATTACTTCATGACAATAGAAAACCGATCACCCACTTTATGCCCAGTATAAGCCTTAACCCTCTAGGACCATTCGTATCATATATTAATAAGTAGTAATTAGTGGGGGATAAGTTTATTACTTCATGACAATAGAAAACCGATCACCCACTTTATGCCCAGTATAAGCCTTAACCCTCTAGGGCCATTCGTATCATATTTGATACAGTATGAAAACAAGCCTTGAAAGAAATATTTTCCTGAAAAATTTTTTAAGAGAAATATTTTATAAATTTCAAATGAAAGCAGTACTGACTGCTCAGTCAATGAATACCAAATGTTTCCTTATAGGGAAATATCAAATGTTTCCTTATAGGGAAATACTGTATCAAATATGATACGAATGGCCCTAGAGGGTTAACAAATGAAGTTAACAGCTGACGACAACTACTACTCAGGAAATAAGCAACGTAATAATACCTTTGTGCGTTGTGTTGCAGTGGATATCGACTGGGAACGACAAATCGGGGAGCCGAGTTCGAATTCCAGTTGAATTCCTTGCATTCACTTACACACAAATAACCTTCAGTTATGGGTTAAATAATAGGACAAATTTGGTTCTATAGCCTTGGCGGGCAACCAGTCTACCGCAGAAAGTAATGGCAATGTACTGCGGGATAATCTTCTGCCCAGTCAGTCATGTCTCTTTCGAGAAATGATCACCCAAAGCGTGTATCACGTATGGTACTTAACTGACTAACTAATATCTCCGGACTTATTTCTAGTTACTTATTAATAACTCTTCCTTTGAATATCTTGTTTCTTGTTAGATTACTACACTGTTTTGAACCTACCTTCCTTAGCGTGTTTTACTCCCGACACAAACCGGTCACTACACGTTTCCGGAAAAGTTTGGCCACAACTAAGCAACAAATTGCCGACGAAGATCCACAACACTAAATATATCGATATTAATAATTGCTTCTGTTACTTTCTTTTCTTGATACAGAGTTGGTGTATTAAGTCATCATAGAAATTGGATGGAAGTTCTACATCATATGCATTCTTTAGTCATATTCGTTGGATGCTACATCATTCATCATTCTCCGGTCAGTACTTTAAACAAATTAAAAATGTTTTAAAAAGCTTTCGAATTTATTAAATGACAATAGGAAACGTTATTTTCTGTCTGAATACACAAACGCTTATAATTATAGAAATTCTTTGGCAGCCAAGTAAAGGTGTGTTATGACCGAAGGGCCATAGAATGATAACACGAACTCGGATATAAGGTTGAAAGAAAAGAGTTCTAAACTGCTACGTGATGTCAGTTCTTCAATACGGCTGTGAATGCTGGACAATATCATCGAAAATGAGGACAAAACTTGAAGCGGCCGAAATGTGGTTCTACAGAAGGATGCTACGGATATCGTGGACTGAGCATACAAGCAACGACGAGGTGTTAGAAAGAATGGCAACAAAAAGGAAATTGATGCTGAGCATCAGGAAGAGACAACTGAAGTTCCTGGGACATGCAATGAGGAAGGAAAGCCTGGAGAACCTGATACTGACTGGTCAGATAGAAGGAAGGAGAGACAGAGGAAGGCAGCGGATAACATATTTGCAGGGCCTGATCAGGTGGATGACGGAACGGGGGTTGCTAGGAGCAACAGGAGCAAACATACTAAGAGCCACAAGGGATAGGGAGACGTGGAGAGCCATGAACGCCTACGTCCTGAAGGGACAGGGCACATAGAAGAAGAAGAAGAAGAAGAAGAAGAAGAAGTATATTCTCGGAAAATGTAGTACAAAAGTAAACGTGGACTGGAGAATACTTCCTCTCACTGCGTCCTGACTCACTCATTCACTCACTCTGTGGCTACTACTCAGTGACTCCTCAGTGTCACCTCAGTGTCAGAGTATATCCCTAACTCAGAGTTGGTAGCCTTATTATAAAGGTGTGGAAGAGTTCATTTGTAGGTAGGTCCCCAAAATAAGAAGCTAATTAAAAGATTTCTGAATAAAAATGTGAGAAACTTTTGCGTCAAGCTAAAAACTGTCAAGTTGTCTCTATAAAATGAAAATCTCAATCCTCATCAATTTTTCCATTACTGTTGAAATCCATTCATATATTTTTATCGCTTCTTGTTATCAAAATAAGTTATTCTACACCCTTGTGCAAATTAATTTAAATAACTGCTTTAGTTTCCTTTCTTTCACCATACGGTCAGTTTTAGACCCACTAGGGTGACAGGGTGTAATCGAGTTTTATTTTTTCATAAAATTAGGCTATTTGCAGTGGTGTGCAGTAATATGAATCTATTTTCGGGGTCTTGAAAAGTATTGCGTCATCTGTGATTGCATCAGATTTTTATCAAGTCTAGACACTATTGTCCCAACTGTTGACTAGTTGTCTGCGTTCATTGTCTGCGATGAACGTTACTCCAAGGGAGCGTACAAAAATTGTAATTCAGTACGAACACAATGGCAAGCCTTACAGAGAGATCGCAGACATTGCTGGTGTCAGACTTTCAACTGTCAGTCGTGTCATCAAGGCGAAGAAACCAACTGAATCCATCAATCCAAAACATAACGGAAAATGCCGTCGGAAGAGAAAAACAACGCCAAGACACGATGTTTACGTGATCAGGAAAACTATGAAAGATTCTAGAAAGACGTTATTCGTTTTGTTTCAATTAATTTGCACAAGTGTCTATCATCATTGTCAATATCTTTTATCAACAACATCAACACCATCGTATCATCAGCATCAATACCATCATCATAAACAACTTCATAATCATCATCATAATCCACAACACTGTAATCATCATCATCAAGAACATAATCGTCATCATCATTAAAAACTGTTGATTGATAGAACTATTACAAGCTGAGATATCAGAATCGATACGCGCCTATCCAGTTATGACGAAATGGAGTCGATAACATCTGTATTTTTATAATTTTATATCTCGTTTCTGTTTTTTTTATTAATAACTTGACGAAATCTTTTTTTCTATCAACAATCAGTCAGACATACGGCCGATTTCTCTATTTCTTCTGTTAAAATTTCAAAATAGATGAGAGAATCGTCAATGGCAGAGCAGCGTCTTGCAGTAATCTAAGAGGCGCTGCAGGTTTCAACATCGAAATAGAAGAACTGTGCACAAGAATTCTGATTCAAAAACCTAAAATTATTTGCTTCTATCGTATGGCAATGGATATGAGGTAAAATTCTACGCAAATGAACAGAAGACTTCAAGTAACGGGAATAGGTTCCTACTGACGAGTGCTAAGAATAACACCGATAGAGCATATGAGCAATGAGGAAGTTTGAGGTGTTCGAAAGAATGGCAACAAAAAGAAAATTAATAGTGAGCATCAGGAAGAGGCAACTGAAGTTCCTGGGACATGCAATAAGGAAGGACAGCTTGGATACTGACAGGCTAGATAGAGGGGGAAAGAGACAGAGGAAGGCAGCGGATAACATATTTGAAGAGCCTGATCAGGTGGATGACGGAACGGAGGTTGCGAGGTGTAACAAGAGAAAGCATACTAACAGCCACCAGGTATAGGGAGATGTGGAAAGCCATGATCACCTACGTCCTGAAAGGACATGGCACATAGAAGAAGAAGAAGAAGAAGAAAGATTACAAGGAAGCTACTGATGACACTCAGAAAGAGATAGCTACTACTACTCTACTACTACATTCGATTACCTCAATTCGACAGTTGTCGAAATCATCGAATCAATTCGAACGATCATTTCATTATCTGCATAGTATGCGCTTCGCCAAGGATACATGCGGTTATAAATTAAGAGTTTTTTTTTCTTCTAGACTGGTTGCCACCCAAGGCAACCGGTTTAGGAGAACCGGTCTCTCCTACTAGAAGACAAGAAGAATTGGATTCATACCTTTCCCAACGGTATTAGCGCGTAAGTGGATGCAATGAACTCGACTGGAATTCGAACTCGGCTCTCCACTCCTCATTCCTAACCGAGTTAACTTCCTAGAACATATAATGAAGAGAGACAGCTTGCAAAATTTAATTTGCATCGGGTATGAAGAAGTTGAGAATTGACAAAATCACTTCACTAAAACCAAACTAGAAGCTAAATCGACTGGACTACTGAGAGAAACACTTTATTCCAGTTGGAAACTGCACGTCCCTAATTTGGCTGCTCTTCTTGAAAAGAACCTCCAATTCGTGAGAAACTGGATTAGGAAATGGCTAGTGAATTTTAATACAACCAAAATGAAACCTATCCCTTTACCTTCTTCTTCTTCTTCAATGTGCCCTGTCCCTTCAGGACGTAGGCAATCATTGTTCTCCATGTCTCCCTATCCCTTGTGACTCTTAGTATATTTGCTCCTGTTACACCTCACAACCCCCGTTCCGTCATCCATCTGATCAGGCTCTGTATATATGTTACCCGCTGCCTTCCTCTATCTCTCTTTCCTTCTATCTGGCCAGTCAGTATCAGGTTCTCCAAGCTCTCCTTCTTTATTGCATGTCCCAGGAACTTCAGTTGTCTCTTCCTGATGCTCAGTATTAATTTCCTTTCTGTTGCCATTCTTTCCAACACCTCTTCGTTGCTTGCATGCTCAGTCCACGATATCCGCAGAATCCTTCTGTAGAACCACATTTCCGCTGCTTCCAGTTTTGTCCTCATTTTCGATGATATTGTCCAGCATTCACTGCAGTATTGAAGAACTGACATCACATAGCAATCCAGCACTGTTTTCTTTGTTTCTAGTGAAATTTTCCTGTGTGTTAGTACTTTACTCAGTTTCTGGAACGCGTCCTTTGCCATGCCAATTCGCCTTCGGATCTCTGTGTTGCACTTTTCATCTCCTGTTAGAACACTTCGTAGGTATTTAAATTTTTACCATGAACAAAGTCTCCTATCAGCCATCAGAATGAATAGTGTCAGTCTCCAGGAGAGCGACACACTGCGCCCTATTAGCCTTACTTTGTCAAGTGACCAGAAGTGAAATTTACTTAGCATATTAAAAGAAAAAATGCAGGACCTCGCTCAAAACAAAGATCAGTTTGTAAAATACGAAACGACTGAAGATAGAGGATAAACTGATCCTGTCATTTTTCAGTTGTTTTAATGACCGTGCTCTTTAAAATAATTAAAAAGAAATCTTTGGTTGTTATGGCTTCATTCATTTTCAGTCCTTTTTATATATATATTTTATTTTAATCATTGCACATCAAGGAAGATGATAAAGCCACTAAAACGTAAGTGTAAGAGATTATGGCAAAAAGAAAAGATTAAGGAGACAGAACAATAAAAGAACCAGAAATAAGAACAGACAACGATTGGTGTTGTATTTAAATCTTTAAAGCTCAAAGCCAACTGGAAAGAAAAAAAGCTAGGAGAGAGTTACACAAACAAAAAGTGCGAGAAGGAACTATTAGCATAGAACTTATGGTTACATCTCGCCATTTGAACTATAAGATGATGAAACCCTGGCGCCAATATAGTCAGCCAGTTAAGTGCCATACATGATACACGCTTTGGGCGATCATGTCACGAAAGAAATTTCATATCCGTTCATATATATATAGTTCATATTTCATTTTTTTTTTAATCATGTCACCCCGAGCAAGGCGGTAACGCCAATGATGTGCAGTGGGCTACGTAAGAGTGAAAAGACTAGAAGAGAGAAATCCGGAAACCACATCCTAAACAGGAAACAAGAGATGAGCCTCTACACCTGTTCAATAGACGTGGGTGGAGTGTGAACCGGGCGATAGTTTAGTCCCCATACCCACAGAAGCAACGCTTGGACACCTTGTTCGCATAATTTATATATATAGATTTCATTCATGACAATGAAATCAGTCGAAAGAGACATGACTGACTGGGCAGAAGATTATCCCGCTGTAGGTTGATATTAATATGCAAATGTGATTACCCCCACCCGCCAAATTTTGAAATGTTTTATAAATAAAAGCAACAGATTGTTTATCTTCGGGCACATATTTTCAGCATCCCAATATTTTTATTTTAGTTTCAGGTCCAGCGCAAAAATGTCAAAATATGGAAAGTTCCATACGTGACACACACTTGGGTGATCAT
Organism: Ascarosepion bandense; assembly: GCA_037127315.1. Classification (NCBI taxonomy): domain Eukaryota; kingdom Metazoa; phylum Mollusca; class Cephalopoda; order Sepiida; family Sepiidae; genus Ascarosepion; species Ascarosepion bandense. The sequence goes on from JBBBDQ010002054.1 coordinate 2,561,693, forward strand.
GTCTCGAAAGAGACATGACTGACTGGGCAGAAGATTATCCCACAGTAGGTTGCCATTACATTCTGCGGTAGACTGGTTGCCAACCAAAGCTATAGAACCCAATCTGTCCTGCTATTTAACCCATGAGGGAAGAGACGGATTAATACCTTTCCCAAGGGTATTTGTGCGTAAGTGAATGCAAGGAATTCAACTGGAATTCGAACTCAGCTCCCCGATTTCTCTTTCAGAGCCGGTAACCACTACACCACAACGCACATCTCGAACGATATTACATTAGAGATGTTATAAAAAATTGCGCCATAAATGACACGGTTTTCAGCTGAAGGTACGTTCAATATTTAATAACAGCGACACTTGTAATAACTAAAACAACACACAGACACATAAAAACACAAGCACAAACACAAGCACACATACATAATCACACACATAAAAGATACACACACATAAAAGATACAAACACAAACACACACATTTCTAAAGAAATAATAAATATATTTATTGATTTACTAAACGCATCTTAGATGTACCAAAGCCGAGTTTAAGGTACTTGTTCGCTAATCGTTACACTACATCAAGCACAGACAAACATACACACGCGCGTGCACACCCACACACACACATATACATGTATTATAATTTTCAAAACTACTCCATGTAACTTTTTTCTCACATCATTTAAGATATCAGTCAGTTAACTGCCATACGTGATACACGCTTAGGCGATCATGTCTCTTTCGAAACATGACTGACTGAGCACTTAATTACCCCGCAGTAGGCTGCCATTAGGCTGCGGTAGACTGGTTCATTTTATATCTATCTATCTATCTCTCTATCTATCTATCTATCTATCTATCTATCTATATATATATATATATATATATATATATATATATATATTTATATACAAATTTTGTGACATTATGAACAGAATATATAGGTGTGGGAAGAATAGATGGATTTTTACTCTCAGTTTATAGAAATGTGAATGCATCGGCTGGAATTTGAACTTGGTTCGCCTGTACCACTTTTCGCTACATTCCTCGTCAGTCAGTCAGTTAAGTGCCATACGTGTACATTCTTTCGGCGATCATGTCTCGAGACATGACTGACTGGGCAGAAGATTATCCCGCAGTAGGTTGCCATTACTTTCTGAGGTAGACTGATTGCTGACCAATCTGCCCTGTTATTTAACCCATAACTGGAGAGAAGAGACGGATTAATACCTTTCCCAAGTGAATGCAAGCTATCCAGCTAGAACTGGAACTCAGGTCGACGATCCATCGTTCCTAGCCGATATCCACTGCACCACAACGTACATCCCCACATTTAAGTTATAATGTATTTGAAAAATTACCAAAAATAAAAAGCTGAACTTTAAACACTGGAACATAAACAAGACAGTCTTCTCAGTTGTTGTTGGAGCACTTGGAACAGACTCAAAAATCTTAACAAAACCTTAGAAGAACTGTAACTCGAAACCATACAAACGACAGTTTTTCTAAAAACTGTTCATAAAATAAAAAAAAATATCTAGAATATTGACTGGAGAAATTTACAGAACTCGCTTGCTGGTACTTGATCTCGCATGAAAATAATCAATTATTATTAGTTTGGAAACTTATTTTCGATCCAAAATGAACAGTATATGGCGTGATGTGGAATTCCAAGCACAGGCCCGAGGACATGCAACTCTGTCACTCTCAATATATATTTTGCTTAATAAATAGCGTTTCCCCTTTCTTTCTCCTGTCAGTCTTAATCTTAGCTTCCTATTGATCGACGGTCATGATGAGAGCCGTAATTTGGTCTCTCACTGCTTAGAGGCGACAACGTGAATACGGTGTCTAGCATTATTGGTCGGATGTGCGGTTGGTGTAAGGAATAGCCACTCGGAATGAGAAATAAGTTTACCAAATTTGAATTCCACTCGGATTTATTACATTAATTTACGCGCAAATAACTTTCAGGAAAGTATGAATCAATCTTATATACCCCAGTTATGGATTAAATAATAGGACCTGTATCTGGAAAAGATTTTCCTATTCTGAAAAAGATTGTTAATGCAGTATTCTTTTGTAAAAAAATATAATAAATATTCTTAAAATCTAAAATATTTTGGCTTTAAATAACCCAAAGTGGGTTGATAAGCTGTAAAGAACAAATCAAACAGGCGATCGACCAATTGGCAACCTGCATTACTGTTATGTCGGATATATTATTTGGTAACAGAAATATTTCTTCTGTAATTTTTAAACTTTTCACTTTGAAACTTTTCTAAGTGTACTTTTATTTTTTCTCGGCACATCTCCATTGATGCCCTCAACGAGTTGCTGCACTTTTCTGGTTGCTGCATATGGAGGTAGAGACTGGCACAAAGCATTAGTGGCAGAAAAATCAAAAACGCTGTCATCGAAGTGTCTTCTTTTCGAACGAAATACGGAACGCGTTCGCATTTCCGATCTGATTTTTGCTTTGAAAGGCAGAAAAGAACAAAAGAAAAGAAAACGGTGCTCTAACATGGAAAACAAAATATTTATTTTGCAAGTGCAACATTGCATGTCGGTAGTGTCTTATCGACCCGACCAAATGCCTTAGATCCTAAGCATTTGATACATATACCAACACCTATCGTTGATTCTGAACTCTTGAGCAAATTATTTGAAACAAAATGAATAATGTCTTCCTTGCAGCTTTACTCTGATCACGTATATGTCGCCTCTTGTACTTGTTTTTTTACTTTCGACCGCATTTTCCTTTACGTTCTGGACTGAGATAGATAGATAGATAGATAGATAGATAGATAGATAGATAGATAGATAGATAGATAGATCCTTGTGCAAATTAAATTAATCAAAACGAATAATGTATTCCTACGATCTTTTACACTTTCCCTGATCACGTATACGTCGTCTCTTGTAGTTGTTTTTTACTTTCGACCGCATTTTCCTATGCGTTTTGAACTGAGATAGATAGATAGATAGATGGGAAAATTAATCGATAGTCGGGATAAAAATCTGATGCGATCAGAGATGATGCAATATTTTTCAAGACCAAACAAATATCATCATACAATCGGAAAATAGATTCATATTACTGCACACCACTGCAAATGATTAAAGAAACTGATTACACACTGTCACTCCAGTGGGTCTAAAACTAACCGTATGGTGAAAGAAAGAAAACTAAAACAGTTGCTTCAATTATTTTGCACAAGGATGTATATCCTCATGAGTGAAAAAGAAGTTTAGTCTAATAGACGAATCCGCTGTCTCCAGGTTAAAATTAAGTGTTTGAATTTGCTGTATTTCAAAAGAACCTTCCCCATTTACAGCTGTGGTGCAGTGTATATCAGCTCGGAACCAGAAATCGGAGAGCCGAGTTCGACTTCCAGTTGAATTCCTTGCATTCACTTACGCACAAATACCCTTGGGAAAGGTAATAATCCGTCTCTTCCCTCCATTTATGGATTAAATAACAGGATAGATTGGGCTCTATAGCCTTGGTTGGCAACCAATCTACCGTAGAAAGTAATGGCAACCTACTGAGGGATAATCTTCTGCCCAGTCAGTCATGTTTCTTTCGAGACATGATCGCCCAAGCGTGTATCACGTATGGCACTTAACCGACTGATTGATTGAACTCACAACTCTAAGAGTCAAGTCAGGAACTAACCAACGTCTATAACCCTTGTAAAAAAAAGTGTTACTGGACATTAGGTTTATAAGTTCAAAAAATTCAGTTGTTTTTGTCCTTAAGGACACATGGCCGAATGAATACAGACTACAGCAATGGTGAACAAGTAACTTGCAGGGTTAGAGGTAGATAACTCAAGACTTCCCATCGTGGCATTACTACTACGCAAGGAAGGAGAATGGTATAGCCCAGTGATTGAAATGAAGGGTTCGGCTCGAACTTTTTAGCACCTGAAGAAGTCAGGAGCGTACAAATGACAATGAAGATGAGGACAATAGTCCGAAAAATGGGAATACAGGTACCTCCCACACACTCATATATATATATATATATATATATATATAAGCCTGTTTCACTGTATCACAGCTCTTCAGTGTGGCTAGTCACATCCCATCCACTTGCTTCTGGTCGGGATCGAAACACGACGATTTGGTGTCAGTCGGGGTCGCTACCCACTAAGCTATATGCACATGGATTCAGAGAAGGGAAATTTTAATGTGCTGTATATAAGCAATGTATACACACGTCAGTCACCGAAAGAATTCAATTCATTTCTGAAGAGTCACGCACATATCGCAGAAGAGGAAACTGTCTATAATATATATATATATATATTGATTGATTGATCGATTGATTGATTGATTGATACTGCATACCCTTATTTTATTAGAAGTTTCCTTTTCTTTTTAACAGTGTTTATTTCATATACCCGCGTATTCAAGAAAACCTGATAACGATTGTTTTAAAAAGCTGAGCGTCTAAAACACAGGTATCTACCTAATATATACCGTAATCTGTTGTTCATAATACACAGAATTTTTCATTCAAAATCAAGTTCAAAAGTCTGCTGCGTGATATACTATATTTTCAAGTTTCAAATGATCAAATTGGATTTATCTGTTAATGTCTATCTAATGGCGTATTGCAGCAAAGGGAAATAAATCACACGTGCACCTCGGGTGGTAAAATGAGAAGATTGAAGATTGAAGACATCTGCAAGTCGATCGTCGACGACTGAGAAGAGATAGATGGCGCTATCATTGTCAAAGCCTTCACGAAATTCTGTATCTCAAACCAGTCCAACGCCATCGAAGATGGCATCTGATACCAGTAAATCTTACAGAAACGCGCATCAGTACGAAAAAAATATATGAAGACGAAAATCTCGGCGACAATCTCGCTGACGACCTCACCGCGTTACCCTGTATTACACAGATCTGTATGCCAAACTGACACAGAAAGAATTCGCTGTTTCACGTCTCCAGTGCCGAAGACGAGTTTGATGACTTCGACGAAGACGACCTTTTACCCTCGAGATCTTCAATGCTAATATGAACAGAAAAATTACATGGGTTCTCCACAAACAATTGTTTTCATAACCGCAGAGAGTCTTTTTCAAGACTACACATATACTTTTGAAAAACATATTGCTGACAATCACAAAACAAAAATATTAAAACCAAACAAACAAGTTAATATTTATTTAATTTTTTAATTTTTTTTTTCCTAAATGATTGTTGACTATTTAGTGATTTTGTACATTAGAACACTCTCAGCTATTGAACGTGTATAATGATAATATACACGCTAAAATGTCTGACTCCTTCTACCGAGCGCCCGTAGCTCAAAGTTAGAATCGCCGACTGACGCTAATTCGGTCGGTTTCAATCCTGGGTAAAATGCAATTGGCTGTCTAACCGTACTCATGGGCTGTGATACAACGAAACAGATCTGTCTGCGGACGAATACATATATATATATATATATATAGCATAATGATGATCCACGTATACTGTCTTAATATGTATAGGAAAAACTACTAAAATGTTGTAAGTTTAAAAATATTTTTTTTGACAGTATTTATTTATTTCTATTATATATATATATATATTTGATATTTCAGAACGACCTCGGCCTTTCATCAGAAACAAATAATTTTAAAATTTCTGAAATATCAAATATATATATATATATATATATATATATATATATATATATATATATATATATATATTTAGTCATCCGTAGACAGATCTATTTCGTCGTTTCACAGCTCATCAGTACGGTTAGGCTCCGATTGCTTTTTTTACCCAGGATTGAAACACGATGGAAATGGCGTCAGTCGGCGACTCTAACCCTGGGCTATGGGCGTTCGGTGGAAGTAGGCAGACATATATATATATATATATATATATATATATATATATATATATATATATATGCTTTCTGCATTCTGTTGAGGTCTAATAAAACTCGATGAATTACTTAATTATTTCAAATCCTCTTACAATTTCTGTTTGTATATAATTGCTGGTACCAGCTTATAATTCTCTGGAGTGAGCGGCTTGGTGAGAATAGTCGTTGCTCTAGAAGGCAGCGTCCTATGGGTACGGGAACTTGGATGAGTTCCACCACGGGAGATGTGAATGAGCGGCGCTTTATCGAGCTTAATTCGTTACCTCCTCGTGGTACAGTTAGTCTGACGTGTGCTTAATAACGTGCCTGTCTGGGTTTCAATTTCTAGTAGTGGATGCGCACTGCTGATGAGTCCCACATGTAGGACGAAACGGCCGTCTAGTGCTTTCTGTTGAGGTCAAATAAGACTCGATGAATTATTTATATATTAGGGTATAAAATCTGCGGGCCTTTCTTGATGAATTCCTTTTTAATACGAAGAAATTGATTACACAACAGGAATGGATCAGAACAATAAGAAGGCACAATATGTCTATATTATTCAATGAAACACATTTGAATGAAAATACGCTATATATATATATATATATATATATATATATATATATATATATATATATATATATATATATAATATTTTCGCTCACATGTGTAAGTCATGAAAAGGATCATGATAATTCCTCTAAGACTAAATAATGCGACTAAATAAAGCGAGTATTTACCACAGAATTGTACGGAGGAAAAAATGAAGATAGGGTGTGAAATTAAAAAAGGGACGTCACGTGATTACCAGCGACAAAGACTAAACAGGTAAAAGAGCGAAATTGTTAATGAAAATCATTTGGACCTGGCAGTGTTAAAAAACGATTTTAGGCTGAATTATTTATAATTTGTAACCGATTGTAATTTTTAAATAACGTAAGTTTTTAAATTCTCAAAATATTGACAAGTTGAATCTTAGAAATTCTCACGGAGTTTTCGTTTGTCACAAACAACGAGCTCAAACTATTCTTCTTCCTTTATGTACCTCGTCCCTTCAGGACGTAGGCAGTCATGGCCTTCCATGTCTACCTATCCCTGGAGGCTCCTAGAACGCTTTCTCCTGTAACGTCTCTCAGCCCCCGTTCTGTCATTCACCTGCTCAGGCCTTTTAAATATGTTATCCGCTGCTTTCCTCTGTGTCTTTTTCCTTCTATCTGGCCTGTTAGTATCAGGATCTCCAAGCCCTCCTTCCTCACTGCATGTCCCAGGAACTTCATTTGTCTCTTCCTGATGCTCAATATTAATTTCCTTTTCGTTTCCATCATTTCCAAAACCTCGTCATTGCTCACATGCTCGGTCCACGATATCCGCAGCATCCTTCTGTAGAACCACAGCTCAAACGATTAGTCTTTCCAAATGAATCAGAGTAAACTTTCCCTCTCTTTGGTACTTGAAAGAGAATTAGTACCTGCCATGTGTCAAGGTCAGAATACTTTTGAAGGCAGTGAATCATATAAAAGAAAAAGATTGAAAACCAGGAGAAAATATATAATGTTGTTTATTTAAAAAAAAAAGATGGAATATTCGGTATATATTAGATTAACCTGAAAAAACAAAACAAAAAAAAAAGAAACAAAAACATCATTTCTATGAAAAAAAATTTAGTTTGCGTTTCAGAATTGACACAACAGTTTGTTCTAAAAATTTGCTCCTGATCAACAGGCAAAGATAAAAAAAAAATTAAATTAAACAATAAACAAACCAAATGAATTAAAGCACCGAGAAAATTAACATAAAACTTGGAAAAGAACAAGTTTAAAGACAACGAGACAAAAAAGGCAATAACAAAAAATATGTCTTCGTAATTTTTCCTTGTACCAATCGATTTTTATTTCGGGTTAGCTAAGAAATGGCGGACGATTTCAAATCCAATCTCGCGTTTATAACGACTTTTATGAGGATTCTTTTTTTTTTTTTTTTTTTTTTGCATTTAATCCCGTATTTATGAAAAAAGTTAATTCAAAATTTTCTTTCTGTCATATATTTTCTTCTTTCATTTTCTCATTTCAGATATGCAATTTTTTTTTATTTCGCCTCGCTTCTATAGTTCTCTACTTCTTCCTGTACCACGATGTTAAAACGTACGCCATGCTCATTAGAAGATGTCATGCATGTGTGTTTAGCATGGATGTGACTGTGCGCAGTGTTCACTTCTTCGTTATTGTAAAGAACGCATGATATTGTTATTAAGAGCTGATGGAAACGGCAAATAGGATTTCGTCTCCGCACTAATCGTGATTGGCTAAAACGAGAACCACGTGACATAACTGTCTTCCTCTGTAATATGGTGACTCACCCGATAACGGAAAAAATGAAAAACAACGGACACAAACACACGCACACATATCTTTCTTTCTTTCTTTCTTTCTTTCAATATATATATTTATACATCTATACACGAGTGTACCCCTCCCGTCAAAAATGATGGCAAAATATTTAAGAGGATTATATATATATATATATATATATATATATATATATATATATATATACTCAACGGTTTTTATCATGATGGAGTGTATATGTAACCTTACTGATGAGCTGTGATACAGCGAAACAGATCTGTCTGCGGATGATTATTTACGCTCTCACACCCTGACTGAGCACTCTGGAAGAATGGTAGACTTTGAAAAACAGTAGCTACTTTAACACATACGCATCGTTCATTCAGGAATGACTTAAAATGCTCTCAGCTGTTGGGCGTGTATAATGATAATATACATGCTAAAAAGTCTGCCTCCTTCTACCGAGCGCCCATAGCTCAGAGGTAGAATCGCCAACTGATGCCAATTCGGTCAGGTTTTAATCCTGGGTTAAAATGCAATCGGAGTCTAACCGTACTGATGAGCTGCGATACAGCGAAACAGATCTGTCTGCGGATGACTATATATATATATATATATATATATATATATATATATTCTTCACTACTCAGCGACAAATTTATTTTAATAAAGAAAATAAGGACTGTTCAAGAGCAAACACAAGGCAAGAGCTTTCATAGCATAACTGGTAATAAAGCTTCAAATGTGGCAATAAAGCGAATGAACTAAGCCGATTTTTCCTCGCAATTCTCTCTCTCTCTCTCTCTCTCTCTCTCTCTCTCTCTCTCTCTATCAAAAAGAAAATTGGAAAAACTTCAATATTTAAACAATTTTAGGGGATCTCAGTTTCTCATACAACGTTATAGTAAATCGATCCTCCAATTTGGAACCACTCGCGTTTTGGTTTTTGTTTTTTTTCGTGGGGGGAAACGAGTTATTGCACTTGTTTTTGTCTTTTTCAAGTTTTCTTCAGTTCTTACAATGGCATCTTTCTCGGAAACTCCAAGAATGGCTTTATTCAAAAATTTCTCAAAGGATTCAGTTGTTGAATATGCACAAGCAAAACGTTAATTGCACAAGATCGATTTACTAAGGTTGTATGAAAAATTGAGCCCCCTACCTAAAATTGTTTAAATGTTGAAATTTTTACAAATCTTTTTTGGTCAGTCGGAAAGGTTAGGGTTTAATCGATAAGATTGCACTGAAAAAAGCCCAAATAAAATTGATAATCAACAAATTTACAGGTGGTGGTAATGTCGTACCGACAAGTGGTCCCAAAATGGAGGATCGATTTACTGTAACCTTGTATGAAAAACTGAGCCCAACTAAAATTGTTTAAATATTGAAATGTTTACAATTTTTTTTGTCCGTCAAAAAGTCTAGGGTGTAATCGATAAGATTGCACTGAATTTTTTTTTTTAAATGAAAAACAACAAATTTAAAGGTAGTTGTAGTCTCCTTCAGGCTCGCCGAAACCCCTATTAATACTGGAAAGAGCGATAACAGTTACTGGTTTCGAGAAACTTATTTTCCTGAAAAATTATTTTACTTGTAAGACTTTATAAATTTCTGTAACAAGGGTTTAACATTCTACACAACAAATAGATGGTTGAGAAGGAAACTACCATCAATACTAGAAAGAGTTTTAACAGCTACTGGAATTGGGAAGCCTGTTTTCCTAAAGATTTTCTTATGAGAAATATTTTATAAATTTCAATCCAAAACAGTACTGCTTGTTCGGTCAGTGAATGACAAATATTTCTTTGAAAAAAAACAACAAAAAACGATTAATATTACCATTAACGTTACCATCCTGCGATATATCATTCCATTCATTTTAATAGCACAATATTTTTTCTTATAATCTTTTTACCTTAAGCAAGGAAGTGCTGCGACTGGTGCGCAGGGGGTTACATAAGAAGAGAGTAAAGAAACAGAGGAACAATGACCAAAAGCCCAAACGTAGTCAAATCAAGCCTATATAACACAATTTTCGATTCATCATAATAGCCATATCTGCTCTGAAATGTATCGTAATGTCAACAAATGTAAACATGTTACGGAAATTAAAGAAATTGATTATAAACAATAAATTGTCGGTTGTTTATAACCTATTTCGTTAATCTTCGTTAAATTCCGTAATATATATATATATATATATATATATATATATATATATATATATATATCAGGGGTATCGGATAATGGGCAAGAGAAGGATGGAAACACTGGTGCAAAGAGAGATGTGTGAGAGTAGAGCGGAAAGGAAAAAACACAAGATACAAGGGTGTCGAGGAAATGATGGGAGAAGAGATGGTAATTGAACCTGCATTTTAAATCATTTAATATCAGGGAAGCAAATATATGGAAGGGAGTGCTACAGGCGAGAAGTGCGAGAAATCCTAATAGAGTAAAAGTTGCAATTACATTTTATTGTTTTCACTGTAAAAAAAAAAAAATGGGGCCTAGTTGCCAGTATAGTAGCTCCAATAAATTCTTGCAGATGGGGCACCAGGGGGCTAAGCCCGTCAGAGAAGAATATTTGTAGTAAAGAAAGAAAATAGAGCCTTGAGGGACACCCGCGTTCGTATAATCGGATCTGGAATCATGCCCGTTCAATACTACCTTTATTACGAGATTTGATAGGAACGATTAGATTAAATTAAACAAGCGTCCAATTATACCATCGCCCTATAGCTTACACAGGTGCCAGAGTGCGAGACTCTGTCAAATGCTTTGGAAATATGCAGGGTAACAGTCCAAGCTAAGCTGGGTTTTTTTTTTCGAGAGAGAGCCTGGTGATGGACCTTAGCATATCAGCGGTAGACCTTATAAGGGTAGGAAATTGATAGCGCGATAAGTAGAGGGGTTTGAGGTTTGGAACCACAGAGGCAGAAAAGCAAGAAGCAGGGAGTTAGTAGTTGTAGAGTTTTGAGAGAACAGAGAAGAGTTCAGGAGCACGTTTCGATGACTTGGATTCCGTCTTTTCTGCTCACCTTTGAAATTATGTTCGAGATCAGCTAGGAGGTAATATAAATGTCACTCAGTTGAGCCTCCGTTCTAAGTTGGAAGTCAAGTACGGATACTGCAGACGAATCAAATGTGGAGTTGGTGGTGGAGAATCTGCGAATAAAGCATCGGCCTTGTCCGCTGAAGCTGTGAGGACTTCAAATTTATTGATTATTTATTGTATACAGCAATAATTATTATAGGTGGACTTAATGTTAATAACATATGATATGGAAATCACACTGTGTTAATGCCAGACTCAGAAGGGAAACTGCGATAACTCTGAAACAAAATAATGGTAAATGGGAATAAATGACTAACTATTAGCCGTAAGAAAACAGAATATATAGATGTTAGAAACTGATAAAAGTATGGCCTATGAACTGGAATGGGAAACATCCGAAACGAACATGACAATGATTGGGATTTCGTCATCTCTACTCGCCTTATGGGGGTCAACCTTTGAAATTATGTTAGAGACTAGACAGGAAGTAATGTAAGCGTCACTCAATTGAGCCTCAGTTCTAGGTAGGAAGTCGGGTGCGGATACTGCAGACGAATCAAATGTGGAATTAGTGGAGAATGTGCGAACAAAGCACTCGGCCTTGTCCACTGTGACGACCACAAATTTATTGATTAAAGGAAGTATGAAAAGTTTGCTGTTATTTAGCACACATTTGCAAAGCCGCCACTATTCCTTAGAGCCAAACTTACGGGATACGATACGCTGCTTCATTCTATTAGCAAACAACAGCTTAGAATCAGTTCGGACTCTCTTACATTCATTGTGTTCAGCGACAAAATTGCGCCTATTTCGGTTAGACGCATCACTCCGGTAAAACCAGAAGTGGTTCCTGTGAGCAATGACGGCCGAGCAAGCAGGAGAGAACCAAGGGGAAAAATGAGGTTTGAGTCGAAACTTCCTGTATGTGATAAAAGCATAAATTCTGCACAGTCTTCAACAGGGAGACTAAAAACTTTCTTCCACGGGACATCACAAATAAAGTCATGGAACGCCTTCCAGTTGCACTCTTTGATAGCAGTCGGATATTCTGCACGTAGAAGATTCCTGGAAGGAAGAGGAGTGGAAGTAGATATTAATAGAAACCACGGCATGACCAGAGTTGCCAAGAGGGCAGAGCTGTATGACATGGCAAGAGTCAGAGTTAGAAGTGAAACAAAGGTCTTGCAGTGAGCCGAGTCCATCCTGGCTAGAGGACGATGTTCGCTGACATAAACGCCAAGCCCATGCACAAAGATATTGGAGTCCTTCCTAAAAAAAGGGGAAGGTAACCAGGCATATGAAATCAGAAGAAAGAAATAGACGAGTCAAGGTTAGTTTCACAGTGATGTAAGAGGTGTTTTCGTGGAGGAAGGATTCAACGTTTCAAAAATTGGTACGGATACCACGGACGTTAGAGAAAAAGATGTTGAGGGGTTTAGGTGTTTTTTTTTTAACTAGTTTAGTTTTATCTCTTTGTTTTTTGTCGTCATGATTAGAGACTTTTTTTGTTAAGGAGAGCCCTAAATAGTAGTATCAGTCGATCGTTATATGCAACTGGAAGGGAACTGGCTTAGTTTGCAGCATAATGTGGCCTTGGAGTTGCATACTGGAGACACTTGCAGGGACACCTATCCATGCGCGACAACGCACTACAAGAACCCTAATATTATTCAGCTGTTGATCAGAGCGATTTCTCAAGACACAACGCAAGAGTTGGGCTTCCTAATTACCAGTTGGATGCAGCAACTAAGAAACTACCAACCCGTTACTCTCAGTATAAAGTGACATTGCCATCATCCACGCACATTACAAAAACTTGCGACAGCACCACTATTAAAACCTGAGGAGAGGGAAAAGAAAATCAGGGACCTAAGCAGGGAACAAGGGAAAAACCTCTACTTATGTTCGAAAGAAGTGGGAATGAAGAGTAAGGAAATAGAATTTCGTAAGTTTTAACTTAGTTAAAATCAGGAAATCCCCACAAAAGAATTTTAAGATAACTTTCCATGAGAGGACAAACGTTCACTTAAGACTGTCTTTAAAAATGTTTCACTCTGAGAATGTCTAAAATCAAAACATCAAGGCCTGAGTGCGAAATATTAACTTTTGAGTTGAGTGAAACTCAAAATTCATCATGGTGATTTTTATTTCACTTATTTTTTTCAGTTGTTAAAATTTCATTGGCTAAAAGCTTTCTTGATCCTAACATATTATATCCAATATATATATATATATATATTATAAAGGATTTTTTATTATTAGCTTGGTATCATCCAAGCAAATAATCAAAAATCCTTTATAAAATATTACTCTGTTAAATTAAATAAATGAATTTAACATTGAGTTCTTTCGAGTACGTCTCTTTTGGAATTTACCCGGATTACATACCAAGCATACTATGTTTGATATATATATGTATATATATATATATGTGTGTGTGTGTGTGTGTGTGTGTGTGTGTGTGTGTGTGTGTGTACTTGTATGCACATAAGAAAGAGAGAGAGAGAGGGAGAGGGAGGGAGAAACAAGCCGAAAAGTTCACCCAGAACCAGAATCAGTACCTAGAACTTCGAAGGAAAAATAATTTCGGCTAACCGCGATCAAAATGTCTACAATCAACAGATCAAGTGCTGAGTGTGAAATATTAAATTTTAAAATTTACGCAAATGCTTCTTATACAATATTTAAACATTTAACGTTCAGAAAAATAGATTCAGTTACAGCTTACCAGTGAAGAAATATAATTTATAAAGGATTTTCGATTTATACTGAGCACGCCTTCTCCTGTTACACTATGCAATCCTCGTTCCGTCATCCACCTGATTAGGTCCTTCAAATATGTTATCCGTTGCTTTCCCCCTGTCTTTTTTTCCCTAAATCTGGCCTGTTAGTATCAGATTCTCCAGGCCCTCCTTCCTCATTGCGTGTCCAGGAACTTCAGTTATCTCTTCCTGATGCTCAGTATTAATTTACTTTTTGTTTCCATCATTTCTAAGACCTCATCATTGCTCACATGCTCGATCCATGATATTCGCAGCATCCTTCTGTAGAACCACATTTCAGTTGTTTCAAGTTTTTCCTTCATCTTTGATGGTATTGTCCAGCATTCACTGCCATATTAGCGTCATTTGGATTCATAAAGGGACATTTTTTTTGTATCCCGTTATTGTCCTTTGTTTCTGACTAAACCATTTCTCTCTCTATCTCTCTCTCTTTCTCTCTCTTTCTTATGTGCATACAAGTATACACACACACAAACACACACACACACACATTTAAAATTTAATATTTCACACTCAGTACTTGATCAGTGTGACATTTTTCTATTTGCAGGAAAAGGGTTTCCTAGATGTCCCTGACGCTATTCAACGTTCCAGTCACGGACACTCAAGCAGAGTGAGCTATAATTTACGACGTGAATCGCAGTAACATGATAGAATGGAACCATGCGAGGTGGTTTGATAAATACTGGAATATGTCGATTTACGGCAATAGGTCGCCAACACAGTGGACATCATTTTGCAAAAAAGCGGAAGCTGATTTCATTGATGCTAATTATGCACAAAATGTAGGCAAATCTAGGCAAAAATCGGCGTCGTTAAAGATGTAGAAATCATATTCCTTCTCCCCGCTCTCTCTCCATTTCTCTATATTTAAATATATATAAATATCTGTTATAATATGGACATGTGAACGTCTATGTAAAATTAAATAAAAGAAAAGATATTTTTTTGGTGGGTGTTTTTTTGATTACCTGCTGTTGTACCATTTGGGTTTGACGAGCCGAGATAATAACATCAAAACGGTGAAATATGTATTACTAGCAGTATAGCCCGGCGTTGCTCCGGTGTAGTGAAAGCTTTAAAACTAATCCATGGTCCTGGAGCTCATACACTTTGGACGTTGGCACGAAAGACTAAAAAGCAATAGTTGTTTCCAGCTCAAGCGAACCGTAGACTGAAAGAAAAATGAATGGATATAAGTCAAATTTTGATTTCCTGGAATCGATATCAAATTTTCTGCACTACTGAAAGAACTGCAACCTTGAAACTTCTAATAATCATTTCTTATGTCTTTGTCTATGAGTGTATCAAATTTGATTAAAATCGGACCACTCCTTCTATAACCTGGTTTTTTCGATTATCGATTTTCGATATTTATTGGCTGTACCTCGACACAAAACCTAGCTAAGAACACTCGCAGAAGCTTACACACACACACAGACAAAGTTTCATTTATAAATAAGTTTAGATTAGATCCAAAGTAATAAAGGAAAATCCTTTATAAATTATATTACTCTGTTAAATTAAATAAATGAATTTAACATTGAATTCTCTTGAGTTCGTCTCTTTTGGAATTTACCTGGATTACATACCAAGTGTACTATGTTATATATATATATATATATATATATATATATATATACTATAGTAATCCGCAGACAGATCTGTTTCGCTGTATCACAGCTCATTAGTACGGCTTAGACTCCGATCGATTCCTAATCCAGGATCGAAACCCGACCGAATTGGCGTCAGTAGGCGATTCTACACTTACAGCGAGCGTCCGGTAGAAGAAGGCAGGCTTTTTAGCGCGTATAAACACGCCCAATAGCTAGAGTGCTCTACTTCATTATTGAATGTGCGATGCATATATGCCGGAGTAGCTACTGTTTACAAATTCTCCCACTCTTCCAGAGTGCCCAATCAGGGTGTGAGAGCGTAAATATATATATACTCTCTCTTTGTTGGTTTTTTTCTTTTTCTCCCGGTCTCTGACGAAGATTTAATAAAAGTGGAACATGTTAACTTGATATAAGTCAGTTAAGTTCCATACGTGATACAAGCTTGGATGATCATGTCTCGAAAAGACATGACTGACTGGGCAGAATATTTTCCAGCAGTAGGTCGCGATTACTTTCTGCAGTAGACTGACTGCTAACTAAGGCTGTAGAACACAATCTGTCCTGCCATCTAGCCCATAGCTAGAGAGAGAAGAGACGAATTAATACCTCTACCAAGCTTATTTGCGCGTAAGTGAATGCAAGTAATTCATCAGGAATTCGAACTCGGCTCACCGATTTCCCGTTCCGAGCCAATATCTACTGCACGACAACGCAGTTAAGTGCCATACGTGATACACGCTTGGGCGATCATGTCTCAAAAGAAACATGACTGACTGTGCAAAAGATTATATCGCAGTAGATTGCCATTGCTTTCTGCGGTAGAGTGGTTGCCAGCCAAGGCTATAGAACCCAATCTGTCCTGTTATTTAACCCATAACTGGAAGGAATAGACGGATTATTACCTTTCCCAAGGGTATTTGCGTGCAATGAATTCAGCTGGAATTCGAACTCGGCTCCCCGATTTTTCGTTCCGAGCCCGATATACACTGCAATACGTTTTCTATTTGTGCTATTTTCTACATCGTGTTGGCTCCCGATCATATAATTGGTTGACTCATTCAGTTTATGAGTCAGCGATTCGGCTTCATTTGGTTAAAAACTTGGGTGTGCTTACTAATATATTAACGGAGAGTGTAGTGAGCTCCATAGTGTTCAATCGGTTGAACATTTAAGATTTTTATTAACTGTTTACACCTGGCATCATAGACCAATTTTGTGCAATCAGAAGGATGCTTTTCATCGTTCTCTGTGTCTTATGAGTGGGTCGTGAGTAATAGTTTTGATATTTTATATTCCCTAGGAGCTTATTTACACCGATTTGTTTTTTATCAATAAATCTATTTTAGCCATGGCTTCTTGATTTACCATCCGTGTCGACGTTTTTTCGTTTCGCCGTTTTGATTATTGTCGTCCCATCAAATTTTTTGAAGAAATGTTAGAACAGAAAGAACACCTCAAAGAATGCGTTCAGTTCTTTTCATTAATACTGTAGTAAAATAAACGTTGTGTATATATATATATATATATATATATATATATATATATATATAACCGGACTGATGAGCTGCGATACAGCGAAACAGATCTGTCTGCGGATGACAATATATATATATATAACCGTACTGATGAGCTGCGATACAGCGAAACAAGATCTGTCTGTGGATGACAATATATATATATATATATGCGGTAAAATTCCGGAAAGGATTGGTAAAATCCGGGAAAAGGTTGGTAACGAGGATCCTAATAATATCGTTAAAATATTAAAACTGATCCAATAGAGAGATCAATGCAAACCAAATTCAATTTACAGAGCCGATATTTATTTATTTATCTGTAAATTCAGACAAAACTTAGTGGGGCCTGCAGTCTTCGATCCTTTATAAACAGAGAATGAGGAAAAATTCTAAGTTCAGAGGTTAGGTTAGGTAAAGGAATTAGGTAAAGGTTGGAATGCATTAGTTTTCATTGGGCTTGCATCTGAATTTACAGATATATATATATATATATATATATATATATATATATATACAATTGAATAAAGAACGAAGAAAGTATTAACAACGTTCAAAACATTAATTTAAAAAAGTGCTCAATATAGAAATAGAGCAATGAATATTTATTATTAGTTATAGTTTAGAACATGTACAAATTATGGTACCATCATTATTAACAACCTGTTGAGACATTGTTTTTTCGATGTTGAAACAAAATGTACATTTTTGTAGTAAATTATAATTTGTACATGTTCTAAACTATAACTTATAATATATAGTAATATTTTTTATTATAAGTTTATAATAAAAACATAGTTTATTGCCATACAACAGAGGTTGTGTTTCGGTACTCTCTTATTAGCACCTCGTCAGGCAGTAAAATATTTTTTTACTCTAAAGAATTATTAAAACTAAAAGCTAAAAAAAACAACACAATATTTTTAACAAATCCAGACAATTAAGGTGTGGGGATTTGGGGGAAATTTATCTTAGCTAACCAATAGAAAACTAGGTCATGATGTATAGGAGAAATTTGATTGTAAGAGTAAAGGGAGATAGACTTAAAATGACATAAGACCCAGACATTTTTCATGCCGGTGATGAAATGGACAGAGAGATACATATGTTGCAATTTTGCAAGCCTGAAAAATTAGCGCGTGTCATCGTGAAACGGTTACAGGATTTTCTTTAAGTTGAGTGGACAAGGGATAAAGACAGGAATGATTTTTTTTTGTTTTGTACTTTTTTTAAATACACTGCACGTCAAACATATGTAGTCGACTCAGTGGGTGATCTATCAGTTAAACTGCAACAAATTAAATTATCAAAAGGTGGGATAATTTATCAACGCCGAGGTCGTTCAACATCTCACAGCCCACAGGCTACTCTCGGACAAGCAATATGGCTTCCGCCTCACAAGGTCCACTGCTGATATGCTAACGACCATCACCGAGTATATATACCGGGCTCTCGACAAGAATGGTGAAGCACGAACCGTCGCCTTGGACATATCTAAAGCGTTCGACAGAGTATGCCATGCCGGCCTTCTACGGAAACTGCGGAGCTACAGCATAACTGGACTTTTGTTGGGCCTAATCCAGTCATTCCTCTCTAACCGTACTTTGAAGGTGGTATTAAACGGACATGCCTCTCAGAACTATCCTACAAACGCTGGTGTCCTCCAAGGCTCCATCCTAGGTCCTACGCTCTTTCTAATCTACATCAATGATCTCCCCGATGCCATAACATCCCAAGTAGGTATGTACGCCGATGATACCACAGTTTACTCTCACCTCCATCAAAAATCTGGTGTTGGTGACAAGGCGAACCTCGCTGTCGAGCTTGAAAAGGACCTCCAAACCGTGGTAGATTGGGGTAAGAAATGGCTCGTAAAATTCAATTCTTCTCTGTGCAGGGCCCGGAAATTCTTTCCGCCTCAATCTATCCTGCACATATATAAATCTACCGTCCGCCCGTGTATTGAATACTGCTGCGACATCTGGTCGGGTGCCCCTGCTATTCTCCTCGGGATTCTCAGCGGAGAATCTGGAATGTGATCGATACCGACTTAGCTGACCGCCTGCAGTCACTCTCTCACCGGCATGACGTGGCTTCTCTGTGCCTCTTCTATAAGTACTTTCACGGCTTCTACTCGGATGAACTTAAATCACTGGTGCCCCCTAGGTGTGAATTTGCACGAGATACTAGATTGGCAACTAGGTCCAACCCCTTTACAGTGTAATGTAACCGCAATTTCTACTCCAATAGCTTCTTTTCTCGCTTTTCCCGCCTGTGGAATTTCCTTCCGCATGATTGCTTCCCCGACGGCTACAACCTCCAGGAGTTTAAATGTAAGGTCAATAGACACCTCCTAACACACTAACTCGCACCCATTCTCTCCAACACTCTCCCTACGTACCACCTAACTCGTCTATCTCCCTCCCTCTGACATTTCCTATACCCAATCGCTCTATGTAACCCCCTGCGCTATAGTGGCAGTGGACTGCCTTGCTTGGGGTGATATGATTAAAAGAAAATTAATGAATATATGCTAGGGGATAGATTATAGATGTCTAGCTATATTATATTAGTAACAATTAACTATATTTTAGGGTGTGTTTTAGACGATAATGACAAATGGAAGTTATTTCGCTACGTTTGTTGAGTAAGTTTAGTTTTGGAAATTTGTTAATTTGAAATTATTCTTGTATACAACAAAAACATGGCTCATGAAAAGACTAACAAGGTCTGGTTTTTTTTTCTATTTTACGCTTGGGGTTTTATTGGCATCTCCTCCTCTTCTTCTTCTTCTTTTTTTCTTCTTCGTCTTCTTCTTCTTCTTCTATGTACCTTGTCCTTTCAGGACGTAGGCGACCATAGCCTTCCAAGTCTCCCTATCCCTGGTGGTTCCTAGCACAAATTCTCCTGTAACATCACGCAAACCCCGTTATGTCATCAACCTGCTCAGGTCCTTCAAATATGTTATCCGCTGCTTTCTTCTGTCTCTTTATCCTTATATCTGGCCTGTTAGTATCAGGTTCTCCAAGCCCTCCTTCCTCATTACACGTACCAGGAACTTTAGTTGTCTCTTCCTGATGCTCAGGAATAATTTCTTTTTTGTTTCCCTCATTTCCAAAACATCATCATTGCTCACATTCTCTGTCCACGATATCGGCAGCATCCGTTTGTAGAACCACATTTTAGCTGCTTCAAGTTTGTCCTTCATCTTTGATGATATTGTCCAACATTCACTGCCATATTGAAGAAATGACATCCCATAGAAATTCAGTACTCTCTTCTTTGTTTCTAATGAAAGTTTCCTGTGTCTTAATACTTTACTCAGCTTCTGGAACGCGTCCTTTGCCATGCCAATTCGCTATCGTGTCGCACTTTCCGTCTTCTGTTAGAACACTTCCCAGGTATTTAAATTTTTGTAACTGCTTGATTTTAGTATCTCCCAACAATATTTGGCGTTTGGGGCTGCTCTTTTTGCTGATGACCATGCATTCGGTTTTCTTGTCTCTTAATTGTCAATAATAAGCAGAAAATGATGTTCTATTGCGATAAGTTTTATTATTATATGATAATGTGTGAAATTAATGGCGGATCTTAAAGGAATTCTTGATACACCCGACATAATATTTTACTGCTCTGGGATTTTTTATGGCGGAAGTAGAGCGTAGGTGGACTACAGAGTCAGTTAGACATTTATTTGCTAATGGACACTTAATAAGTTCTCGGCAATTACAATTATTGTTATTGTAATCGTTAGATTTTTTTAGGATGTTGTTGATTGTTTAGGTTATTTAGTCAGTTAAGTGCCATACGTGATACACGCTTGGGCGATCATGTCTCGAAAGAGACATAACTGACTGGACAGAACATTATTCCGCAGTAGGTTGCCATTGCTTTCTGCGGTAGACTGGTTGCCGACTAAGGCTACAGAACCCAATCTGTTTTATTATTTTACCCATAACTGGAAGGAATAGACGGATTAATACCTTTCCCAAGGGTATTTGCACGTAAGTGAATGCAAGGAATACGACTGGAATTCGAACTCGGCTTCCCGATTTCTTGTTCCGAGCCGCTATCCACTGCACCACGACGAACATCCTTAGGTTATTATATCTGTCTAAAATTATATTATTATGTTATTTGATCTTCTCAAGATTATCACTCCAGCTATAGCTTAATTTCAGTGTTGTTCTGTTAAAAATTTTGCTAAGAGGGTTATATTTAGGAAAGTATTTTTCAGTTAATCTTAGGAATTTATGCCCTATCTTAGTACTTACTAGCACTATAGCCCGGCGTTGCTCGGTTGTAATGAAAGCTTTAAAACTAATCCATGGCCCTGGAGCTCAGACTCTTTGGAAGTTGGCATGAAAGACTAAAAAGCAATAGTTGTTTCCAGTTAAAGCGAAACCGGAGACTGAAAGAAAAATGAATGGATATAAGTCAAATATTGAAGTTTGTTGAGAAGCGGATAAAAATTGTGGATTTGTATAAACAGACAGATAAACAGACACACACACACAAACATTTTGACATATATATAGATATATATATATATTATCGATTTTCTGCACTATTGTAAGAAATGCAACCTTGAAACTTCTGAATATCGTTTCTTATGTCATTGTCTATGAGTGTATCAAATTTGATTAAAATCGGACCACTCCTTCTATAGATTTTTTCAATTATCGATTTTCGATATTTATCGGGGGTACTTCGACACAAAACCTAGCTAAGAAGACTCACAGACGTGTGTAAATTTTCAAGAAAATCGGTTCAGCCGTTTCGGAGTCTATAGGTAACGGACACACACACACACACACACACACACACACACATCCACACACACAGACAAAGTTCCATTTATAAAATAAGTTTAGATCGTTTTGTTAAATGGTGGGGGGTGTACCAAGTACTTACAAAGGCTCGAAGTTTCAATTTCCTCTGTGCATCTTGATATCTTTGTCTTAATGAGAAGTTAGAAATCATCAGATTTAAGGACAAGGTTAACCAGTTAAACCGGAGAAATCAACTTACTGTTAACTCTAAACATAGTTCACTTTTTATTTTACAATATGGGTTGTAATGTTATTAAGATAAGTATACTATTTTCATTAGCATTAATTGTTATTTACCCTTATTTGTTGTGTATTTCACCTGACGTGGATTGTCAAATTAATATTTGCTAGGTATTTAATTTGATATATTTTATCATATTAATATCTGGTAAGAATTTTCTATAACATTGACTGTCAAGTTATATAATTATGAAGTATTCAATCTAAAATAAATCATCATATTAATATGTGATAGATTTTAATCTAGCATATACCATCTGGTTAATATTTTTAAGTCGCGTACCTATTCTGTTTTTTGCTTGTGAATTTGTGTGCGTATATATTTAATAATATTTATTTGTTTATACACTGGAATATGACTGTGTTTGTCTTGACTCTATTTAAACTTCTAAGGCCCATGATATCTTACGAATTAAGTTTTACATGTATCTAATATGTAGCATTTACAGACGTTTTCCAAATCAGCTATCTAGAGCCACGTTTAACATATTCTTAAATTTGATCTGTCAACGTCTTAGACCGCTCGACCACGAATGGCCACCAGTCTAAACGAGGTTTTAATCAAGCCTATATAACACAATTTTCGATTCATCGCAAACAATCATATCTGCTCTGAAATGTATCGTAATGTCAACAAATGTAAACATGTTACGGAAATTAACGAATTTTAACGAAACTTGGTTATAAACAACCGACAATTTGAAATGAATTGTTTGAACATTATTTTTTATCGATGCTCGTTGCCAGATCAAATAGTAGCTTCCCTTATGTAAATGGGGGTCGCAGGTTCGAATCCTGCCGAATGGCACACATTTTCGTAATAACAATTTATCGTAAATAATAAGGCCGGTAGATATACATATATAATACTGTTTAATTAAAAAACAGAATATCTACTTAAATACGAGTATCGATAAAATATAATGTTCAAACAATTCAATTGTCGGTTGTTTATAACCAAGTTTCGTTAAAATTCGTCAATTTCCGTAACATGTTTACATTTGTTGACATTACGATACATTTCAGAGCAGATATGTTTGTTTATGATGAATTGAAAATTGTGTTATATAGGCTTGATAAAAACCTCGTTTAAATAATGTTCAAACAATTCATATATATTGTGAGAAAGTTATGGAACATGTAGGTTTTAAAACCACTTACATATCATATTACCAAAAATAAATCGTTTTCACCATTTATTTTTCATTTCAACTTATCACCAAATGAGGAACAAACGTAGCTCCGAAACGCGAAGATTTTGGTGTAGTGATACTATATTTTTATAAACCATTGTAACAACCATTACAATATATATATATATATATATATATATATATATATGTATATCTGTAAATTAAAATGAAATTGGGTTAGCAGTGGTAGGTATGTGTGAAGAAGTAACTGCTTAATCAAATTTTAAACATTTCTGTTGTGACTAAATGGAATAATAAGAAAATTATTGCAATTTACATTTATTTATATGCCGACACATACTAATGGTCAAGCCACATACCTCCCACTACCATAGAAGAAATTACTACTAAGATTCCGCTAGCTTAACCCTATAAAAGCCAATATTCCCCCGCCCTTTCCTTTACTAACCCATGCCTCCGGCATTAGAATTTTTCCTCATTCTTTGTTTAAACGGGGTTGAGAATGCATGTCTTAAATTGACATGTTGAAAATGGCTATTTCCCCTCTAAATTTTATCTGAATTTACAGATAAATAAATTAATAACTAAACTAAATTAATTTATATTGAGCTATCTATTGGATCAGTTTTAAGATTTTACGCTTACAGCATATCACGTTGAATACACCGGTTCTCGTTCGATCACCGAAGTTAAGCAACATGAGCCTGGTTAGTACTTAGATGGGTGACCGCTTGGGAATACCAGGCGCTGTAAGCTTTCAGCGACGGATGTGCGTTGTTGTGCAGTGGATATCGGCTTGGAAGGAGAAATCAGTGAGCAGAGTTCGAATTCCAGTTGAGTACCCTGCATTCACTTAAGCACTAGTACCTTTGGGAAAGGAATTAATCCGTCACTTCCCTCCAGTTATGAGTTGAATAACGGGATGGGGCCTGGAGGCAACCCATCTAGTGTTGGTGTCACAATAAAAAAAAAACACCCTTGGTAGCCACGGCGAAGCATCAAGTATTCAGCTATTTGACAAGATTATGAATTTCGCTACAGTTTGCGACAGGGTTCCAAATGCACAGGGAATACTGGAGGGGTGTAGTAGGTTCTATCTCGGCCAAGGCCGCAGGAGCACGTTTAATATTTGAAAGATATTATTAGGAATCTCCTGGGTTATTTACCAACCCCATCCTTGATTATTTACTAATCCTATCCTGTGTTTGTACCTCTGTATATATATATACATTACAGGTTATAATTATTAGGCCAACCCAGATTTTTAAAAGAAATTATGTATTTTATACTATTTTTAGTATTTATTGCCAAATGAAAATAGAATGGTTCTTTTGTTATTATTATTTGCAAAATTTTACAAGGCAAGGAAGCAAAGATGAACTCATCCGAATCACCCTAATTTTTTTTTCATTTTTTCATTGATGAAACTGCAATATAGGTAATTATTAAATATTTATAAATTCATTTGCTGCACATGTTATTGTGCAATATTAACAATAGAACCATTCTATTTTCATTTACTTGGCAATAAATACTAAAAATAGTATGAAATACATCATTTTTTTTAACACTGGGGTGGCCTAATAATTATGGGCGGTAGTATATATATATATATATATATATATATATATATATATATATATACATAGAGAGAGAGAGAGTATTATATATATATATATATATAGAGAGAGAGAGAGAGAGAGAAAGAGAGAAAGAGAATAGATTAAGAACAGGTAGAGGAAAGTGTCTGTCTGTAATCTAACATCTTTTACTTTTTAACACTGGGGTGGCCTAATAATTATGGGCGGTAGTATATATATATATATATATATATATATATATATATATACATAGAGAGAGAGAGAGAGTATTATATATATATATATATATATATATATAGAGAGAGAGAGAGAGAGAGAGAGAAAGAGAGAAAGAGAATAGATTAAGAACAGGTAGAGGAAAGTGTCTGTCTGTAATCTAACATCTTTTACTTCGCGTGTGTGTGCGAGTGCGCACGTTCACCCCCAACATCAATGGTATTTCCCTGTTTTGCACATTTTCTTGTGTTATCGCATTTTACGCATTTCCAGGAATTTCCTCATATATACGTTGTAGACGATCCCTGAATAGGACACAGGAAAAATCTACTATTGAATCGACTACGTTTTTTGTTCTGTTTTGTTTTTACTTGCTGAAATAGTCGTAGATGTGTGCGTTGCGCTGCAGTGGATATCGGCTCGGAACGAGAAATCGGAGAACCGAATTCGAATTCCAGTTGGGAAAGGTATGAATCCATCTATCCTCCCTCCATCTATGGGTTGAACAGCAGAACAGATTCGGTTCTACAGACTTAATTGACAGAAAGTAAAGGTATAGTACTGCTGGAAAATCTTCTTCCCAGTTAGTCATGTCTCTTTCGAGACATGATCGCTCAATTCTGTATCACGTATGGCACTTAACTGACTGCTATGGTTAAAAAAATGAATTGCAGGACATAGTGGGTTCTGTAGCTTTGGATAGCAAACAGACTACCGCACAAAGTAATGGAAAACTACTGCTGGAAAATCCTCTGCATAGGCAGTCATGTCCCTTTGGAGACATGATCGACCGAGCGTGTATTACATATGACACATAACTGACTGACTGAAATAGTTGTTGAATTTGTCCTCTTGATAATCACTGTAGTTCTAGACAGAATCTCTAGTAAAATGTCTCAAGCCTGATTTAAAAAATTAAGCGGAACAAGAAATCGGGGAGCCGAGTTCGAATTCCAGTTGGATTCATTGCATTCACTTACGCGCAAATACCCTTGGGAAAGGTATTAATCCGTCTCTTCCTTCCAGTTATATGCTAAATAATAGAACAGATTGGGTTCTATAGCCTTGGTTGGCATCCAGTCTACCGCAGAAAGCAATGGCAACCTACTGCGGGATAATCTTCTGCCCAGTCAGTCATGTCTCTTTCGAGCCATGATCGCCCAAGCGTGTATCACGTATGGCACTTAACTGACTGTCTCTCAAACGGTATTCTTGTCTTAAGCTAAAGGATTATATCTGGGTGTATGGTCGGGTGATTGAGTCGTTGACATTGCAAACATGAAAACCGGGTTCAAATCTCAACATGCTAGATTTATTAAAAAAAAAAAGGCTCATAATGATCTGCAAAGACGAACTCACCGTTAGAAAGAGCCTGAAAGATAGTTCTGTTGGTTAACCAAAACCTTTGGGGATGAATTTTTTTTTTTAACAATAAAGTTCACTTTGTACAAGGGCCGGAAGCCACTCGAGGTAGAGTGTTAGAGAATTATGTGGGCAGTTTATGCCGATATGTGGGGAAGATAACGGCTAACCCGACAATTTTAATTTTATAGTGATCTGAATATCTTGGGACACTGTTCCACAAAGCAATGATTAGCAACAACTAGCTGATCGGGTAGAGTTTATTTCTTTCAAATACAACACGAAGTGAACGTGATTGGTTCGCTGCAACGTGCGTACCATGATGGGTCTTCACCTGAAGGTTAGAGCAGACGGAACAAAGGAAGGTAGTTCGTTTGGATACTTTCCATGGAAGCAGTGATAGCGCAGTGAGAGTCTTGTGTCCGAAGCTATTGAGTGTGAGAAATATATTCACATAGCTTAGCGCTTAAGCAGTGAAAGGAAATTATCAAACATAACAAGACATACCTGGTATAGAAAAAACAATTTATTTGTCTTGCAAAAATATGCTGAATTTTGCTGCTACAGTGTAGCTTGGTATAGTCTCTTTTCTCTGCTTAGCTTGGTATAGTATCCTCCGTCTAGGAGTGGGATGAAAAAGACACAAGGAACTGCGATCCGCGACGTACAGGAACTTTCTTCTGGGTCAGCTTCTTTCACAGTTTCTTATCTTGGTATAAGATGATAGTGCTCAGAGAATTTTTCTCTAGGAAGGCAAGGCTTTGCCCATAGGGTATCCTTTTTAAGGTAAGAAGGGTAACAAGAGATTTTCTCTGTTACAAAGTTGTGGCATTAGCCTAAAAGATTACAAAGAATTGGTAAGATGGTCTCGATATAGCGAGACAAGTGGGCGCCAATTTAGGCCCTGCTGCAACAAAAATCCGGAGCGGCACAAATACGTCCGATACTGTTCGTGCTAGCTGAAAAAAGGAGAGAACAAAACCATCGTGTAAAAAAAAAACATAAAACCTCTGGTAAAGCCCGCCTAAAGTTCAAAACGAGGTTCGGGTTAAATCAGCCAATCAGGAGACCCGTTACATCTGTAAATTTCCGACATGAGAGGCTATCGACGGCTGTGAAATCATAAGCCATCGTGACCGAGGAGTTGGGCGTATTGGTCTTGTTCAAACTCTTTATCATGCTAGATTATAAGCTTTCTCGCAGAAACTGTAACGAAAGTCCGCTTAAAATTGCTGCAGTGTAAACGGCATGTTGGGTCGGTAGGCATTGA
Source organism: Ascarosepion bandense (assembly GCA_037127315.1). Classification (NCBI taxonomy): domain Eukaryota; kingdom Metazoa; phylum Mollusca; class Cephalopoda; order Sepiida; family Sepiidae; genus Ascarosepion; species Ascarosepion bandense. The sequence goes on from JBBBDQ010002054.1 coordinate 2,589,555, forward strand.
ATAAAAATAAATGTAACCTGAGCATGTACACTACGGCCATAATTATTAGGCCACCCCTACTATTTTTTAGTATTTATTGCCAAATAAATAATTGTCGATGAAAATATAAATGTCTGAAATGCATTATTTCATTTAAAAATTTGGGGTGGCCTCATAATCATGGCCGGCAGTGTATCTAGAACAGGGACTAGCTAGTGAACCTAGAGAAGCGTATTTTAGCAAATAATTTGCTATCATTATTATTATTATTATTATTATTATTGTCAATTCCGATTCTTATAAATGTAATCCTTCGGTAAAAAAAGAAAAAAAAGAAACACTCTTTATCAAACGGTCACCGAAGTTAGGCAACGTTAAGCTCGGTCAGAACATAGATGAGTGACCGCCTGGGAATACCAGTTGCTGTAAACTTTGATGTGCGGATGGTAAAATGGAATTGTTTCTTGGGAAGAAAATCCACTAAATCAATATTATCTCCAAAAATAAATAAAATGAAGCTCACGATCTAAAAATATTTTCCAAGTTTTAAATGAAAATAGTTTTAAAATAGTTTTAAATAAAAATAGTTTTAAAAGGTTGAAAAACCGTAGAAAACAAATCAATCTTTCTCTTATTCAACGACTATTGGATCCGCCAAGCAAGGTCCTGATCTACTTTTAGGTGCTCTTTGATTGGCTGTATGGCTACAGTTACAATGTGAAAACGTTTTAGTTCTTTATGATGACATTGATACATCTAATGAAATGTCCTGAGCACAGATCTCCATATTTACATTATTTGCACTGTTCCGACTGTTCTCCTCATTTTTATTGCCATGTTTACGACGTTTCAACCGTTGTACATTTTGGTCTTCTTCAAGTGCTAGGATTTTTTTAACCGAACCCTTTATTTCGATCACTGGGGTATATCATTTTTCATTCCATGAGCGATGCTACTTCAGAATGCCATCTAGTTATCTCCCTTTAACTCAACTCTCTAAGTTATTTTTTCACCATTGCTGTAGCCAGGTATTGAACTCACAACTCTTTGATTCAAGTCACTAGAACTAACCGCCTATATCCACGAGTCATATGTCCTTTATATATCCCAGTAATCGAAATAAAGGGCTCGGACCAAACTTCGTACCACTTGAAGAAGGCCGGAGCGTACAACGGCCGAAACGTCGTAAACATAGCAATAAAGATGAGAACAACAGTCTGAAAAGTGTAAATAATGTAAATACTACCTCATCTCAGAGGTATTGACAAATATTTCCATATTTGTTTTACATATCTTGAAAGTTTCAATGTTTTATTCCCATATCATTTCATAGTATTGAAGTCGTTTCGGCTAACGTAAATTGTTCACAATCGTTCTCTGAATCATTCTTCCTCCTGGTTTAATTATAAATTCTTGCCATGATTACAATGAAAGAATTTCAGACTTTCCAAGTTCTGATCGACTAACACATCGATCTCGCATACTTGCTGTACGATTAAACAAATATGCATCAAAATCTAAACTTATTTATAAATGGAACTGTGTGTGTGTGTGTGTGTGTGTGTGTGTGTGTGTGTGTGTGTGTGTGTGTCCGTTACTCATAGACTCCGAAACGGCTGAATCTATTTTCTTGAAAATTTACACTGTTGTACTATAAGCGTATGCGAGTGTTCTTAGCTAGGTTTGTGTCGAGGTACCCCCGATAAATATCGAAAATCAATAATAAAAAAAAACGGGTTATAGAAGGAGTAGTCTGATTTTAATCAAATTTGATACACTCATAGACAAAGACATAAGAAACGAAATTCAGAAGTTTCAAAGTTGCAGTTTTTACAATAGTGCGGAAAATCGATAATATATATATATAAAAGGCAAGACGTTTGTGTGTGTCTGTTTATCTGCCTGTATGTCTGTATTTTTTCAGCCCTTTTATTTTAGTTTTTGCTTCGGGTTTGGCTCTAAGTAGATATAATTGTAGTTCTTAGTCAAAGCCATGATATCATTTACTCAGAGGACTTATTTAGCCTTCAAAATTCAGTTTACGATGAAAAAAAATTATTTGATATCGATACCAAGAAATCAAAATTTGACTTACATCCATTTATTTTTCTTTCAGTCTACGGTTTCGCTTTAACTGAAAACAACTATTGCTTTTTAGTCTTTCGTGCCAACATCCAAAGAGTCTGAGCTCCAGGAGCATGGATTAGTTTTTAAAGCTTTCATTACACCCGAGCAACGCCAGGCTATACTGCTAGTTACTCATAAAATGAGGATAGTTAACGGGTAAAAAAAACACAATGTCATCAAGCAGTCACCCATCTAGGTACTGGCTTGTTGCTAACATGCATACGGTTACATCACGCAGAAACACCGGTTCATGTATGGTCGCCAATGACCGTACGTCAAACGGTTTTTCAGCGTGAAGCAACTGTAAGCATGAGAGAAAAGAAATAGATGGGTTCATTACAATTGAAATGATTGGAACAATTTCTAAAAGTTTTTCCTGATTATATTTATAGGAATATGAAATAAATCAATATCAATAATAATAATAATAATAATAATAATAATTGATATGGCTTGTCCAGCGGATTGTAACATAGCAATCAAGGAATTTGAAAAACTGTCAAAATATAAAGACCTGGAAATTGAAATAGAAAAAATGTGGAAATTGAAGACAAGAATCGTGCCAGTGATAGTAGGTGCACTTGGAATGATAAAAAAATGGAACAAAACAACACATTGAAAGAATCCATGGAAACCCCAGCTTAAGAGATATACAAAAAATTGTCTTATTAAGTACAGCCCACACACGAAGGAAAACTTTATCTATGTAATGCTAGAGATGATAGGGAAGATAGAAAAACATGAAATGGAGTCATAACAACACGCCACGACCTGCCTTAGGTCCCCGCAGACTTGGTTGGTAGTGAGACCAAAGCAGAAATCGAAATATGATGAAAAATGACATAATAATAATAATAATACTGGTATACCGCACCTTACGTAGGTAATTCCAGGAGAGGAATTTGTCTACCTCCGAATTTACTTGTCATTACGCTAACCCATTCCCAGTTTGATATTTCATTTATAAATGCATTTTTGATAATATATGGTCAATCTTATCAACTTATCTTAAGTTTATAAGCAAATACATTTTAGATTTAATATAGTACAGGAAAAAGTAATCTAAATTTACATGTACGTAGATACTTGTAAATGTAGAGTTTGAATTTGAGCTTTGTTTTACGGCATATCAACACCTCTGTGGGTTATTTAATGCCAAAAATGTAGGGTTTTAAGGGGTTTTTTTAATGTTCGGTGAAAGTGAGAAGGTTGATTTAGTCAGATTTTGATGAAATTTTTTTCTTTTTTATTTTAGAAAAATGAAAATGTGTTCTAGTTTTGTATTCAAAAATGTTTTGCTTAGAATAATTTTTCCTTCAATAATATGCTATGGTAATAATCTTATCTTCAAAAATGTGTTGTTGGTAATTTTTTTCCTTTAAAAATGTATATTTTTCTATAAAAGTCTACTTTTATGTATATATTTATATAAAAGTAGGTACTTCCGCAAAATCACTGAAAAAACAGCATAGTATGAAGGAAAAGGGCCCCAAACTAAATAAAAACAGTTTTATCGGCAAAATGTTTATATTATCATTAAGAGGATAGATCAAATAATTTTTTAATTATTTTTTAATTTTTTTAATTATTTCTAACACGTTGACATTTTTGTAGAAATCTGTTTTTTTTACGTCATTGCGAGCCCTAAATTGCTGCAACGTTAATATGTAAAAAATTACGTAATATTGCAAAATGCACTTTTTTGACAGTGAAAGACACATTAATTTGGAAATTCTCGCAAAAATCAAATATTCGTCGGATTTTTCTGAAAATTTCAGAACTTATTCCTGATTAATCCAAATCAATGTTGAAAAATTATTTTTTATAAAGTATTGGTAAAATATTCTTTTTTTACATATGTTACCCCCTACCAATTAATTTCCACAAATGGTTAAAAATTCGAATTTTGTCCACAATAAGCCTAATATAATTAAATTCAGGAGTCATTGGGGAATGCTAATCAACAGTTATTTTTTCTCCAATAGAGCCCCTTTTCTAAAACATAGGTCCGAATTGCAAAGAATGCAATAACTATGCCATTTTTTATGTGGATAAACTTCTGATTGCTTTTATGAACAATATAAATTAAGCGTATCATAGTCTGAAAAGAAAAAAAATTCAATGAATAATGAATTTTTACAAGAATTATTTTCATTTTTTTTTAATTTTTTAATTATATATAAAAATGATATATAAAAAGGTTAAAAATTATTATTAAATTTCTTCCTCAACGTGTTCGGCTTGGGTATGTAATTAATGCATGAAGACTACAATTACTAATCGAAAATTTAAAAACTTAATACAAATGATTGAGCCAATGGAAATAAAACATTTTACTTGTGTGCATTTTTACTGCCCGTATTTTTGTTTGTACGGATTGCCGTACGTGATATTTATCATGAAAAGGTCACGTGATTCCAGGGTTGTCTTCCCTTACATAAAAAATTACATTCGTATATTTTTGTCGCCTTCGGCCTCCCTACTTTAGCCTTGTTAACAACTTCGGTTGTCATTATGTTACTCGACACTTGAGATAGGCAGTATAGATCGGATTACCTTCACCGAAAAAAAGTTATAGCGAAGATTTCAGAGAGTAAGCAAGTACAAAAGTATGAAAACAGATAAAGGTAAGTTTTAAGTTTAAAAACTGACTTCAATAACGTGTCAGCGACGTATATTTTATTTTTGCCAGATTTTTAAAACAGGAATGTGGCTACTGTTTAAAAATGTGTCGATCAATCAATAAAATGGCGGTACTTTTAATTGTTTTTTTTTAAATCTGAAAAATTTTAGATTACAATCAATATAATTTCGCTTTAAAATACGCCAGTGTATTTTGTTTACTGGAATTACTAAATGTAATCTCTTGACTTTCAATTAAAACTAATTTTAAACCTAAAAAATAACTTATTTATTTTAAAAATTTCATTTTAAAATCAGGTATTGAAAATTTATACTGAAAAGTGGAGGTACCTATATAAAAGTGTATTTTTATATTTTCATAGTGTTTTAACCGGTGTATTCAACATTATATAGCCGTAGGCTATATCGTGTTGAATACACCGGTTTCCGTCTGATCACCGAAGTTCAGCAACACCGAGCCCGGTCAGTATTTACATGGGTGACTATTTGGGAATACCAAGAGCTGTAAACGTAAGGGCCAAGAATGGTCCACCGGTCCTCCAGATTTGGGGGTTGGGTGCAGGGATAACAACCCTGCCCCGTAAAAAATAGTTTGTTACAGCAACAAAAAAAGTTGCTGCCCTATGCACCATCTGGGTGTGATGGATAAATGATGATGAAAGCAGATATAGAGTTTATAGAACACAAGAACCAGTACAGAAAAAACATTTCGTTAGGGGCTAAGGATATCATCAATTAGTCTTACTAATTAACAATTTTTAGGATTGCGGGAAATTGGCGGATTCATATCTTTCCCAAGTGTATTTGCTCGTAAGTGAATATACTGAACCTACATTAATTAAAACTCGGCTTTATGATCAAACATTTTAAACCATTATTAATTACACTACCTGAGCATCCGAACTTACAGTACCCTGTACTCCCAAGCGACCACCCATCTATGTAATGACCAGGCTCAATGTTGTATAACTACGGTAGGTACCTCTAACAGTCAGTTTAGGTGCCATACGTGATACACGCTTGGGCGATCATGTCTCGAAAGAGACATGACTGACTGGGCAGAACATTATCCCGCAGTAGGTTGCCATTGCTTTCTGCGGTAGACTGGTTGCCGACCAAGGCTATAGAACCCAATCTGTCCTGTTATTTAACCCATAACTGGAAGGAATAGACGGATTAATACCTTTCCCAAGGGTATTTGCGCGTAAGTGAATACAATGGATTCAGCTGGAATTTGAACTCGGCTCCCCGGTTTCTCGTTCCGAGCCGATATCCACTGTACCACAATCGCTAAAAAACAGCATAAAACAGCATAGTATGAATAAACAAGCCCCAAAACTTGATAAAACAAATTTTCCATCAAAATATTTATACTATTATTAAGCGGAAAGATCAAAGTAATTTTTAATTACTTAAAAAAAAATTTCAATCCCTTCTAACATTTTCGAAATTTTGTTAGAATATTTTGCTTTGATTTGACTTAGCGGTTAAACAAACGTTACGACTGTTTTACAATGGAAAAAGAAATGATTGCATCACCCACTATTTTTCGGTAAAAACACATTAAATTGGAAATTCTCTCAAAAATCAAAACATTGTCGGATTTTAATGAAACTTTCAGTACTCATTCACAAATGAATCAAATTATTTTTGAAATCATTATTTTTAAAAATGTTGGTGAATTTTTTTTTAACTATGTTACCCACTCTCCACGTAAGTCCATGAAATTTTAATAAATTTTAATTGGCTGCAAATTATTTTTATTAGTTAGCCGCAGGACTAATTGTGTAATATAAATAACCTATTTTTCTTATTTTAAATTTAATAACACTATCCGAAAATCTGCTCCGAAGAGTAAAATAAAAAATGCAATAAAACTCTGATATAATTTAATCTGATAAAGTTTTAATTGCTGGAATAAATAATAATAATTAAAGACATTATAGTCGGAAGAAAAAAAAATCGATTTCTAATAAAATTTTAAAAGAATTATTTTCATTTTTTTATTATCATAATAATTCATAAAGTTTTAAAAATATTTTAAAAAATCTTTTAAAGAACTGTTGCTTTTATTTTCTTTTAGGTTAAGAATTGATAATTATATTGCATCTCGAAAATTGAAAATTTAATAAAAATCGTTTTGTACCAATATTTTTAAAATAATTTTAACTTTTTTGTGCATTTAATGTTTTTTTCTTTTTTTGTATGGTAATTTCTATGTGAAAATTAAAAGGTCAGAGGTTCCTCCCTTACCTGAAAAGAAATGAGGACAATCTTGTTGCTTATGAACGCCTTACTTTTTTTTTAATCTCTAATCAAGAACCTGTCAACACTATCTTGATTTACGACGTGTACAGATCAAAAAATTCAAATTTGTGATTAAGAAATTGTTTTATTCTAAACCTCACGCTATAAATAAGTAATGTTTGTGTAAATCAGGTTAATTTAACATAAAATTTGCTCATTTTTTCAAAATAATGTGTCACTGATGTATATTTTATTTTTGCAAGATTTTAAAACTGAGAATTAAATTTTGTTTACAAAAATGTGCAGATTGCTAAAAAATTGCGCAAAATTCAAAAACTGAAACGAAAACTCAAACTTTTATATTCCAATCAATATAATTTCTGTTTGAAAAACACCAGACTATTTTGCTTACTGGAAATAGTAAATGTAATCATTTAGCTTTCAATTAAAACTAAAGAAAAATTTAAGATTAAAGAAAAAATTTTCATTTTTAAAAATTCAGTTTAAAAATAACTATGTTGTTTTTTTTTCACGATTTACTGGGGGTACTTAAACTACGGAGATCATACAGAAAATAGTGTTTCAACTTGTTGCGACCGTAAGCGATGCCCGTTCGTATTTGGTACAAAACATAAAACATATATTTATTTCTTGCAGCTAACGGCATTTTTCTTCTTGAACTCAATAATCTTTTATGGAAATTATCATTATTCTAATAAAATCATTTACCATTCCATTCGGTAGACGGCACTGACTTTGGTACAAAGAATATTAAATTCTGGCAGCTGACAACAACTTTCTTCCTGATTTTTAAATAATTTTTAAAGAAACCCTATTTTCAATGCATTACTATAGCAAAGTCATTTTCAATGCATTTTATATTTTTTAAAAAGTCCTACCCGGGCATTTTATTTGTAGAGATAAATAAGTATTGAATGAATTTCTTGTCGCTGACGACCATTTTCACGCTGCTTTTCAAATGAATTAAAAAAAATGTTTCCCTTCCATCCTTCTTTTTCGGTGTACTATGTACATTCAGGATGTCGGTGATCATGGCTCTCTACATTTTCCCATTTTTTTTTTGTAGCTCTTCACAAATTTGGTTTCTTTGTTATCTCTCCTAAATCCTGTTCACTCAGCCATTTACACAATCTTGTTATATAGATTATGCGTTGCTTTCTTGTGTCCCTCTTGATTTACAATATGCCTTGCCAATGTCAAAGAAAAGATTTCTATTAGCATGAATCTTCTAGACAGCACATGCATTTAATACTCTAACATACTATACACGGAACACACACACACACACACACACACACACAATATATATATATATATATATATATATATATATATGCATACAGACACGCATACATAAAACAAGGAAAAGTTATGTAGGTATATGTATGCATAAAATGAACACGGTAGTGAAAAAATACAAGAAGTATACGGACACACACACACACACACACACACACACACACACACACACACACACACACACACACACACACACAAACACACACGAGAACGAATACCGGATGGAAAAAATGTAGCAATAAACACGCCTCCAATTAAAGCAGATAGACATAACATCAGGTCGTAAAACGGCGCCTACTACCATTCTGATAGAGATGCAAAAATGCCAAACCCTGCCACTGGCCAACGCTCACATATTAAACCATAAATTACGTAAGACAGATATTTTAACAAATCGTAAAACGGCCCCCACTATCACTTTAACAAAGATACGAAAAGGCAAATCCTACTATCGCACACACTTATATAAACCATGAACGCACACACACATACGTGAACTAGCACACTTACAGGTACACAATTAACGACAGCAGTAGCAGCGAAAGAGGACCATTCTTTTAAAGGCACGGTCCACCAGCGGGCGTGAAATCAAGCTCTCCTATCATTCTGAAGATGAGATTCTGATCTCGAAATATTAATGAATAATAAATAAGTCATACCAAACAGCTTCTTTACCTTCCCTTATTTTACTAAACGTATTGTGATAGCCTTTAAATACCTAACCATACACTTTATATACACAATGCTTCAAGCAAATTACAAAAAATGTGCCATGTTTTAATTTCTTTCTGGTAGTTAACAACGTTTTTCCTTATTTTACATGAATTTCTAAAGAATCATTTTAACAATGGATTGCTTCAATAAATAGCGGCATTATACTATACATGTTATGAGGAGCGATTATGAATTAATGGATAGCGGCTTGGTTTGAGGAATCAGAGATCCATGTTTGAATTCAGGTCGGATTCATTACATTCACTTACATGCCTTTGAGAAATGTCTTGCTGCGTACGCAGAAATAAGTAACAAGGAACAAGGAACCATGTTTGTTGCTGTTCTTGTTACGGTTGCGAAGGTTAATTCCTTCCACGCTTTGGCAAATGTAAAGCCAGGCGCTAAACAAAAGAGAACAGTAAGGGTAAATAAATGGATAATCTATTTACATGCTAAAAACTGGTAACTCTTATCTGTTCCTTTTGCTTAAGCATCAGGAAGCGGGAGTCATGAAATTACAAGCAATTAGTTAGGGTAATGGTGTAGTAAGATATCTGATTCCCCAGCCCAGTCCGATTATTGGCCTTTGCTAAAAGTAAAATGTTTATTCCTGCCCACCCCTAAAAAATCGTCACTTTTTCTCATGTCCATCATTTCCTCCCACCTGTTTGCCGATATATTTGTGTTTGGCGACTTTAACGCCCATCAGACTGAGTGGCTGGATAACTCTTGCTGGTGTACACATCATGAATTTTTCTATCACTCAGTCCCTTACGCAGGTAGTGGAGTTCCCCACGCGTTTCTGTAATAACCCTAATAGACACGACTGATTACTAGACCTGTGCTTTACCTCCACCCCTGACTCTTGTAATGTCAAGCAACTCTGCCCTCTCAGAAACTCTGACCATGCGTTAGTTTCCGTCAATATCTCCTTCCGCTTCCACCCCACCCAAGAACCTCAGACCAGCAGAATATCTTACTGCTACCAAAGAGCCGATTGGGACTCGTTCTGCGATTTTCTTGAGTGACGTCCCTTGGAATAAAGCATTTAGCCTTCCTGTTGAAGACTGTGCGGCTGAGGTCTTCTCTTCGGTTAAGGCTGGCATCGATGCTCTCATCCCTGTCAGAAAGTTGTGACTTAAATCCCACTCATTCTCCTGGTTCTCCCCTGCCTGCTCAGCTGCCATCACACACCAAAATCACTTCTTTCGACTTTACCGGAGTCACGCGTCAGACCATAACAGGCGCCTTTTTGCCTCGGCTCGCAATGAGTGCAAGAAGGTATTTAATGGAGCTAAGCTGATGTATGCAGCCAGAATGAAGCAGCGCGTAGCATCACGTAAGTTCGACTCCAAAGACTACTGGAGGCTCTGTAAAAGTGTGGTGAACAGCAGTAAGCCCTCAATCCCCCCTCTAATCAACGAATTTGAGGTCCTCACCTCTTCAACAGGAAAGGTTGAGGGCTTCGTACGCAGATTCTTTACTAACTCGACACCGAACTCGTCTAGAGTATCTGTACCCGAGTTCTCTCTCCGAACCCAGGCCCAACTGACTGACATACTAATTACTCCCTCAGTGGTCTCCAAAATAATTTCTAAGCTTGACTCCCATAAGGCGAGCGGTGGCGAAGGAATACCCATCATTGTCCTAAAGAAATGTGCTCCTGAACTCTCCTATGTTCTCTCTAAACTCTATAACTACTGCCTTTCTGCTTCCTGCTTTCCTGCTGGAAATCCTCCTCCGTGGTTTCTATATATAAAAATTTTGGAGAACCCTCTGACTCCGCTAATTATCGCTCTATCAGCCTCTTACCGATCTTTAGCAAAGTGTTCAAAGCCATCATCAACGCCGAGGTGGTACATCTCACAGCCCACAATCAAGAATTTAAATGTAAAGTCAATAGTCATCTCCTATCTCACTAACTTACATCCTCTTTCTCATGCTTTTTCTCCGTCCACCCCACTCTCATCAGTATTCTCTTCCTTCTCCAACTCTTTTCCTGACACCCCCTGCAACCTCTCACTCCTTCTCATAACATTCCTCCTATGTAACCCCCTGCACAATAGTGGCAGTAAAATTGCTTGCTTGGGGGTGACACGATTATAAAAAAAATAGACACTGGTGGTGATCGTCGTCGTTGTCGTCAGAGGAGGCTGCTTTTTACTGTCTCAGTACTGATGTCCGTATTGATGTCAAACTCTGGTTTGTGTCGGGTTTGTTTGAATTTGAGTATAGATAGTTTTTAGTCGGCTCGAGATAAGGACGTTGGATTTTGAGCGGGAGTGGCTCTGACGGGTTATGATATATCATCAATTTTGTGTTGGTTAAAACGGATGTATGATAGGAGCCGATGTACATAAAATATATTCAGGCAGTCTGCTATTGGTCGGCGAGCAGTTAACATCCGGTTTGTGTAGAAAATGTAAGAGATACGACAGTGTGAATCCAACTCTCCCACACCGCAGTTATCGATAAATAGCAAGACAGATTTGGATCTAGTCGGCAACCACTCTAGGAAAGGGAAAACTCTGAATTTAAAACCAGCTTGTAAAGGGTTGGGCTGTCTTGTCCAGGAAACATCACAGCCGCCGATGCTTCGAGCCTCAGGGGTTACAGGACTCGAAATCGAAACCGTATTAAAATCATTTGCAATGCTTTTTATTAAATGATAAATTCCCATCATACGATATGAATTTTATTCTTGATTTATACTTGTATTTAATAAATCAAATTGTTGAATTAATTTCTAACTGTTAACGACCATTTTCTTCTTGAGCTTTGTAACTAATTTCTGAAGAAAACTTGTAGCAAATATTTTACTTCATAAAATAATATGCAAACCATATTTTCCGGCGAAAATTCTCATCGGTATGAACTTTTCAAACGGTATTGAATTAATTTCTGACTCATTGTCTTCCTGATTCTCAATGAATTTCTGAAAGAAATTACTATTTTATAATCATTTACACTGTTTCTTTTAAATAAAAAATTTAATCGACATGACTATTTCAGACGAAACTTGTGTTTTATATGCGCCAGTAGAAAGATAATCTAGGCTTACGGCCATATCACGTTGAATACACCGCCAGTACTTAAACGGGTGACCGCTTGGGAATACCAGGTGTTGTAAGCGTATAGTGACAGATGTGCGTTGTGGTGCAATGGATATCGCCTCGGAAAGAGAAATCAGTGAGCCGAGTTTGAATTCCAGTTGAATACCCTGCATTCACTTAAGCACTGTTACCCTTGGGGAAGGTATTAATCCGTCTCTTCCCTCCAGTTATGGGTTAAATAAAAAGGGTAGGACTAGGGGACCCTGCCCTTAAAAACAAATCCCAATGACTCTTAATACTCGAAAAAGAAAAATATATTACTAGACACAAAACTTATATAAAAAACAACAATAAATTATTGAAAGAAAAAGGTATTACCAGCAGTAAATAAATAAAGTTTAGTTGGCAATAAATGACCCACCGAGGTTGATTTGCCATAAAACAAAACAGCCAAGAAAGTGATTATACTAGTTTGATCTTTACTCTGTCATTCTTACTAAACTAATTTTAATATATAAACATGAAGCACTCTTCTATACTGTGATACTTTATCTGAATAGACAATTGCTGTTCTAATAAAACCGATTTAGATCCTGTACCGTAGTATTGTAGCTTTTTATCACAACTAAATAATGTTTTTCTAATGTTAATGGTAATTATTTTATATAAAAACATTTGACATTCATTGACCGAACAGACAGTGCTACTGGTGATAGCATTTTATTTACTCCTTGGCCATCGGCCTCGAATCAAAGTGTAATATCTGTTCTCCTCATTTCTAATATTTGTATTAGCCGTCTCCACATAAAGAAATATTTAGCATTTATTAACCAAACAACCAGTGCTGCTGTCTATAAAATAATTTTTTAAACAATTTTTCAGGAAAATAGATTTGTTAAGTAACTGTTATTGTCTTTTATAACATTAATATGGTCTTCCCTCCTAACGTTTTATTTGAAGTAGTTTTAAACGTCAGTATTTTGATTATCACATTATTTTTCTTCTAATTACATGTGCTATATATTTTAGCTGTTACCACTGTTGAAAATAATAACTGGATTTTGATGTTTTTTGGTACATTTCTCAGTTTGTGAGCCTGTAGCGCCAAGTCCACAAGTTTTGAAGAAGTGTGGTCCTTATCAAAATCTACAGGCTTCATTCCTCGCTAGAACCTTTAAGTAATTATTCTGCTAATATTTCGAAATAATTGAGGGTGTTGATAACAGAGATGCGAGACAGGTTAAAATAAAAAATAAAAGAGAAAAATTCAAGGCGCAGTAGAAGGAAGAGGGACGAAGAAAAGTTTGGAAATTGGCTGAAATTGAAAACAATGAAAGAGAGACTAGAACAAGGGAAAACAGAAAGCATACAAGTTGAAAAATTGGAAAGTGACTGAAATCGAGAACGATGAGAGACTAGAAGCTAGGGAAAAAAGAAAATATGGAAATTGAAAAATTGGGACATGTCTGAAATGGGGAACGATGAAAAACAGAATAGATGTTAGGAAAAAAAAGATAACATGAAAGTTAAATAATTAGGAAATGTCTGAAATAAGGAACGATGAAAGAAAGATTAGAATCTAGGAAAAGATGAGAACATAAAAGCCGAAAAATTAGGATGTGTCAGAAATGGGGAACGATGAAAGACAGACTAGAAGATAGGAAAAACAGAGAGCATGAAAGTTGAACAACTGGAAAGTGGCTGAAATAGTGAAAGATGAAAGAGAGACTAAAAGCTAGGGAAAATAGAGAATATGAAAACTGAAAATTAGGGAAGTGTCTGACATGCAGAACGATGTAAAAAAAAACAAGGAGCTAAGGAAAATAGCGAACATGAAAGTTGAAAAAATGGAAAGTGGCTAAAATAGTAAATGATGAAAGAGAGACAAGAAACTCGGGAAAATAGAGAACAAGAAAGTTGAAAAATTGGAAAGTGGCTGAAATAGTGAATGATGAAAGAGAGATTAGAAGTTAAGGAAAATAGAGAACATGAAAATAGAAAAAAAATGGGAAGTGGCTGAAATGGGGAACGATGAAAAAGAGACAAGAATCTAGGAAAAATAGAGAACATGAAATTTGAAAAATTAGAAAGTGGCTGAAATAGTGAATGATGAAAGAGGGATCAGAAGCTAGGGAAAATAGAGAGCATGAAAATTGAAAATTTGGGAATTGCCTGACATGGGAACGGTGATACAGAGACTAGAATCTACTGAAAATAGAGAACACGAAAGTTGAAAAATTGGAAAGTGACTGAAACAGAAAACAATGAAAGAGTGACTAGAAGCTATGAAAAATAGAGAACATGGTAATTGAATTTTTGAGAAGAATCTGACATGGGGAACGGTGAGAGAGAAAGTCTAGAAGCTAGGAAAAAAAGAGATCATGAAAATTGAAGAATTGGGAAGTGTCTCAGATGAGGAACGATGAAAGAGAGACTAGAAGCTAAAAAAATAGAGAACATGATAATTGAATTTTTGGGAAGAATCTGACATGGGGAACGGTGAGAGAGAAAGTCTAGAAGCTAGGAAAAAAAGAGATCATGAAAATTGAAGAATTGGGAAGTGTCTCAGATGAGGAACGATGAAAGAGAGACTAGAAGCTAAAAAAATAGAGAACATGATAATTGAATTTTTGGGAAGAATCTGACATGGGGACCGGTGAGAGAGAAAGTCTAGAAGCTAGGAAAAAAAGAGATCATGAAAATTGAAGAATTGGGAAGTGTCTCAGATGGGGAACGATGAAAGAGAGACTAGAAGCTAAAAAAATAGAGAACATGATAATTGAATTTTTGGGAAGAATCTGACATGGGGACCGGTGAGAGAGAAAGTCTAGAAGCTAGGAAAAAAGAGATCATGAAAATTGAAGAATTGGGAAGTGTCTCAGATGGGGAACGATGAAAGAGAGACTAGAAGCTAAAAAAATAGAGAACATGATAATTGAATTTTTGGGAAGAATCTGACATGGGGACCGGTGAGAGAGAAAGTCTAGAAGCTAGGAAAAAAGAGATCATGAAAATTGAAGAATTGGGAAGTGTCTCAGATGGGGAACGATGAAAGAGAGACTAGAAGCTAAAAAAATAGAGAACATGGATGTTGTAAAATTAGGAAGTGGCTTAAATAAAGAACAATGAGAGACTAGAAGGTAGGGAATATCGAAAATGTGAAAGTTGAAAAATTGGAATGTGTCTGAAATGGTGAATGATAATAATGATACTAGAAGCAAAAGAAAATAGAGAAAATGAATGTTGAATTCTTGGAAAATTGCTGGAATGGAAAACGATAAAAGAGTGACTAAAAGCAAGGGAAAATAGAGAAAATAAAAATTGAAATATAGGGAAGTGGCTAAAATAGTGAATGATGAAAAAGAGATCAGAAGCTAGGGAAAATAGATAACATAAAAACTGCAAATTTTAGGGGTGTCTGATATGGGAAAGATGAAAGAGAGACTAAAAGCTAGGAAAAATAGAAAACGTGAAAGGTGAATAACTGGAAAGTGGCTGAAATAGAAAACAATGAAAGAGAGACTAGAAGCTGGGGAAATAGTGAACATGATAATTAAATTTTTGGGAAGCATCTGACATGAGGAACGATGAGTGAGAAAGACTAGAAGCTAGGAAAAATAGGGACCATGAAAATTGAATAATTGGGAAGTGTCTGAGATGCGTAACGATGAAAGTGATACTAGAAGCTCTAGAAAATAGAGTAATCACTTTATTTATTTATTTATTTATCTGTTTATCCATTTATTCACGTGCTGATGCGAGAAACCACAGCCATTTCAACCAGCCAACATTTGCTTTATTTTATTTTATTTTATTTTATTGATTTGATAAATTCTTTTTTAGGTTTTTAGTTTTTTACTTACTTATTTATAAACAACAAACAAAAAAGTAACTCGATACGAAAAGCCACAAGTTTATTCACTTGAAGATAGTCAACTTTAGACTCGAAACACGTGTAGCGTCACAAATACCAGTATGGACACTAATTATTATAACATGTATACTAACAATGAATATACACTTCAAACAAAATGCTCACGGCCTCTCAAACCTTTTATTCTATACCAGTTTCTCTCGTTGGAACAACACTATTTCATTTTTTAATATATATATATATATTGGATGATATATTTGCTCTGTAATATTTTATTACATGGAGCTCTCTTCCTGTATAATTTTTTATATTAAAATAAAATTTTTAATATTAATTAGGATCTATGGATGTTGAACGTTAATGTTAATTAGGATCTATGTATATGGATGTTGTAAAATTAGAAAGTGGCTTAAATAGAGGACAATGAGAGATTAGAAGATAGGAAAAACCGAAAATATGAAAGTTGAAAAATTGGGAAGTTCCTGAAATGGGGAACGATAATAATGATACTAGAAGCAAAAGAAAATAGAGAAAATGGAAGTTAAATTTTTAGAAAGTGGCTGAAATGAAAAACGATGAAAGAGTGACTAGAAGCTAGGGGCAATAGAGAACATTAACTGTAAAATGGCTGAAATTGAGAATGCTGCAAGAAAGAAGCTAAGGAAAACATGAAAGTCGAAAAATTAGGAAGTGGCTGAAATAGGGAACGATGGCAGATTAGATGCTAGGGATAATAAAGAATATGGAAGTTGAATAATTAGAAAGTGGCTGAAATAGTGAACCAAAAATGACTAGAAGCAAACGAAAATAGCGGACATTGAGGTTATAAAATTAGGAAGTGGATGACATAGAGAACCATGAGAGGCTAGAAACAGAGAACATAAAAGCTGAATAATTGGAAAGTGGCTGAAATCGAGAAAGATAAAAAAGAAACTAGAAGCTAGGAAAATAGAGAACATCGAACTTGTAAAATTATGAAGTGGCTGACATAGAGAATGATAAAAGATTAGAAGAAAGGTAAACTGATGGAGGGGAAGGAATGCGAGAAAGAATAAAGAAAGACTGAAAAAGAAAAAAAGGATAGAGAGAGAGACTGAGAGAGAAATAAAAATAAAAACCTGAAATGTAAGAATGGAGACAAACTTGATGATAGATAGTGAAGGAACGCAGTAAAGGGAGATTTCAATTAGAATAATTTTAAAAAGAAAGCGACAGAATGTGATGGGGATAAATTTATGAAGTAAGAAAATTGACCGATTATTGTTACCGTGAAAGAAGATATCGCAAAGGGAAAAATCGAGATAGAAAACCCAAGATGTGAAAGGACGAGTTGAATAAAACTAAAGAAAAATATGTTTCAAATGAAACAAAAAAATTATCTTTCCTTTAATGTATCCCCATCGATTTGATCTCAGCCTCACAAGACGTATCCCTCTTCCTAACGCTTGGACTATAAGATATTGGCATTAAGACATAGTTGTCAAGTCACGTAGTGCAGTAGGAAAACACACGTACACATTCTTGTCCGGAAATAAAAACAAAGAATAAATCCATTCTTATCTCATTTGTGGGATTTCATAGCCAAATGATAGTGCTGACACCATTTTCTTGACAACATCGGTTGACTTCATTAAAAAAAAAAAAAAAAAAAAAAAAAACAAACAAATTATGGAGAAAATTGTTTCAAGTATAAAATATCTTAAAACGATAAACAAAAAAATGACTGTCTGCACTATGCACGGGGTTGTGTCTGTCTATATTCTGTTTTTCTACTTAAATATGGGAATTAGTTCATTGCTAAGGTTAAGAACGATACTTGTTTGTGTGCTATCCTATCCCAGTGTGCACTTCGGTTTTGATGCAGCTGCTAACCACTTAGTTATTTTGTTTGAATAAATATAATTATTTTTTCAATGAAATTCATTCATTCTCTCTTTTTTCATTCTTTATTTTTTATTTTTACTTTTTTTCTTTCTTTTGATTTAATTCAATCTTTATTTCTTTCTTTCGTTCTTTCTTTATTTGTATTTCATTGATTTATTTTACGTTTCCGTTTTTTCTTTTTTTGATTGATTCTTTCTTTCTTCTTTATTCTTTCTTTCTTTCGATTTCCTTCGTTCGTTTTATTCTGTCGATCTTTCTTCCCATTTAATTAATTAATTCTTTCTTTTTTCCGTTTGAATCATACTTTTTCGTTCTTTACTTTCATTTAATTCATTCATTCATACTTTCCTTCTTTTCATTTACTTTGTTATTTTTAACGTTTTCTTTCTTTTTTTAATTAGATTCATTCTTTCTTACAGCTTGATTCCTACTTTTTACTTTATCTTTCTTTACTCTTATTTCATTCAATCATTCTTTTTTCTTTCTTTCTTTCTTTCTTTCTTTCTTTCTTTCTTTCTTTCCATTTACTGTGTCATTTTACGCTTTTCTTCTTTCTTTTTACTTCATTCATTCTTGATATCCTTTCGCTTAAATCCTAGTTTTCTTCTTTACTTTCATTTTTTCTTTCTTTCTTCTTTTTACCTTTTTCTTACTTTTAATTTCATTTATTTTAGTTCATTCCTTCTGTCTTCCTTCTTTTATTCTTCCTTTTTTTAATGTTTTCTTCCTTTCTCTTAGTTTTCTTTATTTCTTCACATTTCCTATTTTTCCTTTTTTTCTTTCTTTATATTTCTTTTTCTTTCTTTATTTTCACTTTTTTCTTTTCTCTCACTTATTTTCTTCTTTCTTTTCGCCTTCTATCCCACAAGTTTTTATTTTTATTTCTTTGATTATTACTCACATTCCGTCTTTTCTACATTACCACTCTATTTTCATTACTATACTCCATCTAATTTTAAAACCGTATTCTACCCGCTCTTTAAATTAAGATTAAATGATCGGCCCCTTTTCTTCTATCTCCGTTCCGCTTCAAAACTTGTGAATCTTCCTTCTCCACCACATCTCCCCGACTCTCTCCTATATTTATTTGCTCTTTTATTGTCTAACTCCTAGTTTTCTCCTCCTGAATCCCCTCTTTTCTCTTCTCTTCATTTTTCTCCCCTTCCCATTACGGAATCTATTTTTCACTTCCATCGGATGATAAACCTTTATCAGTTGTTGTGTTAACTTCGTCGTCTGCTTTTATCCATTTCCTCTTGCAATGGTTTTAAGTTGTAGTCTTCGTTTGGCCGCAGTGATACACGCTCCAGTGCCCTCAGGCTAATTGAATGGGTCTGATCACACGAAAGCCAGAAAATGCTTTATTTTATTACCACAAATAAAATGATTAGAATTAGAATCTGTCAGTATCTCTTACATTCTTAACTAATTTAGATATACACTTTTTTTGTAACCCCCGTAGAGTATCAATGCTTCCAGCAAAATTTGTCAGTTGTGAGTCCTGTCAATTTAAGCTACGAATACACACACACACACACACACACACACACACACACACACACATATATATATATATATATATATATATATATATCCGAGTGAATAAGTAACGAAGAAAAAAATATTTTTACAACATCCAAAAACATTAATTTAAAACAGTGCTCGATATATAATATATAGAGCTGTGAATATTTACTATAAATTATATTTTAGAACATATACAATTTTTTTATATATCCACTACAAATCGTACATTTGTTTCGACATTGAAACTACAAGGTGGTGTGGACAGGAATGGAAAGTCTCTTTTCTTATATTTGGTGAGTTGTGTGTGGGATGTTGGTGGGGGTTAGTGATAAGGGAACAAGTCTTGTGAATTGTCCGTTTGAATTTTAAAGAAAGTGGTGTGGGTAGTGAATATAGTTGATTAATGAGTGTCTTGGAATTTTGTAGACAGATTTAACATTAGCAGATAGGATGTAAGTTTTATGATCTTGCGACTAGACTTTATCCTTTGGATTTCTTAGAGGAGCAGAGTAGGGAGGTGTAAGGGGTGGGAAGGGATGGGATTAGACTAACCACTTATTTGTACAACTATAGAATATTTTTGTATTTAAGCACAGTTTTTATAATTAACCTAATTTTATATATTTAACCTTAATTTTGGATTTAGGAAATTGATTTTTCTATTAAATTTTAAATTTTAAATTAGATCACAGTTAGTGGTGTGTAATAGGTAAGATTTAATGTAAGAGGTAAAATTTAATGTTAGTATTTAAGGTAATAGGTAAGTAGGTAATGGGTGCGTAATAAGTAGAATTTAATGTAGGAGGTAAGATTTAATGTTATATTTAAGCTGATAGATAAATAGGTAATAGGTATGTTTGTATTTAAGGTAATAGGTAAAATTTAATGTGTGTATTTAAGCACAGTTTTTATAATTAATCTAACTTTGTATATTTAACCTTAAGTTTGAATCTAGAAAATCGATTATATATATATATATATATATATATATATATATATATATATATATATATATATATATATTAATTCAGATACTTTAATCCAAGCGGAAAAAGCAGGAAGGTAAATTCCAAAAACCCGATAATAATTAATATTAAAAATTTTATTCTAATATTAAAAAATGATACAAGAAGAGAGCTCCATGTAATAAAATATTACAGAGCAAATATATCATCCAATATATATATATATATATATATATATATATTAAAAAATGAAATAGTGTTGTTCCAACGAGAGAAACTGGTATAGAATAAAAAGTTTGAGAGGCCGTGAGCATTTTGTTTGAAGTGTATATTCATTGTTATTATACATGTTATAATAAGTGTCCATACTGGTATTTGTGACGCTACACGTGTTTCGAGTCTGAAGTTAACTATCTTCAAGTGAATAAACTTGTGGCTTTTCGTATCGAGTTACTTTTTTGTTTGTTGTTTATAAATAAGTAAGTAAGTAAAAAACTAAAAACCTAAAAAAGAATTTATCAAATCAATAAAATAAAATAAAATAAAATAAAGCAAATGTTGGCTGGTTGAAATGGCTGTGGTTTCTCGCATCAGCACGTGAATAAATGGATAAACAGATAAATAAATAAATAAATAAATGAATAAAGTGATTACTCTAATTTGAAATGATTTCGGTTTGGAGTTCCCTCATTCTTCTTCTTCTATGTGCCCTGTCCCTTCAGGACGTAGGCGATCATGGCTCTCCACGTCTCACTATCCCTTGTGGCTCTTAGTATGTTTGAGCCTGTTGCTCCTGGCAACCGCCGTTCCGTCATCCACCTGATCAGACCCTGCAAATATGTTATCCGCTGCCTTCCTCTGTCTCTCCTTCCTTCTATCTGTCCAGTCAGTATCAGGTTCTCCAGGCTCTCCTTCCTCATTGCATGTCCCAGGAACTTCAGTTGTCTCTTCCTGATGCTCAGCATCAATTTCCTTTTTGTTGCCATTCTTTCCAACACCTCGTTGCTTGCATGCTCAGTCACGATATCACGATATCCGTAGCATCCTTCTGTAGAACCACATTTCGGCCGCCTCCAGTTTTGTCCTCATTTTCGATGATATTGTCCAGCATTCACTGCCGTATTGAAGAACTGACATCACGTAGCAGTCTAGCACTCTTTTCTTCGTTTCTATTGAGATTTTCCTGTGTGTTAGTATTTTGCTCAGCTTCTGGAACGGTCCCTTTGCCATGCCAATTCGCCTTCGGATCTCCTTGTCGCACTTTCCATCTTCTGTTAGAACACTTTCTAGGTACTTAAATTTTTGTACTTGCTTGATTCTGTTATCCCCTACCTGTATTTGGCATTTTGGGTTGTATCTTTTGCTGATGACCATGAACTCAGTTTTCTTAAAGTTTATTTGTAGTCCCTTCTTGTCACTCTCCACTGCTACTTTCTGTATGAGATCTTGCAGTTTATTTCCGTGTTCGCAAGCAGCACTGTATCGTCCGCATAACTTATGTTGTTCAGGTTGTGGCCTCCAATAACAAATCCTGGTGTGTCATCTAGGGTCCTCAAAATATTCTCGCTGTATAGGTTGAACAAATCCGGTGAAAAGACACATCCTTGTCTTACGCCTTTTTCTATCTTTGTGTATCTATTGAGGTCGTTACCTGTCCGTATGCAGGCTGCTTGCTGCCAGTAGAGATTCTTGATTATTCTTATGTCTTTGCCGAAAATGTCGAGGCTGCCTAGCATCTCCATCAATTCTTTGTGTCGTATTTTGTCGAATGCTTTCGCGTAGCCAATGAAGCATAGGTACAAGTCTTTCTTCATTTGTAATTCCCTTTCAGAGAGCATCCTAATCATGAATATGGTGTTTCTTGTTCCAGTGTATTTGACGAACCCGCACTGTTCTTGCCCTATCTCTGGCCTGATTCTGCTTCTCGCTCTATTCATCAGGATTCTGACAATCAGTTTTGTAATGTGACTCATTAAGCTGATAGTTCTGTGTAGTTCGCACTCGTTTGCACCAGGTTTCTTCGGCAGCGCTATAAATATCGACTTGCATAGGTCGTCTGGTATTATTCCGCTGCTATAAATTTCGTTTATTATGTCGGTAATCTTTTCTATGCCATATTCTTCTAAGGCTGTCAACAGCTATATCACTATGCCATCGGGACCAGGTGCTTTGTTTCTGTTCATTTTGGCCATTGCAGCTTCCACTTCGGATTTCAGTATTTCCGGTCCATCCATCTCCTTGTGTATTCTCGGTTGTTCTCTCTTGTCGCAAAAGAGATACTTTATATATTCTTCCCATCGCTGGAGTATTTCCTCTTCCTCTAATATGATTGTTCCTTCCTTGGATTTTATGCATCCTGATGAGGAGCAGGTTTTTTGTCCTGTCAGTCCTCTTATCTCTTTATGCATCTCTGCTTTGTTGTTACTGCTCAGTCTCTCTACTTCTGCGCATTTGTTGTTGAGCCATTCCTCTTTGGCTTGTCTGCATTTGTTCCTTATCTCCATGTGAAGTTTTTTGTACTCTGCTCCGTGCCTTGGCGTTATTTTTTGTCTCCTTTGCATCATGTGGAGGATCTCTTTGGTCATCCACTAGTTTTTTCTTCTGCGTCTGATTTCCTTTGGGGCTATGTTGTTCGCTGAGGCCACCATCGCTTCTTTTAGTGAATCCCATTTGGAGTACCCTTTTCCAATTTGTTCTTCATATTTCTTTCTCACGCTGTTATTGTATTCTTTCTGCAGGGTGAGATCGTCCTCTAGCGTGTCGTATTGCAGCCTTGGTGATGTGCTGGGCTTCTTCAGTCTTCGGAGTTTCACTTTTAGTTTGCAGATGACTGGGACGTGGTCACTTCCGCAGTCGGCACCTGAGTATGTTTTGCATTGGACTACTGCGTAGTACGTTAATATTATCTTCTCGGCGTCTTCCTAATCTACGAGTCACTCAGTAATTGTCTTCTATCGGCCAGCTGGTTGTTTTGCACTTTGACGATATTTTGAATTTGGTGTGTTTGTGTGTGCGTATATTTGGTGTGTGTTTATGTGTGCGTATGTGTGTGTGTGTGTGTGTGTGTGTGTGTGTGTGTGTGTGTGTGTGTGTGTGAGGGCCTTTTTTGATTTCCCCTTTACGTTTTAGAATTGTTTATTATGGGTCATCTGGTTCTATTTTATTGTTTGGACTTAGCATTTGGATTTAGTGTGTGTGTATGTGTATGTGTATGTGTGTGTGTATGTGTGTGTATGTATGAGTGTGTTTGTTTTTCGGTGTGTGTTTTTCATATCCTTTTTTGAGCGAAGTTTGTATTTTTTATGAGTCTTTCTTCCTGCATTATTAGTGTGTCATAATCTGTATATATATATGAATATATATATATATATATATGAATATATATATATATATATATATATATATATATATATATATATACACAGATAGATAGATAGATAGATAGATAGATAGATTCTTTATAAGTTTTAGTTTAGAACATGAACGAATTATAATTTACTGCAAAAGTGTACATTTTGTGTACATTTCGTTTCGACATTTTGTTTTTTCGATGTCGAAACAAAATGTACATTCTTGTGGTAGATTATAATTTGTACATGTTCTAAACTATAACTTAAATAAATATTCATTTCTCTATTTCTATATTGAGCGCTGTTTTAAATTAATGTTTTGAACGTTGTTAATAAGTTTTTTGTTCTTTATTCACTTGGATATATATATATATATATATATATATATATATATATATATATATATATATATATATTTAACGAAACTTGGTTATAAGCAACCGACAATTTGTAATGAATTATTTTGAACATTATTTTTACCGATACTCGTATTTAAGTAGATATTCTGTTTTCATGGTCGAGTGGTTAAGACAGTACCAGATCAAATGCTAGCTTCCCCTATGTAAATAGGGGTCGCAGGTTCGAATCCTGCTGGATAGCACACATTTTCTTCATAGAAATTTATCGTGAAATAATCAGGCCGGTAGATATAAATATAAAATACTGTTTAATTAAAATCAGAATATCTACTTAAATACGAGTATCGGTAAAAATAATGTTCAAAATAATTCATCATATATATATATATATATATATATATATATATATATATGCATGTATTGTCCATATCTGTTTATTTATACATGTTCTGATGTGAGAAAAACAGACAATTCAACAAGCCAACATTTGATTTATTTTATCTGATTTTATTTTATTTTACTGATCTGATTTTATTTTATTTTTCTACTTACTTATTTATAAACAACAACTTGGCCCTCAAAAAGAAAAGGAACTCGATACGTAAAGCCACAAATTTATTCGCCTGAAGAGAGTCAATCTTAGACTCGAAACATGTGTAGCGTCACAAATACCATTATGGACACTTAAAGTATCATAACATGTATGATAAAAACAACAATAAATATACACTTTAAACAAAACTTCCACGGCCTCTCACACTTTTTATTCTATATATATATATATATATATATATATATATATATATATATATATATATATATATATATGTGTGTGTGTGTGTGTGTGTGTGTGTGTGTGTGTGTGTGTTATGTCGTAACACATACAACTATTTTACGCAATGCTTCAAGCAAATTACAAAACTTTACGATATATATATATATATATATATATATATGGGGTGAAAGAAAAGGAAAGAAATAAGTTGAATTTTGACTATTTTTTCAAGAGTTAACGTTTCGCTGTTTTATGTGAACATTTTCGAATTTTCGAAACTCTACTTATGAAAACTTTACCAAAATTTTGGATCGATAGCACACAAACTGTTGTCGTTAATTTGAAATATTTTAACACGCTTATAGTACAACTGTGTAAATTTTCAAGAAAATCGTTTCAGCCGTTTCGGAGTCTATAGGTAACTGATACACACACACACACACACACACACACACACACACACACACACACACACACACACACACACACACAGACAAAGTTTCATTTATAAATAAGTTTAGATATTAATCTGAATCGGTTATTTAATGCCAACAAGACTTTGCAATATCTTTTCTGCAAATATTTTCACGGTTTCTCCTCTGGCGAGCTTCTTTCCCTGGTGTCCGCACCGCATAAATTTAACTTTTTCTGTAAACCCCGTGCGCCCTAGTGGCAGTCATGTCTTGCTTGGGGTGAAATGATGATAGAAAAAAATTTACATAATTTTTTATAAGACATTTCGTCCTTGATTTCCTGGATGTCCACCATAAAATTCACTTATTATCCGTTTTTTTTTTTATTATGGTAGATAATACTACTCTTTGTGTAAACATTAGTAGTCCCTCACTTAGTTAATAAGACTTCAAGTTTGAATTTTGTTCTGAATGTCGTGTTACGCGTTTTAGCTCGGAACACCTATCTATTACGTCCCTTTGCTCTCCCCTATTATTCCGGAGGACACAGCCTTTAACCCTTCACCGGCTGGCGATCGGTGTTTTTCCCTTTTTCTTCAAGACTACCGTGAGGACGTGTTACTGAGAGCTCCTGTTTGCCTTGAGGTTAAACCTTCGCTTGACCCGATGGTTTCTGTCTAAAACATGTGTGGTCTAATGACGGTGAATATAAATACCTCTTTGACAGTCAATAAACCTGTTGACGAGAAAACTATTTGTCTCCAGAGTCATGATTTAAGAGTGGTGTATAATCTCCGTCATAAGACCACGCATGTTTTTTAGGCAGAAAACATTGGGTTCTTACGGGACGGAAGACTTCACTAAAAGTCGTCTATCTTGCTTTTTTTTTTTTTTTTTTTTTTTTTTTTTTTTAAATAAACATTTCTCGTTTTGCTTTTACTGGCAGGGTAACTGACAGTTTGTGTCCTATATTGCATAATATACTTTTAATTTCTATTTCACTTTTTAATCATGCAATCACCCTATGCTTCGGGCTTATGGCCTATCACGTTGAATACACCGGTTTTCGCTCGAACACCGAAGTTGAGCCTGGTCAGTACTTAGATGGGTGACCGCTTGGGAATACCAGGTGCTGTAAGCGTTTAGTGACGGATGTGCGTTGTGGTGCAGTGGATATCGGCTTGGAAAGAGAATTCGGTGAACCTAGTACGAATTCCAGTTGAATACTCTGCATTCACTTAAGCACTGGTACCTATGGGAAAGGTACTAATAGGTCACTTCCCTCAACTTATGGGTTAAATAACAAGGGTAGGACTTGGGGACTCTGCCCTTAAAAACAAATCCCAATGACTCTTAATACTCGAAAAAGAAAAATGTATTACTAGACACAAAACTTATATAAAAAACAACAATAAATTATTGAAAGAAGAAGGTATTACCAGCAATAAATAAATAAAAGTTTAGTTGGCAATAAATGACCCGCCGAGGTTGATTTGCCATAAAAACAAAACAACCAGCCAACCTTAAATGGTTCAGTATTTTTTTGCTGTCAGTCTTCATAAAATATCCGCATGTCCTGATTTTTTGTACAATTGATATTCCATCCTAAAATCGTAATTTAATAAGATGATACCCCATCCTTTTAAAACGTGAAGCATGTGAGATGGATTTCTTGTTACCGTCATCATTTTTATGTAGAATTACCGCTCCTATACCGTAGCATTTGAAGCCAATACTATTTCTGCTTTCGGATCGTAGTGTGCTAATGATACGTCTGGCTTTAGTATTTACTTGATTTCTTTAAACGCCTTTTGACACTTATCAGTCCACTTTACCAAAACAAACTGTTCAGTAGAGCTTTTCAATTTGTAGATTCGATAATAATTTGCTTGTTATAGAAATGCTTGTAGCCTGGTAACGTTTGTTAAAAAAGGCATATTTTTAATTGCACTCGCTCTTGCCAGATCTGGTTGACGGTCATTATCGTAAATAATATTTTCTAGGTACTTGATTTCACGTAAAAACAATTTACACTTTTAAGCTTGCACCCATACTCTAATATCTTTTAAAAGATTATTTTTACATGCTCGATATGTGGATCTTTACTTTTAATCAATATATAATCCAAATTGGCAACTGCGAAACCAGTCTGCAATATTTTTTGAAGTCTGTAAGAATGGCTTGTTGAAATATGGCTTGTGCCACATTTAACCCAAATAGAAGTTAATTAAACTTATGCAACCCCTTGTGCATATTCATCATCAATAAATTTGAACTCGAATGATCCCATCGATTTAGTACCGAATACGTTTGTAGTGTTTTTAAAACATAAGCCTGAGATTTTACACAATTGTTACGAAATTAAACCTTAAAAGTCATTTCATCAATAACTAATCGACACACCACGTGCGATTCTTGAAGTTCTTTTTAATATAGACTTTCTGTTTTCTTTCCATGTGGCTTCGTTGATTATTGTGATATCACTATCCGAGTCTAGTTGCATTTTTGCACATTATTAATTTTCGTATATATAAATTTTCTCTGGTTTTCTGTAATTATTTTTTCAGTTTTAATGCGGCATACGAATTTTCTCTATGATAACTTTTACTTGCTTAAGTTTTATCGTGTGACGTTTTATGTTCTACTGTTTCACACTTGTAGCACTTTCAATTCTTAAAGGGTGAGTCGTCTTTGAGATGTAACCTTCCACATTTGAAGCATGGATTAATTTTTATTTGTCCACATTTTTCTTTGGCATGTATATATCTATATATTTAAAAGGCAATCTGTGAGTCTGTGTGTGACATGCACGTCTACATTTTTTAAGCTACGCCATTCAAACTTTCTAGGGACACATATCTACAGGGAAGTTAGGTCGGCACATACATTTCGAGTTTAAGTTCAGCAATTTTCCCTTTCGCACTTTTTGGCCATTGGAGCCGATTGTTTACATTTGCTCCGTAAAACATCTAAGATCTAAGATGGTTGCTAGATTACGTCACAGAAATCAAATCACACGTGTCAAACGTGACTACAATATTATTTTATTTAAAAAAAAGAACCTTTATATTTAATTTTTATTCTGACGTTTTAAAAATTCATTTGGTCAACAAAAAATGGGAGTATTTTTCTGCAAATGTTTTCTATTCATTTCCAGATCAAAGAACCCCCGCTCCCCTTACAAGGAGACAAAAGTAGTACCGGCACTAAAACTACACTCTCTACTCCGCCCGAATACTACAGCAACATACATTCAATGCCTTCTTAATACTGAAAATGGTTACTAACAGCCTCAGCTCTCCTTTCCAACTTTCAATAAATGATCCCCATCTACTCCTCTCATTGGCATCTTCTCCTATTACTAGAATGTTCTGAGTTGCACGGGCAACGCCGGGTTATGATGCTAGTACATATATATATATATATATATATATATATATATATATGCGTTCGTTTTCTTCATTTCTCTCTGTATTGCGCCTCAGATTTAGGATTTTTTGACATCCGTTCGATATTTCTTGCGGTGTTAATTTCTATTCTGTTTCAGTTTCGTTATGATCCAAGCTCTTATTTCTGCGTCTTTTTTTTTTTTCGTTAATCCTTGAATGAAAATTGATCCTCTAAACAAGTCAGTTTGTTTAATTCGAATCTTTCACACTCCTTGTTAATGATTCCTGCATATGTGACAAAGTCTTTGTCTTCTATTTTGTCTGATTCCAACGAGTATTGAGTCATGAACTTTTCTCGCCAATACATTTAGTTAGAATATTTATCGTTTTTTCAAAGTAAATTTCTCCTGGTTTTCTCGGTAGTATAAAATCACATTGTTTTTCTTGTTCTAAGACGGAAAGTGCGACACAGAGATCCGAAGGCGAATTCGCATGGCGAAGGAAGCATTCCAGAAGTTGAGTAAAGTATTAAGAAACAGGACAATTTCGCTAGAAACAAGGAAGAGAGTACTGGATTGCTATGTGTTGTCCGTTCTTCAATATGGCAGTGAATGCTGGACAATACCATCAAAGATGAAGGAAAAACTTGAAGCAACTGAAATGTGGTTTTACAGAAGGATGCTGTGAATATCATGGATCGAGCATGTGAGCAATGATGAGGTCTTGGAAATGATGGAAACAAAAAGGAAATTAATACTGAGCATCAGGAAGAGACAGTTGAAGTTCCTGGGACAAGCAATGAGGAAGGAGGGCCTGGAGAATCTGATACTAACAGGCCAGATAGAGGGGAAAAGAGACAGGGGAAAGCAACGGATAACATATTTGAAGGACCTAATCAGGTGGATGACGGAACGAGGATTGCATGGTGTAACAGGAGAAGGCGTGCTCAGAGCCACCAGGGATTGGGAAACGTGGAAGGCCATGATCGCCTACGTCCTGAAAGGACAAGGCACATAATAGAAGAAGAAGAAGAAGAAGAAGAAGAAGTGGGGCTAACATTTTCAACAAAAGTCTTCTTTTTTGTTTTTTTGTTAGTTTCTTTTTGCAGTCGTTCCTTTTTTCTCTGTAAATATGCACTTTTCTTGTAGAATGAGCAGAAAAACATTTTCATAATCTGACTTGCATGTGAAATCAGCTATGGTATTTGAAAACGCATGGGGAGTGAAAGAAATTGGAGAATTTTCCGTTTTCTTCTTAATTATTTCAATTAACGGTTACTGCTGTCTCTGAAGTTCCAACAACTGCTATTGTTACTGTATTTTTCCCACTTGAGATGATAATTCTTTCATATTTAAGAATCTCTCTTTTTTGTGTGGTTCTAATTTCTCGTCGTCACTGTTATTATATGTGTTGCAGCATGAAAGGTATTTTTTCCTTCTCAGTATAATTTTTGATTCCTCGCCAACACTGTTATATTATATCTTCAGTGACCATAACGAAACCCTAACACTCTAACAGAACTCTCTTGGACCACTTACCATTGTCATTGTCTTTTTTTCTCAGACGAGTCTCCGTCCGTAGTCAGAGCTCCAAGTGAGTCGTACTCTTGTAATATATTTCTGTGACTCGAGAAAAATATGATTGACATTAAAGGCAGAAAATACAAACAGGACTGACAAAAGTTTGATCGACATCCAAGACAGAAAGTATAAACAGTGACCAACAAAAGTGTAATTGACAACAAAAGTAGCCGGCTTGAAGGGCAGTGGCCAGCAAAGATAATTGGCAGATGTGCATGGCCATAGATGACACAATTAGGCAAGAAATCTAGAAATCAAAAATGCGTGAAAATTTCAGGTTATATAAATCTGGATTTTTCTGGCCGAGATCACAGCATCGAGAGAACACCGAGAGGAAGACAAGAGAAATCCCGCAAATCAACGACTCCTGACAGCTCCCTCGTACGCGCATGGTTCTCTCTGGCACACAAACGTATTCGACGGTTGTGTTCCTCTTTCACACAACAGTCACCGACGAAGAATAAATATATAAGTTTATATTTTATATATACTCGTTTATCCGAAAATAAGAAAGACCGTTGTTTTCAACTAGTCATTATACTTCACTCTGCCCGAAGACCGAGAGATTGACAATTGCGAGCTCTCTCAAAACTCTATGAATTTATCCCAACTCTTCTTACTGAGACGGGATGTGACACAAGGTTCGATTTAACGAGGAAACCCGAGCGGGTTGAAGACTTGAAGCAAGAGTCAAATTTTACTACAGCCAGCTAGATCGGGCTCTTTGTATTGTCTATATTTCTCAGCCTAATCTCAGTCCATAGACCGATCTTCGATTGATTTGAACTCTGCCCGAAAACAGTTTCAATTTACGAGATCACACGGAACTCTGAGTAAATACCTAAAGCCTCTTCACTAAAACGTGATATAAAACAGGATCGGGCTTAACGAAGAGATAACGAGTGAGTGCACTCGGAGCAAGAGTCAAATTTTACCCAACCTTCGCATACGCAGGATCGGGTCCTACAGTTTTTTTTTATTTTTCTCAGTCGAGTCTCAGACGAAAGAACTAGCCACAACTGATTCGTTCTCTGCGCGAAGACACAGAGTTTAACTGAAAATTGCGACCTCTCGTCAAAATCTGGATATTTCTTACCAACTGAGAAGGATTACTATACAAGGTTAGCTTTTAACATGGGATTTCCGAGCGCACACACTCGTCTAAAAATTTTCCAGTTCCTGCATACGCCGAGTCTCTGACCGTAGAAATAGCCTCGACTGAGGCCAAAGACAGAGAACTTGACTTGTGCAAGCTCTCTCAGATTCTGAGCATTTACACTGAGTAAACACTTAGTCTGTCTTTTTCAGCCGAGTCCCATTCCGTAGACAGAGATCTGACTGGGTTTTTCTCTACCCAAAGACAGAGACTCCGACTAGACGGTGTTGGAGTGGAACCTCTGATATTTACCCCCATTGAAAGAAGACGTGACACAAGGTCGGGTTTTCCGTGGGGAAACAGGACGCCGATACTCAGGTCAAGGGTCAAAATTATCCTTCCCCAAATACGCGATATTGAGCACTAAGCCTGTATTTTCTTCTGAGCCGAGTCCTATCCATAGACCCAGCCCCGACTACACAAAGATAGAGAGTACGATAATTCCAAGTTCAAACAGAATTCTTGGTATTGGCTCTGAGTCCCCCAACTGAGACGAGATGCGGCACATTATCGCGCTTTTCTTAGAGACCCCGAGCGCGGTCACTGGAACCAAAGGAGAAAATTTACCCAGCCCCTGCCTACGTGAGATCGGGCACCCCAGCGGTTTATTCTTCTCAGCTGAGTTTTTGTTCGTAAACAGAGCCTTGACTGAATCGAACTCTGACAGCTTCTACTTCATAAAGAACTCTAGCCTTGTCCACAAAAGGCTGGATATGATACATAATCAGTTTTTAATGTGGTGCATTCCGAGCGCTTACGCTGGGTAAAGAATTCCCTGTTGACCAAGCTAATCGAGATCACGTTTTGTATACTTTTCCCAGATGAGACTCAGCCCTTCATCATAGCCTCGTACGGGTTCTTTTCTAACCGAAGGCAGAGTCTGACAAGGTTGGGTTCGTGTGGAACTATCTGTATTTACCCTGAATCCTCCTCACTAATCTTCATCGGCATCCAGAACATTGGCTAACGTTTCTCCAACAGCCGGGCTTTACGTGTGAAACTTCAGACCGGGTCGAAGCTTTAGGCTGGGCTAGGATTTACGTGTGAAACTTTAGCGAAGACAGTCAGTTTGGGGGTCAAAATTTGCCAAGCCGCCACTTACGTGGAAGCTGGAATTTTTCTTCTCAGTCTATGTCCGCAAACGGAGTCTAGACAAAGTCGAACTCTGCCCGAAGGCAGAGAGGTTGTCTTTCTTTCTCAGCCGAGTTTCATTCCGTAGTCGTCGCCTGCCCGAAGACAGAGAGCTCAACTGACAGTTTCGTAGAACACTGAACTCTGAGTTCTTATGCAAGTCGTCCTGCCAAGTTCATTTGTGTTACCAGGGTTATCTTATTTACTCCAAAACAGTGAAATAATCCTCTGTTCAATTTACTAGAAAGTTTCAACATATTTATCTGGAAACAGTTACATTGCTTATAACGTTGCTAATACTTGCTTGTAACGTTGCTAATACTTGAGCATTTCTTATGTTTTGAAAGCTAAAAACGTATAATTTTATTTGATATACATTTTGATACAAAATTTTATTTCATTTCCATATGTATTTCAGATATACATGATGTCCACACGGTTAACAAAAGAGGAAAAAATTGAGGTTTAGAAGTGGTTCCGGAAAACCAAGAGTGTGACATACCCATTCAGACATTTCCCTCTGGAATGTTCTCAAAAACGTCTCCTCAGTAAATCCCCGTAGCAACTTAAGGAACAAATCCAAGCTTCTATGACTCAAGTGCCATTAGTGTTGCGCGACAAAGTAAGTCGCTCAGAGATTAGCAAAGTGCATTGAGCTCCATGGTGAGCACACGGAGATTTAATAAACATCATGTTTTATTTTTTTATTTATTTCTTTTTATAATCGTGTCGCCCCAAGCAAGCCATTTTACTGTCACTGTTGTGCAGGGGATTACATAGGAGGAATGTTATGAGGAGGGAGAGGTTGCAGGGGGTGTCAGGAATAGAGTAGGAGAAGGAAAAGAATACTGATGAGAGTGGGGTGGACGAAGAAAAATGCATGAGAGAGAGGATGTAAGTTAGTGGGACAAGAGATGACTATTGACTTTACATTTAAATTCTTGGAGATTGTAACTATCAGGAAAGCAAGTATGCGGAAGAGAATTCCACAGGCGGGAAAAGAAGTTACTGTAGTGGAATTTGCGTTTACAATTTATTGGTTTCACGGTAAAAGGGTGGGACCTAGTTGCTAATCTTGTGGCTCGATGAAATTCATATATAGGGGGTACCAGTGAGCTAAGTTCATCAGAGCAGAAACCGTGAAAGTATTTGTAGAAGAGACACAGGGAAGCCACACTGCGTCGGTGAGAAAGCGACTGTATCCTAGCTGCCAGGTCGGGATCGATCACATTACAGATTCTCCGTTGGATTTAGTCGACGACACCTAGGTGGCTAGCAGGAGCACCCGACCAGATATGGCAATGCACGTTGCAAAAAACTTAAGCTTACCCTTTGTTAGTTTCTATATTTTATTTGCTTGTTTCTTCTATCATACATTTATTATGTTGGAAGAAAACTTATATAATTACTTATGGCGGACATGTATATACAGTCAGTCAGTTAAGTGCCATACGTGATACACGCTTGAGCGATCATGTCTCAAAAGAGACATGACTGACTGGGCAGAAGATTATCCCGCAGTAGGTTGCTATTGTTTTCTGCGGTAGACTGGTTGCCGACCAAGGCTATAGAACCCAATCTGTCCTGCTATTTAACCTATAACTGGAAGGAAGAGACGGATTAATACCTTTCCCAAGGGTATTTGCGCGTAAGTGAATACAATGGATTCAACTGGAATTCGAACTCGGCTCCCAGGTTTCTCGTTCCGAGCCGATATCCAATGAACCACAAAGCACATCCAACATGTTATTCAGTCAGTTAAGTGCCATACGTGATACACGCTTGGGCGATCATGACATACTCTTAGTTGTCAAAGTAATCTCCATCGGTATCAGGAACATTGGCTAACGTGCCTGCAGCAGCACAATGTCCCGGCGGCTAAAACTAGGCGTTTGAAAGCAAATAAATATGTGAGTGCTGGCCGCAAATCTGTCTCATTATCGAAAGATCTCCTACGAAAAGAATGAAGAAATTGTAATCTTATGACGCAAGGTACTGAGAGTAATGTGGATGGCAGTATCTCCGAGCCAAGTTACCGTATAGTATCACGGTTCACCTGCTCAACATAAAGCCTGGCATTGTCATGAATGAACAGTACACTCTTATAATTAAACAATGCTGATTCCTGCTACACTATCTATTGTACACCTTCTAAACGGTGTAAATAAAAGTCCGCACTAATGATTTGGCACGCTGGTAGAATTTGGTACTAAACCACTTGTCGATAGTCTATCAGATACAGAACATAGTTTTACGTGGATGTCGAAGTGGTCTTCTGGTGTAAGGTAAAGAGTTCTGTGGTGACAACCAATGTCTGTAAGCATGGGAGTGTCATACAGACTCGTGAGCACTCGATCAAATATGGTACGTTGCGGTGGCGAGAAAGTAGTAAGGCTTCCACAACTGTAGAGCATTCGACTTGTATGCCTTCCCTATGTGGTAAGAGAGAGAATGACGAACGACGACTGTTTTATAGGCATGTTACTAAAGGGCTTACTACAGGGAATATCTTAATTCCGTATGCAATCGGCTTACTTGCATGTCAGCCACCATCTTTTTTCTCTCGGTTTAACGACCTCATCAGTCTCACCCCAGAAGAATCTTTACAACGCTTCTGTCTCTTCATCTCTAAAATCTTCCTTTATGTCACCGTTTTTTTTGTGTAGAGTAATTTTTCCGCTTGCGTCCAAAGACTCTTCTAGAAAAGACTAAATTTTTTTCCGAATCATCCTGAATTGGAAGTGGTTTATTTATTTCGAGGATCAGATTCTTGGTCTAATTATTCACAGTCAGGTTAGCCAAATGCAGACGACAATTCTACTCCTGCAGCTTCTTCTCTCGCACTTCCCGCCTGTGGAACTCGCTCCCGTATTCTTGCTTTCCTGACGGCTACAACCTCCAGAAATTTAAATGCAAAGTCAATACTCATCTACTAACCACTGGACTCTAGCTTTCTCCCCACCCCTGTATAACCTTCTCTTTCTCTCCACCTATGTATCTGTCATCGCAGCTGCTTTCTATTATTTCTAACTAGTTTGTACTCCTCACTCTTTTCTAATTAATCTTTTACATTTATGTAACCCCCCGCACATCAGTAGCGTTTCCGCCTTGCTCGGGGTGAAATGATTAAAAAAAAACAAAAAAACAAAAAACTAGCACTGATCAATCATATTCACCCATAAAAGCCTGGTGTTACCCCGCTAATCGCGCCACCTTGCTCACCGAGAGGCCGACTTTAAAAGTCTTTTCACAGAATAACGTTTGTTGTTTGGCGATTGGATGACCAGTGAGTTCACATTTCTAGTGTTGCTAAAATTATATATATAGATTAGTCATCCACATACAAGCCTGTTTCGCTGTATCACAGCTCATCAGTGTAGCTAGACACATCCACTTGCCTCTGGCCGGGATTGAAACCCGACCGATTTGGTGTCAGTCGGAGTCGCTACTCCCTATATATATATATATATATATATATATATATATATATTGTGTTCGTTTTGAGAGGAACAATTTTTTCTGTAGTTATAATTCTTTAGTTGTTATTAATTTAACTGTTTAAGAAAATAAAAACTGGAATAACAACCGGATAACTAAATGACGTGTATCCAACAAAACAAAAAAAATTATATATATATATATATATATATATATATAGCATCTTTCAGATTAATTGAGACACTTTTTAATGATGCATAAAGCGATTTATAAATACTAAAATAATGCTAGTACAAAATATAATTTCAATGGAGTCGTTATTAACACAAAAACAATTATTACCACTTCCATGCTATAGATTTTGCGTATATTATTCGTGATGCATGTCTTCAAATTGTTAACACGCAAATATGCTGAAACATTGCTTCTTGCTTGAAGTATGCTCTACAAAAATTATCAAGAAGGTTGAGATCTGGGCTATTACTGGTCCACATGTCGACTCTCATAAAATATAGTGCATTCTCAGCAAGGAAAGCCTTTGTTGCTTTTGAGCCATGGTATAGTGCAGAGTCCTGGATAAGTACAACACAGTCAAGCCCAAACTTCTGCTCCATCCGAAGTTAGACAATGATCTTCAAGACGTCTAGTTAATCATTTGTGCCGATCTTCAAAAAGTGTGGATCCATGACACTTCCAGCACTCTGGTCCTGGGCATGATAGCAAACAGCATCCAGCAGCAAGGCCTCTGATTGGGAGGCTGTGAAGAGCATGGAACCATCTCTCAATTGCTGTTGTTTCCAGGTCCACCCTGACCCGGAATGGTAGCAGCTGTTAGCGTCCCAGTTATGGGCAAATACTTAACCCACAAACTGAGAAATATATACATAAAAATAGATTTTATAGAACAATATACATTTTTGAAGAAAAAATTTTACCAACAAATCATTTTTGAAGAACATATTATTACCATAACACATTTTTGAAGGAAAAATATTCTCAACCAAATATTGTTGATTACAAA
This sequence comes from Ascarosepion bandense, assembly GCA_037127315.1. Lineage (NCBI taxonomy): Eukaryota > Metazoa > Mollusca > Cephalopoda > Sepiida > Sepiidae > Ascarosepion > Ascarosepion bandense. Next base: position 2,626,500 of record JBBBDQ010002054.1, read on the forward strand.
ACTAAAAGTCATTTTCAGTTTTCTAAAATAAAAAGAATAAAAACAATTTTTTTTTATTAAAATCTGACTAAAACAACCTTCTCACTATAACCGAACATTTAAAAAAATACCTTAAGACGCAACCTTTTTGGCATTAAATAACTCACAGAGGTTGATATGCCGTGAAACAAAACTCAAATTCAAACTTTCATCACTCGCCGCGGCACCAAAAACAATCATAGAAACAAGATTCTTAGTCATAAACAAAGGTAGGTTACCAGAAGGGTCGTATGCATTCACCCGAGAATTTTGACGGTTCACCTCAACCTCCACAGTGTACTTCTTTTAGTCAACAAGCGCGAGGACCTTCCCTGCAACTAGATGCTTGATGAATGAGATAATTTTGTGCATCTCTCGACTTTAATTGCTTTTTGCATTGGTTGTTAAGCGGTGACAGCGTCGTCGAACATAGCTAGTCATGGCAAGGTTCTTGTTCACAGCTCTAGACAGATTGGAAAGGGACACACGGTGTTTTTGTGCCAGTGTTGTCATGAATGTGGATAGATTGTCTTCAGCTGACTGTTTGAGACGCGCGTGAAAACTCGGAATCCGTGACGAATCCCTGAAAATCTTGTGTTATTTTCTATAAACTTTACCCTCTTCTTGAAATTCTTTAAACACGCTATATAGAGTTGATTTTGGAAGTTTCGTCAACTCAACAATATTGTTGGCAATGTGTCCGGCGCGTTTCAGAACGATAATAGCTAAACGATTATGTAGCTCCATGACTTTCTCACCGTTTGTCTGAGAAGAAAGAGAAAGATTAGTTGTCTAGGCAAACAAGGTTTTGTCAGAAAATAAATTCTTAAACCGACAAAATCGTTTGCTTGAAATAAGTCTAAATTTATCTACTAGAGCCTATATATTGTTGGGTCGGCCGCGTCTATTCGGCTATAATGGATTATTCCATTACTATGTAAAGTAATGGTGGCATCTACGTAGGTAGAGTGTGCCGAACAGCTGATCGACAAGTCAATCGTAGACGTCCGGTGACGACCCGGAAGTACCCTTGCTCATACTACGTCTTACGATGGTTGAGACGATTGACCCTTATTCTTGTATTGGATACTAATAACCTTTGTAAATATTATTTTCACGGAATACAACAATTAACCTACTCCTGTTGTTGAGTTATTTATTCTTACTCACGACATAACATATATATATATATATATATATATATATATATATATATATATATAAGTAGCTAACCTAGTGCCAACGGACCTACCTAGGTTTCACCTAATGGATCATCAAGGCAAGTTGCGCTGATGATCCATTAAGTAAAACCTAGGTAGGTCTGTTGGTTCTAGGTTAGCTACTTATTTATTTGCTCTGCAATTGTATTGGGCGCTTTATGTGTTATGTTCCTCGTCTCGGGGATTTTTCTTTCGACTAGTACTTTAACTAATGTTCAAGTGCTTAGTTCGTTTCTTTTTTTGTTTCCATCTTTCCCCCTTCTCACCGCGTTTATACTCAATGGGTTTTTCGAGAGGCGTTTAAAGATAAATTTAAGATCCCAAGTACGTATGTACGCCGATGACACCACAGTTAATTCTCGCCTCGACCAAAAATCTGGTGTGGGTGACAAAGCTAACCTTGCAGCCGAGCTTGGAAAGGACCCCCAATCGGTAGTGGACTGGGATAAGAAATGGCTCGTAAATTTTAATGCTTCTAAAACGAAGCTACTATCAATTAATCATCATAGACAATCGCACCTACCTCCTATTAGCATGGACCAGGCTTGCCTCCCAGAGAGAAAAACACTACGCCTCCTTGGTCTCACACTTTCAGCGGACCTCAAGTGGAATGACTATATCGAATCCATTGCTAAATCCGCTACTATGAAAGTCGGTTTTCTGTGCAGGGCCCGGAGGTTTTTTCTGTTTGAATCTATCCTGCACATTTATAAATCTACCATCCGCCCGTGCATTGAACACTGTTGCCATATCTGGTCTGGTGCCCCTGCTATTCTCCTTGGGCTTCTAGACAAGGTACAGCGGAGGGTCTGTAATGTGATCGATACCGACTTAGCAGACGGCCTGCAGACTCTCTCTCACCGGCGCGACGAGGCTTCCCTGTGTCTCTTCTATAAATACTTTCACGGCTTCTGCTCCGATGAACTTAGATCACTGGTGCCCCCTAGGTTCGAATTTGCACGAGATACTAGATTAGCAACTAGATCCCACTCTTTTACAGTGAAACCGATAAAATGCAACCGTAACTTCTACTCCAACAGTTTCTTGTCTCGCACTTCCCGACTCTGGAATTCTCTTCCACATGACTGCTTCCCCGACGGCTACAATCTCAAGGAGTTTAAATGTAAGGTCAATAGACACCTTCTAACAAACTAACTTCCATTCTTTCAAACACTCTTCCCACCCACCCAACTAGTTGTGGAATGCCTTGCTTGGGGTGAAATGATTATATATATATATATATATATATATATATATATATATATATATGAGTATGTATATATAATTTTAAAAAATATTTTAATATTACTCGCATACTTTACTTTACTTTACACCAGACTTTGAATTATGACATATGGTACCCTCTTCATGCTTTGATTTGACCTTTCATAACCTGACGAATATTCGCGGACATTCTCAAATTTACACACCTTGATAAAACAATGATAGCCTCGGCTTTGTATATATAAACACGCGCACCATAAAAAGCCTCACATTGCTTTTAAAAAGTCCCTCAGAGGATAATTACTAACTACCTGATGAAACATTTTTCTTTCAATGCCGAAACAAAATGTATACTTTTGTAGGAGACTGTAGTTTGTACATGTTCTAAAGTATAATTTATATTAAATGCTCATAGCTCTATTTCTATATTGAGCACTGTTTTAAATTAATGTTTTGAAAGTTTTAAATATCTTCTTCATTTTTTATTCATTTGGATATATATATATATATATATATATATATATATATATATATATATATATATCCAAATGAATAAAAAATGAAGATATATATATATATATATATATATATATATATATCCGTGTGTGTGTATGTGTATATGTGTGTGAGACAGATTTAGTTTCTCTGAAAATATTGGTAGAAAATATATATGAACTCCCGTTTCACTATATTCTTTTGTCGGCCATGTAGTAATTTAATAAGTTTTCTATATTGCCAGAGCATGAACCTGCAATATATTATTAATAAATCGAATTTAAATGCTGTTTTGTATGAAAATTGTCTTTCCAGTGCCCAATGACTTTGAAGTCATCGTTTTTGGCTCCAGTTTTCTTACGTAGCAAATATATCTGCTCGGTGAGAAAGTCATGAAGCGTGAAAACATTTTCCGGTGATATTCGAAAAGAAAATAGATCCGAATTACTAATACTTCAGCCGGAGATGAAATGGACTGCTAGATGAGTTTTTATAAAATAGAGAGAAGAAGGAAATGAAAAGCAAAAGGAAAGAAATAGGTATTCAAATGAAGAAAAATGTATTTTAAACAGAATGAGGAACAATAAGTATTTGCACATAAAAAAATATGGCTTATTTATTGTTTTTGTATCTCCTTTTCTTCTTCTTCATCATCTTTTACGTACCATGTTCTTTCAGGACTTAGGCGATCATGGCTTTCCACATCTCCCTGTCCCTGGTGGCTCTTAGCACGCTTTCTCCTGTTGCACCATGCAACCCTCGTTCCGTCATCCACCTGATCAGGTCCTTCAAATATGTTATCCGCTCCTTTCCTCTGTCTCTTTTTCCTCTCTATCTGGCCTGTTAGTATCAGGTTCTCCAAGCCCTCCTTTCTCAATGCATGTCCCAAGAGCTTTAGTTTTCTCTTCCTGATGCTTAGTATTAATTTCCTTTTCGTCTCCATTCTTTCCAAAACCTCACTTAATCTATACCAGCATGCACACTCTAAAATGATATGAATGTACAAACGTGTACAGAATATGCTGAAAAAAATCAGCCTTTATGAGAAAAACAGATACATGCGTGTGTGTGTGGTGGGGGGTGAGGGCTTACACACGAGTTCGGTTTGATTCGTTATGCACATATTTGTCTATATTTCTGAGGTTGAGGTAGTATTTACAGTATTTACATTATTCTCACTATTGTCTTCATCATTGTTGATATTTGTAAGCTCCGCCTTAGGTGGTAGAAATTTCGAATAGAACCCTTTATTACAATTACTGGGGTATATGATCTTCATTTCTTGCATAGAACCTCATCTGATAGTCGTGGGTTATCTCCCGCTAACCCTGTAAGTTATTTGCTCACCACTGCTGTAGCCTGGTATTGAACTCACAACTCTTTGGGTTAAGTCACAGGAACTAACGAACATCTATAATGGCAAATGGCAAATGGCAACAAAGATGAGGATAATAATCCAAATAATGTAAATACTATATATATATATATATATATATATATGTGTATGTGTGTGTGTGTGTGTGTGTGTGTGTGTGTGTGTGTGTGTGTGTGTGTGTGTGTGTGTGTGTGTGTGTGTGTTTGTGTGGGTCTGTGTGTGTGTGTGTGTGTGTATGTTTGTGTGGGTCTGTGTGTGTGTATGCGTGTGTGTATATGTGCGCGTGTAAAAAAATAACAGTAATAACTATTTATAATAGCAATTCATATACGCACATTTATATAATTTACACATATCAAATTAAATAGAATGAAAGTGGTCAATATTAAGACTAGAGTGATAAGCGTTATTAAATAGAATAAAATTCAATATTTATCGAGAGTTGACTCAGAGTTTTGTAATTGACTGTTTAATCACCTAATGTTTACTTTAGCAACAGAAAATTGCTTGAAGGATTGCGTATATAAGTTGAGTGGGTAGGTATTTAAAGGCTATTACAATGCGTTTAGTATAATAAAGGAAGGTAAAGGTATTGGGTATTAGCAATTTATTATTCATTAATATTTCGAGATCAGAATCTTATCTTCAGAATGATAGGAGAGCTTGATTTCACGTCCGCTGACGGACCGTGCCTTTAAACGAATGGTCCTCTTTCGCTTCTACTGCTGTCGTTAATTGTAGTGACCTGTAAGTGTGTTAGTGCATGTGTGTTTATGGTTTATAGTGTGCGCAATAGTAGGATTTGGCTTTATCGCATCTTTGTTAAAGGAATAGTGTGTGCCGTTTTATAAATAGATAATACCTAACGCATTCTTTACTTTCCTTTATTATACTAATATTTTGATAGCCTTCAAATACCTCTCCATACATCATATATATATATATATATATATATATATATATATATATAGTCATCCACTACAAGCCTGTTTCGCTGTATCACAGTTCATCAGTGTGGCTAGACACATCCACTTGCTTCTGGCAAGTGGAAACTCGACCGATTTGCTGTCAGTCGGAGTCGATACTCCCTAAGCCATCGACGCATGGAATCAGAGAACGGAAATTTTAACGTGTTCTATATAAGCAGTGTATACACACGCCAGAAAGAACTGAAAGAACTCAATTAATTTCTGAAGAGTCACGCATATATATATATATATATATATACTGAACAGTTATTGGTCAAATTTGAATTAGACCACCAAATATTTGTATTGGAAGGTGTTTAATACATGTTTAAAGGAAGATGAAGATTTAACATGTAGATCATTTGGATATTTAGGTTGGGAAGATCAGCCAGTTACGCTACCATGGTTTCGAAATTTTCTCGTTTGTCAGGCGATTTATTTTGACTAACGGCTTAACGGTTAACGCATTTCTAATTTTTTTAAAATCGTATCACCCCGAGTAAGGCGGTAATGCCACTGATGTGCAGGGGGCTACATAAGTGTAAAAAGATTAATTAGAAGAGAGTGAAGAGGAAGACGAACCAGTTAGAAAGGAGCAATAGAAGGATAAGAATACAGGTGTGATGACAGTTTCAAGGGTGGAGTGAAAGGAAAGGATATACGTGGAGGGGAAAGAACTAGAGTCAAGTGGTTAATAGATGAGTATTGACATTGCATTTAAATTCCTGGAAGTTGTAGCCGTCAGGAAAGCAAGAATATGGAAGTGCGAGAGAAGAAGCTGAAGGAGTAGAATTGTCATCTGCATTAGGCTAACCTCATAACTGCGAGTTCAAATAAAGGGAGTGGTTTTTCTATTGGGAATCTTTCACCCGGGTTTGTGCGAGTCTAAAAATTATTTCTTATTTGTCTACAGCCAGACATCATTGTCAGCTTTAAGAAGTTTGTAATACCGAAAGAGTCATCTATAGAGCAAAAGTAAAAAATGTAATATACTTAGGATGCACTGAAGTCAGTTTTAAAACACGATGGAATAATCACAAGTCTATATTTAAATGCTAAAAACTTAAAAGTAACACAAAACTAGCCCATTACGTGGGGAAATATCCGCTACGCCATCAATCAAAACAAATCGCCTGACGAAACCGAAACGGCTGAACCATGTTGGCGTAACCGGCTGATCTGATATATATATATATATATATATATATATATATATATATATATATAGTCATCCGCAGACAGATCTGTTTCGTTGTATCACAGCTCATCAGTACGGTTAGACATCCGATTGCTTTTTAACCCAGCATTGAAACCCGACTGAATTGGCGTCAGTCGGCGATTCTATCTCTGAGCTATGGGCGCTCGGTAGAAGAAGGCAGACTTTTAGCGTATGTATCATACGCCAGTGGCCAGAGTGCTCTAATTCATTACTGAATGAGCGATAATTTTCACAACAATAATGTAACATTGCCTGATGACGAATTAAAAATCTCGAAACATAGAAATTTCCGTGTCAACTATTTTAATTATCAAAAAAAGACAAATTTATAGGAATAAACGTAAATTACATAACATTTTTACTAAAAACAAAAAAAAAAAACGGTTTCGTCCCAGGAATTATTAAGTTTATTTCTGGGAATGGTAATTAAAAGATGATAATGGGGGCGAAGAAAATGCAAGGAGAATTAGAGTCAATTCACATTTAAACTCAGCAAGCAATCTCTGTGTTTGCAGAGAAAATGTTTGCAGGATTTGATATTCAGTGACTCTAGCACCTTTAGATGATATAAAGAGTGGGACCGTGATAGAATAGTGAAACGGTCCACACTCAATCCATAGAAACAATTCCCGCTATTAATAACATGTTGTGTAATGGACGACCCGGACGTATTAACAAGTTGGCTACTACTAGCAGCAGGATTCTAAATTCTAGAACATATATATTGTTTAATTCTAAAATCCAACCGTTAAGACATCTTCCCTATGTAGTCGTGTCCACAACTACATTCAATTTATAAATTATAGAATTGACATGATGAGGAGGGAGGTCATCCTTGCGGTTAGAAGAAAATATTGGTCGAGTACTAAATATTACTCGAACATTAGCAGAAAAATAGCATTTGCTAATAGACAGCGAAATCTCACACTCTGAACTAATAAAGGGAAGACGTAAATAAACTGGACAATTTCTAACAGTATGCGGATTTACCCTAAAAAAAATTATTGATGACATCACGAATAACAGAATCTAAAACGTCCAAAGGATGTCCATTTTTAGAAAGTGTCATCTTAATAAAATCCGTTTTACCTCAGGGGAAAGAATCGGAACAGATCTTAAGAGCTGTGTCAGTCAAAGTCTTCATTAAATTAATTTTACGTTGTCGAGGACAAAACGAGTCCCAACATGTATATAGTCCCGAGAAAGTCAGTCAGTTAATTGCCATACGTGATACACGCTTGGGTGATCATGTCTCAAAAGAGACATGACTGACTGGGCAGAAGATTATCCCGCAGTAGGTTGCCATTGCTTTCTGCGGTAGACTGATTGCCGACCAAGGCTATAGAACCCAATCTGTCCTGCTATTTAACCCATAACTGGAAGGAAGAGACGGATTAATACATTTCCCAAGGGTATTTGCGCGTAAGTGAATACAATGGATTCAACTGGAATTCGAACTCGGCTCCCAGGTTTCTCGTTCCGAACCGATATCCACTGTACCACAAAGCACATCCAACATGTTATTCAGTCAGTTAAGTGCCATACGTGATACACGCTTGGGCAATCATGTCTCGAAAGAGACATGACTGACTGGGCAGAAGATTATCCCGCAGTAGGTTGCCATTGCTTTCTGCGGTAGACTGATGGCCGACCAAGGCTATAGAACCCAATCTGTCCTGCTATTTAACCCATAACTGGAAGGAAGAGACGGATTAATACATTTCCCAAGGGTATTTGCGCGTAAGTGAATACAATGGATTCAACTGAAATTCGAACTCGGCTCCCCGATTTCTCGTTCCGAGCTGATATTCACTGTACCACAACGCCCGAGAAAGTAGCCTTCCTTAATACAGAAGAGAATAACATCCAAAAAGGAAACGCAACAGTTAGACTTCTTTTCTACGATAAACTTAAGGGAAGAATGAACGGAGTTTAATGATGTGAGAAATAAGTCAGCTTCACACTTGTTATTAAAGAGGCAAAAAGTATCATCCACTTAACGATGATACATTCTTTTATATTTTAGAAAACTTCAAATGTCTTTTAGTTTTGTATTCAAAAATGTTTTGCTGATAATAATTCTTTTCCTTCAAAAATGTATTGTTGGTAATATTTTTCCTTCACAAATGTATATTGTTCTATAAAAGTCTATTTTTATGTATATATTTCTATAAAAGTGTATTTTTTTACTTTCATAATGCTTTGACCCCAGTTTGTGAGTTAACTGTTTGCCCATAGCTTGGACCCTAACAGGTGCTACCACTCTGGGTCAGGGTGGACCTGGGAACAACAGCAATTAAGAGATGTTTCCATGCTCCTCACAACATCTCAATCAGAGGGCTTACTGCCGGATAGCGTTTACCGTCATGCCCAGGATCTTTATGCTGGGAACCCAAGCATAGACAGGATAATGCTTGCTCATGGTCTGGAAGTTTGTAAACCTTTTCAATGCCGGACCTTGAAAAAATTTTTGCTGAGTTGGAGGTTTTATTTGCACGAGTTTGTGGACTTACCTCTCGCTCTGATGAATCTCTTAGCAACCTTAAGGCTAAACTTAATTATTATGCCCATTCTTTTGCTGGCTCTTCAGTTTCTTTTTCTAAGTCCAAATGGAGAGAACAGCACCGCTGGGTTATCAAACGTTTAAAGAGCAATTATAACCTGGTTATTACTAGACCTGATATTGGTGCTGGTGTGATGCTACTGGACTAGTCAGATTATGTATCAAACATGGACAATATACTTAAAGATACAACTAAATTTTTAAAATTAGGTCCAGTTGAGATACATGATTGCAATTCTTCTATTGAATCTAAGTTTCAGAGGTAATTGTTAAATTAGGTGAAGTGTAAATTCTTCTAAAATTTTTGAGTTGATTAGGTCCACTGGGTCTATCCGCCCCACTTTGTATGGGCTACAAAAAGTTCATAAGTAAGGTGTCCCATGACGACCCATTCTGTCTTGATAAGCCCTAGTACGAAACTGTTTTTATTTATTTTTTAGTAAAAATGTCATGTAATTTACGCTTATTCCTAGCTATTATTAAGTTTTGTATGACGAAGAATTTGTTCAAATATATATATATATACATATATATACTATTAACTTTTAATTAATAAATAGTTTGGTAGCAATATAATTGATATAAGTATTTAAACAGGCTCAATGTTGATCTAATTTATTTCATTAGATGCTTTGGTATGAGAAAGAAAAATGTTTTAAGTGACTTGAAACGTGACGTGGTTGTTGGTGGTAAATGGGCGGGTCTGAGTATTATAACAAATGCTGATGTGCTAGAGAGTATATAGAATTGTCAAAAAATATAGATTCCAGTGAGTATAAATTCTCTTGGTGTAAACTCCTTGCTCAAGAAAGATTTAGAAGAAGAGTAGCCAGAATGTTTCAAGAAAGGCAACAATAATAAGAACCAATAAACACAGTAATAAGCACAGAAATAAGCACAGTAATAAGCACCAGTAGGAAAGGTAATGATCTCCAAAAAACACAGTAACATGCACAGTAATATCCACCAAAAAGAAAAGTACTATTCACCAATAAGCACATTAATAAGCACCAATTTGAAAGGTAATAATCTCCAATGAACACATTAATACGCTCATTAATAAGCACCACAAAGAAACGTAATAATCTCTAATAAACACAGTAATAAGCACCAAATAAAGAGTTGATGTGATGCTTCTATGCTAATAGTTTCTTCTATCGCAATTCTCGCTTGTAGAACACTCTTCCTGCTTCTTGCTTCCAAGTCAACTTTGATCATCAACATTTTAAGTGCAATATCAAACGTTATCATCAGGCTTTTTAATCCTTATTCTTTTATTGTCCTCTCTCCTTAGTAGTTTTTCTCATATTCTCTAAAACTCAGTAACACCTTGCGTCCTAGTGCCTTATTTGGGGTGAAACTCAGTAACACCTTGCGTCCTAGTGCCTTATTTGGGGTGAAACTCAGTAACCACCTTGCCGTCCTAGTGCCTTATTTGGGGTGAAACTCAGTAACACCTTGCGTCCTAGTGCCTTATTTGGGGTGAAACTCAGTAACACCTTGCGTCCTAGTGCCTTATTTGGGGTGAAACTCAGTAACACCTTGCGTCCTAGTGCCTTATTTGGGGTGAAACTCAGTAACACCTTGCGTCTTAGTGCCTTATTTGGGGTGAAACTCAGTAACACCTTGCGTCCTAGTGCCTTATTTGGGGTGAAACTCAGTAACACCTTGCGTCCTAGTGCCTTATTTGGGGTGAAATGATTAAAAAGAACAGACAAACGAGTCTAGTCTACAAATCTTGTCGGCATTGAATAACTCGTCGACATTGACATTCCGTAAAAGAAAATAGACCCAAACACCGTATACCCTATACTTTCACTTTTGTGCTAGATCTAAAATATACAAAGCTTTGTGTGTGTGTGTGTGTGTGTGTGTGTGTGTGTGTGTGTGTGTGTGTGTGTTTATGTGTTTTCGTTAGTGTAGATATGATGCTTTATATGTGAACTAGCAGTATAGCCCGGCGTTGCTCAGGTGTAATGAAAGCGTTAAAACTAATCACACTCTTTGGACGTTGGCACAAAAGACTAAAAAAGCAATAGTTGCTTTTAGTTAAAGCAAAACTGTAGACTGAAAGAAAAATGAATGGATGTAAGTCAAATTTTTGATTTCCTGGTATCGATATCAAATTTTCTGCACTATTGTAAGAACTGCAACCTTGAAACTTCTTAATATTGTTTCTTATGTCTTTGTCTATGAGTGTATCAAATTTGATTAAAATCAGACCACTTTTTCTATAACCCAATTTTTTCGATTATCTTTTTTCGATATTTATCGGGGGTACCTCGACATAAAACCTAGCTAAGAACACTCACAGACGTTTATAGTACAACTGTGTAAATTTTCAAGAAAATTGGTTCAGCCGTTTCCGAGTCTATAGGTAACGGACACACCACACAGACGCGCGCACACACATAGAGACAATGTTCCATTTATAAATAAGTTTAGATATTGGTTGAATTCTAAATAAATAGTAAGCCAGAGAAATCGATTTATCGATAGACAAACACTTCACAAACAAAATAAAGGAAGGCAAGACTGTCAGCATAAGAAAAGCGTGACTTCACATAATGCCAATGCTTCAATATGACTTTGTGTAGGGGGGGGGGTTTCTGGGATCTTTGCCTTTTACTGTTTGAACATGCGCACAACAGCAGTCACCTATTTTTGTAAGCCCTGAATATGTCTATTGCTTTTCATCGGTTTGGTGGAGAAATTAAAATTAAAACTTTATCTTGCCTTATTACAGAAGTTTGTTTTGGTGATAATAATCTCCATTTAATATTGCAGAACATGGGACTCAATTACTTCTAGAATTCCATTTTTCCGCAGTAAACAACTTTCAAATACCTCTTAATCCTTTCACCAGAAGCAAGGCAATAAATCTATGGAATGTTATGGCTATTACTGCTGGGTTAATTCTTTTGCCTAAACATCCAAAACTTGTTAAATAGCTTTCGCTGCTGAAATAAATAGGCAAAGAGAAAAGGAAAGATACAGAGACACTGGAGGGACAGTTTGGACACTGATTTTATTTTTAGTTCCAACGATCTCTTGTTGGGGAAATTCCTTCCTGAACAGTTTGGCACGTCTTTACCATCCAAAGTCCAACAGAGAAAAAAAGATTGAGTTTATTTTTGGCACCAGGAGGCCTCTCTTTTTGCGCATGCGTCAATTGTCTTTCTTGTTAGAGAACTCCTGGGAGATTTTTATGTTTATTTTATTTCGTACTTTTATTTTATTTTGTATTTTTATTTTATTTCGTATTTTCTATTTTATTTTGTATTTTTATTTAATCCCTACAAATCCACTAAAATGCAAGGGGTTACTGAGAGTTAGAGAATATAAGAAAAATACTATTACAGTGAGGGAATTATAATAGAACAAGAATTAAGACGACAGACGATAACGGTTGACATTAAATTTAATAATTTTAAGATGAAAGTTGAATCGAAAGCAAAAACTGGAAGAGAGTTTCACAAGTGGAAAATGTGACAGAAGAAACTGTTAGCATAGAACTTACGGTTAAAAGGATGTGACCTTGCTGAAAATCTAGTACTGCGCTTAAATTCATACAATCTAGGCACTATAGAGAAAAGCATAGGAAAAACAAAGAATAGCTACATTAAGATGGTGGGAGTGTGACTAAATAGGAAATGTTAGGTCAGGACCAATAACATTGTAGATTATTTCTTAAGTTTTATCAAGAATCTCCAAATGTATAGTAGGAGAACCAGACCAGATATAACAGCAATATTCAATGTATGGAAGAATGGCAGACTTAAAGTTACGTAAGGTAGATTATGACGAGAAAAATTGTCTAGTACGATATACATTTATGTTTTGTTTTATTTAATTACTAGCAGTATAGCCCAGCGTTGATCGGGTCTAATGAAAGCTTTAAAACTAATCCATGGTCCTGAATAACTCAGCCTAAAGAATATTTGTGTGAAATTTGGTGAGAATCGGATGAAAATTGTGGATTTGTATAAAGGACATACAGACAGATAAAGAGACACACGCACAAACATTTTACCTTATATATTTATATATATTATCGATTTTCTGCACAATTATAAGAACTGCAACCTTGAAACTTATGAATATCGTTTCTTATGTCTTTGTCTATGAGTGTATCAAATTTGATTAAAATCGGACCACTGCTTCTATAACCTGATTTTTTCGTTTATCGATTTTCGATATTTATTGGGGGTATATCGACACAAAACCTAGCTAAAGGCACTCGCAGACGTTTATAGTACAACTGTGTAAATTCTCAAGAAAATCAGTTCAGCCGTTTCAGAATCTATAGGTAACGGACACACACACACACACACACACACACACACACAGACATATACAAAAACACACACTGACAAAGTTCCATTTATAAATAAGTTTAGATAGATTGAAAAAGATTGTTTATTGCAGATCCCTTGTTAAAATAACATTGGATCAGATTCTCTTTTTTACAAGTGCTATATTTCATTATATATTTCATTCGCTTAAATGTTACGTCCTCTGCAATGTTCGACATACTTTGCCTTAGATATACTTTTATGAGTTGTATTTTTTTCTTGTGTTGTGAGTTGTTTCTTATTGTCATTAAAGTAATATTAACTAAAAGTTGTACACTTGATAATGATCTGATCACTCCGAGATCCATTGTCAAATATATATGGTCGTTCGTTGTCATGATAGAGGGCTTAGTGATCCTAAGAGTGAACAATTGTAGAGCCAGTCATAGCGGTAAGGTCGAAGCGGAAGTACCAGATCGAATACGACCAAATTATGACACCATCACAATGATCAATACGATTTCAACAGCCAAACCGGCGGAAGAGGGCATCGCCAGTTAGGATCGCGTAACCAAGTCGGACTTTACCGGACCAAGCATCCGATATCCCAATGCAACCAAGTTGGTCAGATCTCGCCAGTCTCAATCCCGGCGAGGTAAGCGCTTCAGAACAAGTGTGTCGTGTCGTGTGAAGTTGTGCCTCAAAATCAAATTTAGGGGAAGGGCCACTTCAAACTCTTTTTAATTCACAGCCACCCCCAATACCGCTACCAGGGAAGAGAAAAAAGGAATAAGAAAAGAGGTAGGTCATCCTGATAATAGGAAGCGAACAGGTGCCGATAGCAACAACGATCTTAGTTAACCCCATATCATCCTGGTTTCAGTTTCAACGGACGCTTTTTGCCCTTCTTTCTTTTTTTAGATTTCATAGGTCTAAAGTAAAATCGCAGTTTTGAAAAATAAACCTTTCACTGATATATGTTTGAATATTTCTATGTCATCAACTGAACAAAAATCGAACTTTAAGGTAAATGATCCCACTATATAGAAAAAAGAAAAGGTCAGTTACGTGCCATACGTGATACACGCCTGGTCGATCGTTTTTAAACAAACATGACTGACTAGGCAGAAGATTTTCTCGCAGCAGGTTGACATTAATTTCTGCGGTGGACAGATTGCCAACTCGGGTTACAGGACCCAATTTGTTCTACTATTTAACCCATAGTTTGAGGGAAAACAGCCGAATTAATACCTTTTCCAATTGTATTTGCGCATAAATAAATGCAACGAATTCGAGCGCGGTTCTCCGATTTCTCTTTCCAGGCCGATATTCACTGCATCCCAAACGCACATCCCAGAATATAAATATATATTCTTTTTTAAAATATCCAATTTTCAGTGTAAAATGTACTTTTGAAAAGTGAATATTTCACCGAAATATAATGGAAAATTCCCCGGGTTCCATACAAAATCAAGAAAATACGAAATTTATGCAACCTTGGCACAATGAAACAAAACAGACGTTAGGAGAATATAGGGTTAGCCGAAAGTTATGATACATCAATCTTCTCTTGGCCGTATGTATAGAACACTAAATGAGAATAAACTTTAGTCTTAACAGTCAATCAGGCCAGTTAGATAACCATTAACCAGTCCTGATCATAATCTTGCCATGTCTACTGAATTTTCTTCCGAAACTTACGTATTTTAAAAAATTATTTGGTTAACATCCATTAGACGAGAAACAGGATGCCTCCTCGGAGAGTAATTGTTGACATTGTAGATTTATAATTCCTTAAAGCGATGTTGTAATCTTAATCTTCAATAAATGCTTAGTATTGCCAACCTTGTGCCACACCTGAACGATATTTACTGAGTAGCTGTCATGTGTAAGAGACTATCCAGTATTTCGTAATTAAGTATCTTATCGACGAGCTTTTAAAATGATGCACTAATATTGAAAGGAAACAAATATCTCTGCAAAGTAATTAACTATCAAACACTGCAGCCTCCTTAAATATCCTGACGCATTCTAATATTCTTTAAATCATTTGCACGACATTAAGCTATCGTCGTTCTGCGACCAAAGAAATTAAGATATGAAGAGAATCCAGGCGCTGTCTTCCTTTCTGCTGATGACGTCATATGACATTGGCCCAATGGCAACGCTTCTGCCTTGTGTTGACGGCTATCAAAACTGGTGTCCAGTTCAAAATGAATTAATCACGCATAGTTATCGTTTGAAGTCTCGCACAGCCTCAACATCTCGCTAGCGTTGCTATGACGCGTCAATCGTTACATTTTTAGTCTAGTTTGTCATTTATATTTGATTGTAGTTTGTTAAGGTGTTAGCAAGGAGAAGAAAAATATAATGTGTGATTTTTATTTACTTTTATTTTAGCTTTTTTTTTTTTAGAATCGCCATTTTGATGTGATTTCGATTTCTTTCTTTGTTATGACAAACAAGCGCGCATATATAGAAAGACAATGGATAACCTTTTACCTTATATGAATATAATGACACATGAACACAAGCACACACGTACGGATGATGCTGACTATTAACAGCGAATCGGATCATATAACTAGGAACAGAATTAAGTACACAATCACACAAACAAGCATACACAAATGCTGACTCACATGCACGCATGTACACATTCACCCTGCCGTCCACTCACGCCACCATAGAAAGATGCACGCACAAAATACAGTGGAACCTGTCGTATGCGACCATCCTCTGTCATCAGAAACTGGTCGCATACAACAGGTGGTCGCTCACTGAAAACTCATAGTCATGACCTATTTATGTCAGAAACGTATATTCCACTCATCACAATGTACATATTAGAATTTTACCATGTAATCTTGTAATAAATAAATGAGAACATAAGAAAATGACCTAACTTTAAAGAAATTTATTCAGCATAATTTTTTTTTAAATTTTAATAAACGTATTTAAAACGGTCAACAAGAGACCAAAATATTTATTCACAAAAATATTTATTAAGTGGACTTAAAAAAGTCAGTTATTGCTTTCCTTTTTGTGCCTGTACTAGTACTAGCCATTTCTTAGAAAATATGGAGGTTAGAAAAATTCGCGACGTATACGGTTTCAGTTTTTTTCTTAGAAGTGAGTGATAGCAGAATCTGCGATAATATCTGGAAAAAAAACATACAATAAAACTGGCAGCGATCGTGGGTGGGGTTAGAGAAACAGAGAGATAGAGATAGATATACCCAGATAGAAATACAGTAGGTAGATATACAAAAAAAGGAACGAAAGAGATAGCCATTTGAGAAAGGGACATAATTGTGATTTTCCCAATCCCTGAATTTATCCAAGTCAGTACAGAGACTGCGATAAATCCTTTGAATATGTCAAATGCAATACATGTTGTATAAAACAGCCGATGTTGGACCGTGAGGTGACATTAGACAATGTACATTTCAACAAGAATTAACAGTTTGATACAACACTACAATAACAAAACAATGAGGAAGTGTTCCTGGCTTAGATAAAATCAAAATGAAATAGATTACTCATTTAGTTTCTCCTAATTTAGAAGTTCACAGTGTACGACCAAAACGGAGTTTTTTAAAGCGGTCGTCGATGTTAGTCACTGGTCGCGTTTTGGAGGTGGTCGCTGACTAAGGGTCAATTAACATAATCGTGCATGGTAACACGGTCGTTAATCACAGGTGGTTGCTGAAAAAGAGGGTCGCATACACTGTATATGATGGGACGCTGAAAAGTTCTCGGTCCGACCCATTTGTCTACATCTGATCAAATGATCCTATATCAGAATTTCTTCTGAATTCAAACATGGTCAATCCGAGAACTTTTCTACTCTCTCTCTCTCTCTCTCTCTCTCTCTCTCTCTCCTCACACACAATTTTCAACTTAATCTCTCTCATCACGCATATTCTTTTCAATTTATTCTCTTTATCTCCCTCACCACACACATACTTTTCAACTTTATCTCTCTTTCACTCTCTCTATCCACACACACAGACTTTCCAAATTATCTCTCTTTTCACTCTCTCTTCACGCACATACTTTTCAACTTTATCTCTCTTTCACTCTCTATTCACACACACACACACACACACACACACACACACACACACACACACACACACTTTCCAACTTATCTCTTTTTCACTCTCTCTCTCTCTCTCCACGCACACACTTTTCAACTTTATCTCTCTTTCACTCTCTCGCTCTCTCTCTCTCTCCACACACAAACTTTTAAATTCTATCTTTCTTTCTTTCTCTTCACACACACACACACACACACACACACACACACTTTAATTCTCTTTCTCGCTCTCTTTCTCCATACAGACGCACTTTTTAAGCCTCTCTCTTTCTCTCTCTCTCTCTCTCTCTCTTTACACACACACAAACAGTTTTCAAGTCTATCTCTTTTTCTCACTCTTGCGCACACGCGTGCGCACTTACTATAAGGTAAATGACCACCTTCTGGATTGTATAATTAGTAAGTATCATACCAACTATGGTTTAATTCACTATTTACTAAACTAGGAAGCTGAAATTCGAAACCATTGGTGCATATTTTTCATAAAGAGTTTAACTAAAATTTAAAATCTGCCAACTCTAAGATTAACTTCCAAGGCAAATTGATTATTATTATTATTATTATTATTATTGTTATTATTGTAACTGAACATATAATAAAATCCATCAGAAGCAGAGAGTCCTTCTGGTCGAAAATGAGTTAGCAAATTATTGGGTTGTCCAGAAAGTTCATACCTATTTTCAGTCGTTCTTACATCCCTTTATGCTTTCATTTCCGATTAGAGAACACTTCAGAGTAATTCTTGGGTAAGTAAAATTCAAAATTAATTTAATTCGTGTCAATTTTGCATTCCTCTGAAAATGGAAGATTACAATGTGCATTTTAGACACTTGATGATTTTTTTTATTAACGTGAAGGCAAAAAATGCTTCGCAACCAGCGAAAAAGATATGTGCTGTGTACGATGAAGTCGCTTTAGCTGATATAAATGTACAGAAATGTTTAGCTATGTTCAGAGTTAGTGCTTGTAGCTTTTCTAAAGAAGAATGCTCAGGCTAACCTCTACCCAATACAGATAACGACCAAATCAAGACACTGATTGAGAATAACTTGCATTACAAGACAAGGAGAATAGGCAAAACACTAAATTTATCAAAACTTATCCATAAGCTCTTAGTTAAACTTAGATACTCAAATCACTACGATGTTTGGGCACCACATGATCCAAGTCAAAGGGATCTTTTGGATCGCATTTATATCTGTGATTTTCTGTATTAACGCAATAAAAATGCACTATATTTTATGTCAGTTATGACGTGTGATGGGAAATGGATCGTTTACGGCAATGTTCAAAGAAAACGATCCTGGAGTAAGCGACATTAACTAATTTTAGCCACACCAAAAGTAAATTTCCATTCTAAGAAATGCTGTCGATCTAGTGGGATTTAAAAGGAATCTTGTACCATGAACTTCTGCCAAGAAACCTATCTAAATTCTATCATAATCCTTGCCTTTAGTTCATATTTGCTGTTAAAAAGAAGTTTTGATAATTTCTCGCTCAACTGCGACTCACACATAATAATTAGGGGTGTTTCAGTCTGGGAAATTAGGTGGCCATATATAAGGGGTGATGTGGTTGCAAAAGTTGTCTGACAGCCATGAGTGGGTTATCCTGCTTCTGTGAGTGCTGGGCAGAGTGCTGTTTCTGACGTCATTCAGTAGCTACTTTCCATCACTACCCTTTTAAAGGCACTTGATGTGTTGAGTCTGAGACCCTGTGGGGAAGATGAATGGAAGCGTAGCATCACCATCACTAGCGATCACTCCAAACACCATGATGTCGACTGGACATATCATCCAACGCTTTCCTTTACACCATCCTCAGATTGACACCCAAACGTTCTGAAATTTTCGTATGAGAGCTTCTAGCCCGAATGCCAAGCAGTACAACATGTCGAATGTAAATTTCTGGAGAAACTAATTTCGTTATTATACTCTTTTCCTTACATACGATGTCGAGAACATCTTACTATACAGTGTAGTCGACAAAATCAATAACAAACAACGATCATGCACCAAACTGAAACTATAAAATGTCAACAATCGAAACTATCGCACCTTCTAAATGTCAGTCACTTAAGTGCCATACGTGATAAACGCTTGGGCGATCATGTCTCGAAAGAAACACGTCTGATTGGTCAGAAGATTATCCCGCAATAGGTTGCCATTACTTTCTGCGGTGGACTGGTTGTCGACCAAGGCTATTGAACCCAATCTGTCCTATTATTTAACCCATAACTGGAGAGAAAAGATGGATTAATACCTTTCCCAAGGGTATTTTTGCGTAAGTGAATGCAAGGAATTCAACTGGAATTCGAACTCGGCTCTTCTAAATGCAGATGTTGATAAAACAGCGAGGGTCATAAAGCAATGACCATGGCCCCCACAATTAATGCTAGATATAGATATAGATATTAAAGGTACTTATGTACACTTTTACGTAAGCAAATGTTTCAATTGCACCAATATTGGATATATCGATCCTGTCACTCCGGATTGCCATATCCAATATTGGCACACATGAAACTTTTGTTTGCTTGAAGGTAGAGGATAAGTATATATATATATATATATTTCTGAGATTAGGTATTTACATGTATTTACATTAGGAATCTGAAATAAATTGCTGAAAAAATAGCATGGCATGAACAAAAAAGGTCGGAAACTTATTAAAAACGAAGTTTTTCCATCAAAATGTTTATATTGTTAGTAAGCAAAAAGAGCAAAGTATTTTTTAATTACTTTTAAAACTTTTTATCCATTCTAACATAATCAAAGTTTTGGTAAGAAATCGTGTGTTTATTTTCATTAGCGGGGAAAGAAATCGTTACGAGAGTTTACAATTGAAAACGTAATATTACGTAACCCATTTTTTCTCCGGTGACAAACATATATATATATATATATATATATATATATATATATACTATAGTCATCCGCAGACAGATCTGTTTCGCTGTATTACAGCTCATCAGTACGGCTTAGACTCCGGTCGCTTCCTAACTCAGGATTAAAACCCGACCGAATTGGCGTCAGTCGGCGATTCTACCCCTAGGCCACGAGCGTCCAGTAGAAAAAGGCAGGCTTTTAACGCGTGTAAACACGCCCAATAGCTAGAGTGATCCAATTCATTATCGAATGAGCGGTACGTAAATATATATATTTGTGTGTGTGTGTGTGTGTGTGTGTGTGTGTGTGTGTGTGTGTGTGTGTGTGTGTGAACGCAATTTGATTTCAAAAGACATTTACAATAGAATAAGGCCCGTTGGATTGCAGCGTCCTAGAATGTACGGTTTTCCTAAAGTACATAAGAAAGGAGTCCCACTTAGACAGATTTTCTCTCTGGTGGGCTCCTTATAGCACGAGTTAGCCAAATGGTTACTCCAACCTGAGTTTAACGTACTGTCCACATACAATATTTCAGACTCCCTCACTTTTTCCAATTTCGTTAGAAACTTAGAGTTTTTCTCAGAAGATAAAGTTATGGTTTCATATGACATAGTCAGTCTATACACAAATGTACTGCTACGTTAGACCATTAAGGTTTGTGCTGATATGTTATAAAGATGTAATTTGGGCCTCGCTGTCATTACCGAAGAACTATTTTTGGAATGTATGCGGTTAGCAACTGAAGGAGTTGAGTTCAATTTTGATGGCACAATGTACGTTCAGACTGACGGCGTTGCGATGAGCAGTCCTTTGGGTCCTGTCCTTGCCAATATTTTTGTAGGTCATTTTGAGCGCTTACTATTTGAGAAAGTCGACAAGACCTTAGTGTATTTGAGATATGTCGATGCTGATAATTTTTTGGCGCAATTAAATTCTCTACATCCCTCCCTTCAATTTACCATGGAAGTGGAGAAGGACAAGTCTCTCCCATTTTTGGATGTCTTAGTTCAGCGCAGGGATGGGGTTTTCGTCACTACAGTTTTTCGTAAACCCACTTTTACTGGTTTATATACCAGCTGGAACTCGTTCGTTCCAAAGTCCTGCAGGATAGATTTGATTGAGACTCTTATTAACCGTGTCCTTAAAATTTGTTCCCCTAAATGTTTGGACAGTGAACTTTCGTACATGCAAGGTATTTTTGAGACGAATGGCTACCTTAGTAATGTAGTCAATCGTGTGATTGCTAGGAAAATCAGACGTTATAATGAGCCAGTAGTCTTTGGACCTAGTCACTGTCTGATATATTTAAAATTGCCATGGCTTGATTGGAGGTGTCAAATTATAACTGATAAGGTTTCAGCGTGTGTTTCGTCTGGGTACTTTTCAGTAAAATTACGTGATGTTTTTCAAACTAAACCTGTGTTTTCTTCCTTTACTAAAGATAGGTTTTTTTTTATTTTCGCAGAAATTCTATTGTTTATCAATTCAAATGCCGTTGTGACGCAGTTTACATAGGACGAACCAATCTTAGGTTAGAGACACGACTTGACTTTCGTAGCACGTTTCTGCAAATATCAGTCTGGATAGCACTCAACGGTCTATAAAGACAACTCAGGTGGTTCTGGAATTAGCGATAGGTCAACATTTGCTCGACGATCAGGAGTTAGCTTCTCGGTACGAGGACACATGGTTTTCTGTTTTGCACAGTGTTCGTTCAGCTTATCATTTACGGGTGTCCAAAGCTGCTTGTCTTACGATTTATCAGCCGAGCCTGTGTAGGCAGAAAGAGCGATTTATTCGCTCCTTACAACTATCGAAGAGTCTGTGAGTGTGATGTTTTTTTCAATTTGATCATTGTTATGGAGCTGTGTATTTATACCACAACTTACATTTTAATTATTTTGATTCAAATTTACTTCTAAGCGAGCTTCTTCTTTCCGTCGTTTTTGTAAGTAAACTTTTGTTTGTTTTGCCTGTGTCCAACTTTATTATTAACAAT
This sequence comes from Ascarosepion bandense, assembly GCA_037127315.1. Lineage (NCBI taxonomy): Eukaryota > Metazoa > Mollusca > Cephalopoda > Sepiida > Sepiidae > Ascarosepion > Ascarosepion bandense. The sequence goes on from JBBBDQ010002054.1 coordinate 2,648,866, forward strand.
AACGCCAACGAAGACCTTTGAAAAGTGTTGACCGAAAGGTTCCTCAGGTTTCCACAATGACGTCAATATTGTTTAAAACAATTTGTTGTTTCTGTGGGAACAAATCTTTGTATATATATATATATATATATATATATAGTCATCCGCAGACAGATCTGTCTCGTTGTATCACAGCTCATCAGTACGATTAGACTCCGATTGCTTTTTAACCCAGGATTGAAATTAAATGTATCTCCGTTAGTCCCTCTCCACAAATTTACTTGAGCTATGAAACTGTCAACTAGGTCCCACCCTTTTACAGTCAAAACAGTAAAGTATAACCGCCACTTCTACCCCAGCACTTCTTTTCTCGCACTTCTCGCCTGTGGAACTCCCTTCCGTATGCTTGCTTCTCTGATAGCTACAATCTCCAAGTGTTTAAATGCAGTATCCTTTGCCGTCTCTTATCCGCTTTACTCCAGTTCTTCTCTTGTCCTTTCCCCAACACCTCTTGCATCCTGTTCTTCTCCCTTTTCACTCGGCTCTCACAATTCTCTTCACATCAGTTTTCCCATTCTTCTCTTGCCAATTCTTTGACATCTCTGTAACCGTTTTTTCTTTCTCTTCGCTCTCCTCCTTTGTAAACTTTCACTTCCCTCTTATGCAACTGCATGCGCGCCACTGGAGCTACTGCTTTGCTTAGGGTGAACAAAAGATTTCTCGATTATTCAGGCCAATATATTTTTAAATATAAAAAACAAAGATATTGTTTAATTATAAAAATAACGAAAAACAGAGTATCTACTCAAATACGAGTATCCATTTAAAATAATGTTTAAAACAAATAAATTATATATATATATATATATGAACAACAAATAGGTTATACCCAACACCTTCTTTACCCTCCTTTATTTTACTAAACGCCTTCAAGACCTACCTATACACCTAATATACACAATGCTTCAAGCAAATTAGAAAACTCTTTATATATATATATATAAAGTAGAATCTTCTATAAAGTAGAATCTTTGAAATCCAGTAGAAGTAAAGGAAACTACAAAAAGAAAAAAGAAAAAAAAAGAAATATTAAAAAGAAGAGATAAGAGAAAGAAAAGGAGAAAAAGTCAAAGACGCTACACGAAGCTAAGATCTA